>CM045445.1:25933342-26282378 GCA_024666655.1 Dascyllus trimaculatus
CATTTGTTTCGAATGACAGCAGGCATAATAATAATAATATGCTCATTCTACTGCAGGAGAGGCTTATTGTTGAATGCAGGTGGAAAAAACGTGCATATATTGGTATTGGCAATTGTCCAAAATAGGTTGGATAATATCTGCAGAAATCAAATATCGTGCATTCCCAGTTGAAACTCATGTTACATATCTTGAACACTGATGCCACAGATTTGGAATCCAGTTGAGGTTTGTGTAAAATAGCGTCTGTTCACAAATGTTAACTGAACTTCCTCTAGTCTGGAGAACTGCATCTGTGCATTACTGAATTCTGTTGCATTCTCTTAAAAACCTGGTAGCAGTGAAAAGAACATCCAGAACAGAGGAGATCATGATAGTTCCTGCACGCACTGCATCTCTTCAGGAAACTGCCAGAAGAGACTCCCGAGAACGAAAAGAGCCTTTCGAACCAGACCACACTATAAACTGAACGCCATCTAACACAAATCGAATCTTGTGTCTCAGAAACATCAGATTCAGTTTGACTGTCTCTAATGCAGTTTTTGTGAAAAAGAAATGTAACATAAAAGACATTAAATGTCCCAAATTTGTAGCTTAACAAATACAGCATAACAGATTTGGCTATTTCCAAAATGAAACTTGTCACATCAGTGACGCTCAGCCACTGAGACGTATATACCACACGCCATTACACCATATATGTGCACTGTGCACGCCACACACATGAAAAACAAGCACACATTCACATTCAGACGGCGCAGAATACAACACTGCCATACTCTGGTAAGGCAAATCTGAACAGGGCAAGCTGTGATGATTATTGTAACATAGCTACAGTGTCCGGCAGCTATCTGGCATTTATTAACCCTTAGTACATAGTGTTTCAGAGGGGACTTAAGTGGTGTAACATTTCCAACAGGCCAGAGAAATTCCTTTTCGGCTTCCAGAAAAAATAAAACCCGTCCAAGCTACCTGTTACTCAGAAACATAAATAAAACGAGAATGTTGGCATCAACAACAGACGTTAAAAAAAGTGGATCTTTCTATGCATGTTTTGTAATAACTGATGCATACAAAAAAAGCTTATAAGCTGTACTACTTAAAAATGAATGAAATGAATAATTTTGTGGGAAAAGAACATGGTGCGAGGGTGACATTTTGTTTCTTCAGATTATGTCTTTTGCTATAAAATATACCACCCCAGATAAACTTGACCCCACATCACAAATATAGTGCACTGTGCAACTTGTAACAAAGTTTGGCCAACTCTATGAAAGATAAGGGGTAGTTGCTGTTGTTGTTGTTGTAGCGTCCCTTCCTCTGATATCCAGGTTCCACTGAGGATAGAGGATAGCAGGCACCAGTGGTGTGGGAACGGCAAATCCTCTGTTAGTCATGTCTCTCCTCAATCGTCCCCTTCCCTTGTTTGTTGTCAAGTTGTGTGTCCACTCCACGGAGAAGCAAATGCCGTCTCCTTTCTCACAAATAAGCAAATGCACAAAACACTCACACTCACACAGACACGCTGTATGTTACAAAATAACACATTTGTCTTTATCCTTCGACTCTTTCTTGGCTTTGCGCTCCCCGCTCGACGGCTGTTTTCCCGGGCTGGGCGTGGCTCCAGCTGCTGCGGCCGTCCCAGCGCCGGCTGCTGTCCCACCTGCTCCTGCAGCTCCTCTGTCCACCTCGCCGCCCTCCACAGGCTCTGGCTGGCCCTGCTGCACAACCAGGACCGAGAGCAGAGGAGGACAAAAGTATAGATTTATAGATATGTATGCATAACAAACAAGGCCACTCATTGCTCTGAACTGGAGGTGGGAATTGCAGAGCAACTCCTGATATGATCACAATACAGCGGCCATGATAACAATTCTGAAACTCTCTACACCTTGCAAGACATTCATCAACGCTATATCACAATATCTGCATACCTTAAGAAGAAAAAATACCCCTAAAAATAAATAAAAAAATAGGAATTATGTATTTATTCACTGCATTGTGGTGTCAGTGTGTGTGTGTACCATTATTTTTATTCCATTATAATAATATGTCAATGCAACTAATTCGTGCTGACTCACTATTCTCTGCTGGATGCCATTTATTTCCCTGAGAGTTTCTTCTTCTTCACTGCAGGTTGGTTAACTTCTTCATTCATTTAATAAGCGCCGCCACAAGAGGTCATAAATTAGTGACTCTAAAAGGTTGAATTGGTCTTTTTCCAAGTGCCAGCATACTTTAATAAAGATATTTGCCACCAGTGTATCGATAATAAAGTGACAGGACATGTTGCTGTATCTGTATAATGGGTAAGAAATGATCAATCAAACATTATTGTCTGTGTTAAAGATAAGACACATTGCAAATCTGGACAGCAGTCTTTATTCAAGATCGTGGAGTGTGAAGTTTGGAATGTCCTCATGAATTATTGGCTCATGTTTGTCAGCGTTATTGACGATCCTTTTTATCAATATACATCATAGGTTTTTGTTTATGTCACTTTGTTTCTTTTCTTTCTCTCTGCGTTCTGATTTTATATGCAGTTCAAAAATACACGATGGAAGAAGGGATGAACATTTTGTTGGACAAGTCTTTTAAAAGGCTGGCAGAATTACAAGAAAAAAAGAATGCCACTGTCTCTTTTCATCTTCAGTACATTCTTTGTAGCTCAAACTCTCTGATGCAGTCATCCATCTGTTTAAAAACGCAGCATCGTCACTTTATGATGCAGGGAATTGGCTGGCTGTTGTAGCGTGGCCGACTGCAGGACTATACTAAACACTACAAGACCTCTCTAAGGGCTGTATCAGGGAGAAAAAAGGAGTTGGCACCTCTGAGCTGCTGTCTGATACTCGATGCCGACTGGTTAAACTTGGAAGAAGACAACAACAAAGAGCTCTCGATAGTTCATTAAATGCCCCACATTCATTTAAACTCCTCCTTTATCTTTCACCTGCCTCCATCTCCTACCTGTGCCTGTGCTGCTGCTGCCGCCTGCTCCTGCTCTTGCTCCTGGTAGTACTGAGAGGCTCGTCGGTCCTCCTCCTCTTGAAGCTTTTTCGCCAGCTCCAGGTCACTGATGCCTTCAGGGAGCTGCTCCCACTGAAGGTCCTGACTTTGCTGCTCCTGCTGCAGTGATAGCGCCATCAGATAGTCCTGACAACGGACACAAATGCAGAACGATTTAATGATCTATGAGCAAAACGGACATTTTGATGCTTAAATGTATATATACTGTGCTCTAATTGTGTTGAGTTGGTTGCTCCTCTGCAGCCACAATCTACAACTACATCTCCTTAAATGAGGTAACTGAGTTCATTTCTCTTTCTTGTTGTTCTTGATTGAAAAAGCCTGAGCAGATTTTTCAGAGTAAGCAAGAAGAATAAAAAGTAATGGCCCCCAATGCTTTTGTCAAGTCTGTTTGTGTGGGAGAAAAGGCAGACAATTTGTCAGCAAGCTCTGTGTTTGGTCCACTTGGGCCAGCGAATGAGAAGACAGCTGTAAAACCAGTAGAACTGCGTAGGAGACATAAACCTCAATGCATTGATAGGGGAACACTGTGGTACAGTGAAGAATGTAAGAGAACAGAGAGGGAAGTATGCAGCTCTGTCCTGTGATTTTCAGGCTGCTGTGTGTTAGTTGGTATTGGGACCTACAACACATCTATTATTTAGGATCCATTCCTTATTTTTTTTTTAGCCTGGGATGATGCACAGTAGTTTTTGGGGTTTCTTTCGTTTAGTCATTTACTGAGAAAAGTACAATCAGGACCAATGTGTCCATGCTAGATTTGCACTCTGTCTTGACTTTAGTAGAATGTGAAAAGCAGGTCACATTAAAGCACATTAAGGTTGTTGCTGATGTGGGATCGGTTGTTGGGAATAACACGGCATGTTACAGCACTCTTATAGGATTCATATAGCACTGCCTGTCTGTACCCTCCCTGTTCGTCTTGTCTCGCCATATCCTTAATGGTGGTGTCTAATGTGGTGTTAAACTATGAGTATAAAGGCAGACAAAAAAAAAAAAAGCACATTAAGGTTAAATCATTACTGGTCCCTGCTCGTTTTGCCTGCATTAGTGCTCAGACCTGGTCTATCTGATCCTGCTGGCCGCGGTACACAGTCTCCGGATCGGAAGGAGGCCGCAACCGGAACTCTGAATCACAGAAGTTGCCGTCTCCGTCAACGTTGTGCAGACTCTCCCAGACGACTTTCTCCTCCGTCAGGAAACCTTGATCTGTAACCAGGAGGTAAAGCTGGCCCTGGGAGGCAAACATATACACATTACACAGCTATCTTATCAGTGTCACACTACATGCATACGTACACGCTTCCTACTGTTCGTCCACACAGATAAAATCTTCACATGGATAGAGGTCATATGTGATTATATGTACGTATCCATGTAAAAACCTGCATCTGAGTGATTACATGAGAACTGAGGGTTACGACACACACACACAGCTTTGCTTATATTGGCAACGATACTGTACTATTCAAAATGAAAGTGCGCAGGCTCACTTCCCCTCCCGTAGATAACAGGAAAGAGGTGTCACAGCTGCAGTTGTATGTCCAGCCAGAACATATATGTACCGAATAGGATCCCTTAGAGGGTCATCATGATTGGTTAATACTGTATACCTGGTACACATGAAGACACTGCTTTCATCAGATTGAGGAACATGTTATAGTGAGTCTGTGCGATGAATGATACTGGAAAATAACTCGCAGCTTCAGTGTAACAGCAAAACATCTCATTGTACTGCAAATAAAAATGACAACTGCTGCAATGCCATTAAATATTACTCAAAAGGTTTTGAATAAACATCAACCATTCATCAAAAGTATCTGACTGAACTATTTCTTCGTAGACAGCCCAGAAAGAAGCATTTAATTAAAGCAAATTTATTCATTTTAGTCCAAATCACAAATCACAGGGCAGATAGTTGCTGATATCTGGAAGAATATCAGACAAGAATTAGACAGAAACCTAGTTGGTGGTCAAACGTCACATACAAACCACAACAACTGCCATTTAAACGTCAAGGGCTTCATGACCCTTATCGCTGTGGAAAGGACGGATGATACTGCGTACAATTTCTATGCCATTCAACTGCCATTTTTACCTTGTATTTGATCATGGTGCTGAAGTGGTTATTCCTGAAGAAGACGCAGAGCTCTCCCTCCTGTACGGTGGATGTGAGCTCACATAAGCCGTGGTAGGTCAGCTGAGTGGCTGTGCTGTTCAGAAACTGCTCTGCTACGATGCCTGGGACGAGAGATGGGGCGTAAGAAACTCACAGAAAAACAGAGGAGGGATTGAATTTGAGATAAAGAAACATGAAAACGATCTTCATTTCAATGTTTAGTCCCTATATTTCGTAGAAAATACATGCTGATTATAATACGTCTCTGTTAATTATGACCCCCTTGTTTTGCTAAGCTTTACCTTTCTCTAGCCTGTGAGTGATGAAAGTTATTCTTAAGATAATTTATTATTTAGTTTAGGACAGTGCACACATAACTTTCATTTGTTAGTTGTTAATTAACTCTTTTTAAATATATTCATCATACGCCCAGAGACAACTGAATGAGTCAACGCAGGTCACAATTTGGAAGCGTTTGTGGAAAGTAGTCTGTAGTCACTATTTGAACTATCCTGACTGTGCTGCTGGAGCTGGTCACGGATACTATGAAGAACCCAATGTCGGCTGAAAAATTGGTTGGACATCTGTAAGACAGAGTGGCTTTCAACTTGGTGCCAACACCCACAAAGGCAGTGCGATACGCAAACTGGGAGAGACAGTTTACCCTAGAATTTAACTGAGAATCATATCAGTCCGTTTTAAATTCATCTCTTCAAGCAGTGATGGGTATGATCATTATTAAAATAGTCCTCAAATGAATTTCTGGGCTACAAATGCAGAAATACAATAGGAAGGAGTAAACATCCTATATCAGAACGTCGGCTGAGGCCTCTGTGTGTTGACTTGGCAGCAGCCCAGCTGACAGCTACTCAGGAAGCTCAGTGTTAAATGAGCAAATATTTAGTAGAGAAGTTACTGACAGCTGGTAAGAAAACTGTGAGCCAAAGAAGTAGGTCATTCGATGAGCAGTCACATGCATGTCCTGGTTTTATTTCAACTCCGTCTGTGGTTTTGTGCAGGATGTGTTTGCATTTGACAGTCCAGTAAACACGTCTCATGTAATGGATGTGCCACTGAATTAATGTTTTAAAGAATGTTTAATACCCCATAGTGCATAATGACTTTCTCTCCACGGGTGTGAAAGAGCAGAGAGACAGGAGGGCAGTGAGGCAGGTCAGGAAGTGGAAGGAGAGAAGAGAAAGCACTCACCCTCTCCTGCCAGCTCGCTGTTGTCTGACTGTTTGCAGGATATTATCTTCTCTACCAGCTGGTTGTAGCTGCAGTTGCCCACTGCCTTGACAATGTCATGCATCTGCAAACAAAGATAAAAACTGTGGGAAAGAACGTTCACCAAGTGGTGGTGTTTTACTAAAAGCCAGAGTAGATTTAGACATTCTTCACTTGAACTGCTATCGCTGTGTGAACTTTTTGATATATTCCATCTAAAAACTACTACATTTACCTGTTAATTCTCTATATTTAGAATGCTTTAAATAATAATCACCTATAAATGGCATACATTTCCTAGATTTATCCCTTGAAGATTCTCAAAAGAGAGTTTGCAATACAATCACACTAAATAATAAGAAACTATTGTCATATATACATATGCATATATATATATTATTTTTTTAAAGAGTATAGATGGCTATAACTCAGACTGTTTTTTTACAAAACATAAGGACCTGGACGATGTTAAAAGAAACACCTTCATAGAACAGTTCCTAACAGAATTACAAATTGGAAATGAGGTTAGAAAAGTAACCTCCATTCTAATATTGCTGTCCATGAAGCCAAACAGCACTTGACAAAAAAGAAATGGGAAGCTGAAATGAATGGAGGTACATCATTAGATTCTAATTAGTTACTAAGGGAGAAAGTGTTCAGTATGCAGTGGGGTGCATTTGGAGACAAATTTCAATAGTCTAATCACAAGACTTTTTCAGTCTCCACAAATAATGGCAAATTGCACCCTGATCAGCTCAGACAAGTGCTGGAAGAAAATGTGGACCGCAAACTGGTACACTCACATTTTCTGTCCCTGCACAGAGTTAAGAAACGTATGCTTCAGTGTATGTGAAGCCCTGAAAGAAGTTTTTCTATTATGATATGAAGGTTCTGAGGGAATGGCTGTAATCTATTCACTACAAATCCTATTAGGAGCTCCCATTAAATGTGCTACAGTTATAGGTGGACAAAACCTGATCCTCCATCATACAACATGGGAACTGTTGGGAAGATGGAGCAAATGTATTAAAGCACCAAAACTTCAACTTTATAAAGAGCCGGAGCTTCGTAGAAGCCCTGTGAATGCAATAAGGTCATATATTTTGTGTCATGCTTAGTCAAACTATTCACATGCCTTCTATTCACACATTCTCTCTTTTATTTAGTAATGTATTCACTCTCTCCCTTCCTCCCTTTCTGAGCTTTCTGAGGTGTTACTCATATTTTGGTTTCATTGATTTGTTTTGTAACATTAATTTTTGATAGACTAGATCTGGATAAATGTGAAAGCTGTTGGGCAAGTCAAGATGTAAAAATGCTTTAAAACTTTTCTGCATTGTAAGAAAGTATATTTTGTGTGGAACCAAGAGCATGAAGTCACCCTGTCAGTCTTTTGTGTTTTCTTGTCTTGGCTTCTTTGTAATAAGTTAGTGTGAACAAGAACTGGACAAAAACTAAAAAATGCAGCAATGAATCCAACTATGGGTGTGAGAGCAGCCAAAGACAACCAGCAAGAACAGACTGGTAGAACATTTCAGTATTCACAGATGTGCTTAGGATATAGACAGGAGGAGAATAAAACAAGCTGAGTTTCAAGGTAGGGAGAAAGAAAAATACCTGGGGGTCAACCAGCCAGCCGTGGTAAAGAGGGATGTCCAGCAGATCAAACACGATGCATTCTGGGGTGTACTCAAAGACCCGCACCCCTGTGAACTTCACGTTCACATCCAGACCTGTCTGCAGCTTGTGCAACACTGCCATGGCATCACTCATGTTCTGGAAAATAAAATAAAAAACAGATTGCTGTCAAAAACTAGAACCACGCAGACAAATTAGCAACTGCAAAAGACATATTTGCTCGTACATTTTAAGCATATTAAAGCGCCATAAGCTGCATCAGGTCCAGCTGTTTACTGCCTTATTATTCCTGGTTGTCTGCATAGTCAGGATTGCATGGATTGATTTCATACTTTTGAAAAGAAACCATTAGCTGCTATTTATGTCTGCACAAAAGACCTCTTTGCACACACTCAACCCTTCATTCGGTTTTTCATCTGCTTTCCAGTGATATTACCGTGACTAATTTGAGTTGTTTTCACATTTTCTGCACTTATTAGGTTTCACTCCGCTTTCTGTCAATCAACCTACAACCACAGGAAGAAATGGAAGCCTCTGCCTGGAAACCATGTGATATTACATTTCTGTGTCAGCTTTCAGAGTCATCATCATGAGACATATTTCTCTTTGATAACAAGGAGCAGACAGGAGCATGACATGATGTAATGCGATCCAATGTTTCTTTGATTTTTGGGTAATTTTTGCTTCTATTGGTGACATGAAAGCAAATGAGGGAGTCGGACAGGAGGGATGACATGCAGTTAAGGTCTTCAGCTGGACTGAGGGGACCCTGCGACTACATAGTCAGAAACATAGACCTTTAACCCAACAGACCTCCCCAGAAATGTTACACTTTTTGTGCAGTCATGTAAAAATGATTAAATTCTGCTGCCTTTTTAAGGATGTTAACTGAAGATGTGTTACATAAGTGGATCCACAAAAAATCTGCACCCATTTTATTGCTTCATTTGTCAAGGTTCTAACATTATTGTAACAAACCACACAGAGTTCATCCAGAGTTTACTGATATCTCTAGTGTAAAATATAAATAGTTATGGAGGCCAGTAGGGCTGCACAATTAATCGAATTTTAATCATGATCACGATTTTTGCTGCCACGATTAAACTAACCTGATCGTCGGCGATATTTACACTTAAAATGCGGCTCTGCTGCAGATCTAATCAAGCACTTTCTTAATCAGTAGTCAGACAAACACCAGGGGGCGAACACATGCTTGAGGCTTTATGAAGCTGCCAAAATAACAAGGGAGGGCACCTGCAGCGGCAACCTGAAGTCACTCGGTGGACTGGGACTGATGAGAGTCATGTCAACAGAAGAAAGTAGGAGCATCATGGTGAGGAGCTACTGCCTCAAAACGGATCAACATCCATTGTCTGGACTTGTTCGGATTCAGGGCAAATGACGTTAAACAAGAACAAGTCATATGTAAAGAGTGCGGCAGAGTTGTGTCTGCCCTGCAGAGTAACACTACTAATCTGTTCAACCATCTGAAAAGACATCACAAACACAAATACGAGGAATGCATGAAGGCTAAAGCTAACGCTGATTCACAAAATCCCCGTCCGTGTCCAGCAGCAACCCAGACAACCGTAACAGCGATCCTGCACCGGGCAACACCGCATCCATCTACCTCCCAAAGACACGCAGAAATAACTGACGCAATATCGTTTTATTTGGCCAAAGACGTGTGTCCACTAAATACAGTGAGCAACGAGGGCTTCAGAAAAATGGTCAAAACACTGGACAAGAAATATGTGATCCCCTGGCGCAATTATTTGTGTGTGGGGGGGATCGCGTTGATGTCGGGACCGATGATCTCTCAAACCACGCTCAAAACGATCGCAATAAAAGTTAGCTAGCTAGCAAGTTAGCAAATCAAACCGATCTTTATTTATAAAGCAGGTTAGTTCTCACCTAACCTGCTTTATAAGGTCAGGTGAGAACCTTATAAAGCAGGAGGTAGGTATGAAGAATCTGGGAACGAGGCTCTGCTGCTCCGGTTGACCCAGACGGCTGCCGATCATCTGAAGAATCTGGATCAGGTTCTGAATTCATCCGATCCAGATTATTTAATTATGTTATCATTTATTTATTCTTATTTAAAATTTCATTTAGAGCTGAAAACTGTTCCTAAACTGTATTGTTTGCTTAGTGCAATAAAAATACAGGTGTTTTTCTAACATAATGAATAATCGTGATTAATAATCGTGATTACAATATTGATCAAAATAATCGTGATTAGCATTTTGGCCATAATCGTGCAGCCCTAGAGGCCAGTGGAACTTCTTATTATAAATTTAAGGAAAATGGATGGGAGGCACATTTTACTAGATTTTGGCAAAATACAGCAGTTTTCCCTCCGTTGATGTGTCATGTCTTTTCTTTTTCCAGCTGATGGAAGATGACTCATTGTAGCAGAAGGTATGCACTGACGTCACTTTTTCACATGATACCACCTCCCGCCACTATCACTCCGTGGCAAAACAAACCCACTGTCGACGCTAAGAACGGAGCGAGTTGTGATGCCAGGAGGAAAAAAAAACAACTAAAGTCTTAAAAACGTAGACACATCAGAACATACAATGCTCCAGTGACACACGCAGACGGAGCCTGAGCTTTGTGATGTATATAGGGTTATGGAGCTTCCCACCAGGAAAACAACGTTGCACAAAAGAAAGCCTGAGGCACAGAGATGCCTGGGGCAGGTCTACCTTCATGTCTGCAGATGTGTACCAACTAAACCCCCTCAAACATGGAACACAAAAGTTGTACGAAAAGAGCTAATCTTAGAAACTCCTGGAAATAGAACCCCTCAAACCTGTCTTAAAGCAGCAGCCTGATCAAAATGGCTTTAAGTTTTCAATGATATTCTGTCCCACAATATATTTTCATGTTATTGTGTGTTTCATCAAGAAAACTGTGCGCTTACTTTGTTAATGTAAGAGAGATTCTTAGAAAGCATTGCTTCATCTTGCTTCACTTCTTTTCAGCTTTGAATAAGAGCTTCTCCATGAATTTTATAAGAAGACAGACATCGCCTTTAGGTCTGAAAGGTGAAGCCAATACAGAAGTGACGTTAAAAGTTACTAAACCTTCATTCTTTCTAGTGGCCAGCAGGAGGTGACTCCTCTGGTTGCAAAAGATTTCAGATTTTATAGACGTCTATGTGAAAATTACCCTACTTCACCCTTGATTTAAATCCTTGGTTAAAAAATAATTCTAATGAGTTTATGGTCTCAATAGGTAGTTCCAAATCTACCTTAAAAAAAAACATGAAGCTCATTATGTAAATTATGATCCCATGAAGAACAAATACAGAGCAACGCAGGGTATGCTTTAGGATGTGGACACCTTGTGACTGACAAGTGGCTGCCATATGGGCCTGCATAGTGTCTTCTAAGTGAGATCGACCTCTCACTTATCACATCCAGTTTCAAAAAAACAAGATGGCAATGGTCAAATTCCAAACTAGAGGCTTCATAACCATCGTGTACAAACCACTGCATGACACTGTTTTGTCTTCTTCCATCTTTTATATTAAATCTATGGTTTAATCCATGTCAGTGCGCAGAGGGAAATGCTGACTTTTGCAACTGTTATTTTACTAAAATGTAATACACATTCCAGCACCAGACAACTTCAGGTTTTTCTTCAAAGAACTGTAAGCTCTCTTGTCATTACTGGCATCAGCTATACTACCTGTAAAGCACTTACAAATTCCATTAAAATAAATCTACCATTAGGATCCTGCAGGTTTAATTTGGATTTTTCTATTCTCACATTGATGCAGCTCAAACAGAACTGAAAAAAAAATGTGACTCCATGCTGCTTTTTGCTTTTTACACTGACAAGAAAACATTAAAGAAAAAAATCTGATTAGCAAAAAAGGTAATATTCAGCGGGCCATTAACTGTACAGTTGGTGTTTTGATCTTCTTCTTTCCATGTGCTTACACTGTGTATTTATGTGATAGAAGAAATGTATTGTAAATTTCTCTTGAGAGAAGACTATTCAGTTTGTCAGCTCAGTTCAGTGAGACTGATTTACTGGAAAATGTGGAAAAAAGTAATAAATATCAGAATACTTTGCTTTGTCACAAGAAACAAGGTTTTAGTAAGAGAAGTCTCCTGTTGCAGTTCTTGTTATCGTGCTCTAGCTTTGAACTGACATTTCTTTTGTTTTTAATCTCTGTTGGTGGAATTAAAGATTTTAAATCTTCTAAAAATATACATATGTAGGAAAAACAGAATGGGCTGAACAGAGTGAGCTGTTTCCACTATGACCAGCATTCATCCTTTAATCGTAACTGAGGATTTAATTAGAGGAAAACCAGCCGTTTACTGCACTGTGTGCGAACATTAAAGGAAATACTTCACATACATAAATGCACCACACACCTGATAACCCAGTGAAGCAGACCAATTCTTGTATTCAGCCTCAGAGCAATGTTTCCCAGCTGGCTCTGAACCTTTGCTGCCATTTAACTCCGAGATCAAGATAAGCCCCGCAGCTGAGCCCTACAACTCCATTATGAGTGTGGATTTGCAAGTGATTTCCATTTGATTTAAACTCTTTCGCTATGAGTCGCTACGAGTAGCGATGATGATACAAGAACACAAATACCCCCAAGCAAAAGAAATTATCATCATAAACCAGAACAATAAAACTTGATGCTACAAATTATTGCTTCTTCTGACATTTACTGATTTTAAATCGGGCTGGATATCTCAACATTACTGTTTACCGACTTGTATTGTATTATAATGACATCCCCATGTTGGTAAATCATTTTTAAAGCTCTGTTTTGTAAAAAAAAACAACTTTCAAATGAGTTTTGGAAATGTAGATTTAGTGTGTGAGGAATTTTGTCTAATATAAATTACACGAGGAACACAGCTACTGATAGTTTTTATTTTGTACAATGATTTTGCATATATTTTACATATTGCTATTAATATTGTGCATATATTACTAAACTAGCTTAGGCACATTTGTCAAGTAGTCAAAAAACAGCCACTTTTATGAATGTGAATCTATAGTTTCCATGAATCCTTGCAATTCTAATATGTGTGTACTTATTGTGATGCATATTATTCTACCGTTTTTCCCGTCTAATGGGTACAAAAGTCTCAAAATCAGTCATTTTAAAATAAATTTGCAAATTTTCACAGTGACGTGTGCATAGGCTCAGAATCTATACATCCCATGTGCAGCTCTCTGTTCCAGCTTTGGCTCTTGGTGTGGAGAGCTAGAGTGAAAAGCCTACAGCTGGCTCATCAGAGTGTGTGGATTAGGATGCTTCTGAGCAGCAGCGACGGCGGGATTAGCGGGGCTGTGTAATGGACCACATCTCTTCACTCCAGGGCAGAGGGCTCCAACAGCAGATGAGCGTTTGGAGATCAGATGATTAGCACCGCATCCCTCACATTCATCTGGATTCGTGTTGGTACAGTGTAACACTCGCTCTGCTACTCTGCTGGGGCTTTTCTGTGTTTTTACTTACACTCTTCCCTCTCTCTCTCTCTCTCTCACACACACTCACACACTCACACACACAATAAAGCCCTGAATAGATCTAATTAAGTGGTAGTTGACAGAATATGGTACAACAGGGCCAAGACGAAAGTTTCGGTTCCCACAAGGATTTCTGTTCTTAACATGACAGTCTCAGTTGACAACACTTGTAGCAATTCCTACATTAAAGCATAATGCAGCCATGAAATTAAACTATATTGTGAGTCTCCAACTGTAAATGTTTATGTAAAAGGCCGGTGCCTTGCTTCTAAATTTCGGCAATATAGTAGGGCGAACATGTTTTGGCAAAATGCAACTGTTAGACATTTCTCATGTACGTGCATGTTAATACAGATTTTACAAGTCAGCCTCCAGTCATGTCTATAAAATTGATACACACGGCAGATCTATGAACCTAAAAAGAACAACATATCAATCAATGGAGGACAAGAGGAAACCATTACATAATGCCACGACCCATCAGTGGGAGCTGTAAATAATTAACAGTTTACAAGACTGTTATGTTCCACAATGTGGGTCATATTTTTATGGATCCTGGCACACATGAGCGGCTGTCACTGCTCTGCATATTTGCTGGATGTAGTATTTCACTAATTTAGTGTACTATTTAAAAACATGAGGAGGACAGAGTACAATTAGGACTTAGTATAATGCAATCCAATGCAGCGGTACTACTATCTATGGCCTAAAAATGACCACAGATGAATCCGCTACTTTCTGACATTGTCAACATAAACTGATTAGAAGCTTCATAGAGATACATTTTGTTGGAGTGTACTTTTTTTTATTAAACTGTACATGTGCATCTGATAAACTGATAACCCTGTGTATAGATTAATTTCTAATCTTTTAATTAGAAGGATCCTGCTTGAATGAAATCAGTGTCCAACACCACAAACTGCATAAATGATTCCACGTTCTCTCCCAATACTCAACCAGCGAGTGATCTGTTGTCCATATGGACCTAATAAACCGAGCCGTACTCAAAATAAACCAAGTCTTTGTATCTGGCATCACCATCAGCAATTTCTTATCACGTTTTTGTCTCGGCTAATGTATCTGCTTGCTCGTTTAGAGACACATTTATATGCAGAAGGCGCCAAACACATATGTATGCAAAATGTGTATTCATTCATCCTCAAACAAGGCAGGGTTAAGGGCACACAAGAGGATCAGAGCTTTTCCAACACCCATGTTGGGCTGCTTTACTCAGAACAAAATGAAAAGATTTAAGAAACAGCCGTGAACAATGCCCATTACAGCGAATGACACCAGATTAAAACGAAAGACGTTTCTTAAACACGATAACCTGTTCCCTCCAGCGGCTCAACAGCCTTCACGGATGAATCACCTGGTTGAGTCGGGTCCACTGAGACAAAAGCAGAGCAAAACTACACTCTCACTTCCTCAGCTCCTCGGAGTAAATATTTAACAATAGCTAAAGAGCAGCCGCGCAACTGCTATTTTAATCCTCATGCGCTGCTGTGACAGATGATGTTTTTTAAAGCTGAATTTATAAATAGACATACTTCTGTTATGAACTCCTACAGTTTGATTCAAAGTCAGGACAACTCCATTTGCATCTTATAACAGTCCTTTAAGGAATGTTTCTCTCCAACATATTAAGAGCATATTTTTTGATATGTCCATAAACAAATTTCAGATTTGCCCTCTCTGGGATCCCCGTTTCCAGCATCCCAGAACCCTGCCCACTGTATTCTCCGCATAACTGTGTCGACCAACCACAGCACTGACACAGATGGCAAATGGACTAGGACACCCACATACAAACCAGCTCCCAAGCCAGCGTCTAGGATTAGACCACCATAATAACTATGCAACACAAACTCAAACCACTCCCTTACTTTAACTGTGCATGTTAAGGGATGCCGCTGATTTATTTAAGAGGTTGCATTTCAGCTCAACTTAAATTTAGAAAGACCGGTCCGGTGAGCTTCTATGAGGAAACTGCACATTATATATTTTTTTCTCTTCCTTTTCTAAATGAGGGACAAGTGTGGCTTCAAATCATTCACAGATGTGCTGGTGCTCTGCCACGCAAGAGGAGAGGAGGCAGGAGCCCCTCCCACACTGAAGGCAGGCAGTGGAGATGGGAGGAAGCAGGGGAGCCGGAGCTCCATCTCCAAGTGCCTCTCATGGTGAGCCACACACACACTGCCTCAGTAATAGCCGGGAGCCGAAACCCAGCCATGCGTCTCTAAGCATTCTCCGCCATGTGAAACAACATAATCTGACACTCCTGACCCCTGTTGTTCCCTGGGCCTTGCAAGACACATCTTATGTAACCTATAGAGCAGTGGGAAAAACAAAAAAAAAAGCTAAGCTGCACTTTTATGTGGTTTGCAATCAACTCTGTGTGTATTTCCACATTATGGAGCATCCGCTGACCTCTGCTGCCTCAATGCAAATGTGCAAACCCGCTTCAGCTTAAGCATGCAGTTATAATGAAAGTGTGTGTGTAGGACATGAGAGCGGTGCGCGCCTCTCTTTGTATTCCGTGGTGAAAATACATCAATGACAGCGAGAACAGCTGAGATACTCTGAGTGTGTCATTGAGACAAAGTGAGTGCTCGCGTTAAACTTGCACAATTATGGTTTCGACACAGAGAGGGGGAGAGAGAGAGAAGAGAAGAGAGTGAGTTCATCTCAAAAGCCCTCCAAGTACCATGAACAGTCAGCAGATTACGAATAATGCACACACATAAGCAAAAACGCACGCCTAATGATAACATTCTGCACTTTAATGGGATATCACTTGAATTCACTTAAGTAGCCTTTCTGTTGAGAGGTGAAACATCTTCAAGAAACTCAAGCGAGCCTCCGCTTTAGCTCTGAGAAATACTGCGCGGTGATTCAAAGACTTACCTGCTCATAGTTTAGCCGCTGAGCCTCTGATATCTCTTTGGGTTTGGTTTCCAGAATGTAGTCGCCTGCAGAGGGACAGAAAGAAACAGAGACGTTGGGTCATACTGTACCAGCAGAGCAAAGCAGTTGCCACCTTTTTTGGCACTAATGATCTCTTTTAGTTAAGGATTTTTATAGAATGTGACAGATGCTTTGAGGTGTCTCTAATGCTCGTTGGTAGGTTTCGCACAAGCCAGCTGTTTCTCTGTGCCAGATATGTAGGATCAGTCGAGTCCCATGTCCACTGTGGTGTCACCTGAGAGCTCTGTCGACTCGACTCTGCAGCAGCATGAGCTGTAGCAGAGCAGAGGGCACAGCCTGGCAGATGTCTGGCTCCTGCTGATTCAGCCTGGTCAGCACTACAAACATGCTCCTTTCTTATCATTAACACAGCAAACCACAGCACTAGTTCAGACTTTACACTGCATCAGGTGTTGGGTGGATATTTTTCCAAAAGCGAGCCATGGCTGACCACAACATCTCCAACAAAAGCCACACATCTGCTTTAGTTGGCGTTCGTTGGCCTTTCTCGTGGATGCTGATGGTACTTCTTTTTTTTTTTTTTTTTTTACACATTTCAAGCGCTTCTCACACTTTGACGGGAAAGAAAAGCAAATAGCATTCCAGCTGCTGCTGTGAAAGTTTTATTGCCGTCTACTCCGGACTTTTAAAAACCCTTGTGTAAGTATTTTTCAAAACATTTCACAGGGAATCATTAATTTATTAGGAACTGGCGAGAGTATCATGCTGCACTGTCAACACATACTTTTCCTGAGAGCGGAATGCCGTCGACCTCTTGTCATCAACATCTACATTAAGTAGAAACAGCTACACATTGGAGAGAGAGAAAAAAACGCTTTCATATGTATATTGCTCAAGCAGACAGAATGAGTGGAGAACATCCAGGGAAAAGCCTTTTAAGCTTTCAATCTTGTGATTAGTGCTCTATAAAGTGCTTTATAATTGTAATGACTAACCTACAAAGTCACACTGGGATCTTCGTGTGCACACAGTGAGAAATAACGGTCCACTCCTAAACTTGGTGATTCAAGCAGAAACTAAAGTAACTAAAGGCCTGGTCTCTTCTCTCTCTAGTAGAACTCTGGATTTTGTGTGGCAAACTTGTGCCTAATGAAGTCGAACAACCATCAGACTGATGCATCAGTCAGACTCATGAACACTGCAGCTGTGTTCTGCAATTGCAACACATGAAGTTGAATTTCACAAGGCGTTTCGATCTGACCAGCAGACTAACTGCTGAGTGCTGTAGAAAACCCTCCACTGACTTGATTTCGAAGCTGTCACCCTAGATAAAGACTTCAGTGCAAGTCAAGATTTTTTCCAGCAGGGGGCCAGATAGTGGAGTGGTTTTACTACAGTGTGTCCACAACAAGGGAAAACCCCTGACTGCTCTCTATTACCAGTGAGCTGTTGACTCACCCACCTCTGGTCCTCACTTAATATCTATATCCGACTGTCCTCTGTATCACTGGCATGCTACACTACACACTGCTGAGTGATGACCACCACCCACTTTATACACCCCTTCTGAGCTCCATCACCTTTAGTGTTTGTATATGTGTGTTATGACTTCACAAAAAAAAGTAGATGTTTAAAGTTAACCAGATGCCCCTGAATGCAACACAGGAATAACTTTATGTGGCAGAATGATGTCCAAGCAGATAGTGAACAAAAATGACTACATTTATGAGGGAGGGGGGAAAACGCACATTTTGATAACACCGCATTATTTATAAAGATGAGCCATGTTAGGTGATGCACACAAACACGGAAGTAAAAAAAATCTGTCTATAAATCAAACATACAGTGCTGTGATGTGGATTATTTTATTCTACACCACCCAGAAGGCACTGACAGTGGTGAGAGTAGCCACTAGTCAGGGCCGGCGGCTCTACTTCTGAAAGAAAACCTGCTAATCAGACAATATACTTTGATACTGTGGGTGTAATTTCAGTTATGAAGGCCAAGACGTAGCCCGAGCGAAGAGATAGCTCCAGTTTCCTTTGCAGCAGCAGAAGGACGGGCTCGTGGGGGATTCCCCTGTTCTGGTCTCTTCCTCTGTTGACTCTGGAATATATATATAACTGACCTTTAAGTATATAGCTGCTTATTAGAGAGGACATGAAACACAAGAATGTTTACTGGGATGTCGAAACTCAGTGGCGGGGCTTTGAGGGCTACTATGTGGATTCGTGGGCAACACTTCAAGTGCAGGTTGGTGTGACTCTGTAAAAGCAACCCAGCATACGACTTATTTTTACTTCATTGCACATGTGAACCAAGCTGAAGATGTCAAGATTCAGGGAGGTGACATGGCTCAATGAAATAAACACTCACCAAGATACTCCATCAGTTGCTCAGCGGTTATAATTTCCATCATAGGTGGCATCTTAACCTGGAGCATAGACAAAAGCAGAACCACTGTTCATTCGTTTATCATGCTAAAATAGTGCAACAGAAGAAACAGGACTAATATGCATCACTGAGTACTACAGTGGACTGAGCTCTGCATATGTCTTGCCAGGATCCAGCATGTGTGGACATGTTGAAATGAAATCTTATTGATTGCTAAAATGGAGACATCAGGACTGAACATGTCTATGCAGATATTCATTTAAAGGGGGAAGTGCTGAGGGGTGAGAATTAGACAGTTGTGATATCACCTATAAGCAAATCTAAAGCAAATTTTCCATTGCAGTGCTGGCAGAGATGTTTTATGAAATATGCCTATTTGCATCAGAGTCATGTTTCTATTGACCCATGCTCATCTCAGAGGCTTTACCTTCCATGCAAGCAGAAGGACATTCATAATAGCCAGTAATGGACAGGGGCCGTTCTCGTTCTGGGTGATGATCGGCGTGTTCTCCTCCCTCCATTTGATCCACTTAATGTGGTATATGGACTGGCCGGCGGCCCGGTCCTTAGCACACGAAGTCTTTGTCCCATCAGCCCCGTACTCGCTCTGGAGGGCCAAAGCCAGTCCTCTGTCCTCCAGCCCCTCGCTGTTCAGGTCGGAGCTGGGGCAAGAGTTGAGGTTGGAGAAGGACTCGAGTGAATCTATGCTTCGGGACTCTCCGCCTAGGCTGGGATCGGGGTCGCTCCCGCTCGGTAATCCCTCCGATAAGGTGTGATCACCGGACAGCCCCGGCTTGACGTTTGCTGTGATTGCATTGTCCGGACACAGATGAGTCGGTTTGGCAAGTTTTGTCGGCTCACTTTCTCCACCAGCCCAAACCTCAGCCTGCGCATCTGTGCTCTCCTTACCGGGAGGTGAGGGCGGCTCGTCGGGTTTGTTGTTTACTAACTTTGAGGCACCACCCTGGCTGTCTCCTGCAGCCAGCACCGAGTCATGCCCCATCCCGTTGCTGATCTGATCCCCGGACCCCGACAACGAGCCGCTCGCCTCGGCGTCCTTCTTCTTCTCCTCCTGCACGGGGAGGACTTCAATCACTTCTGGCACGTCCGACTTCCCGGCACTGGAGATGGCATTAACGGCGCTGGTAGCAGTAACGGTGCTGATATTACAACTAACGTTAACCAAAGTACTGAGAGGAGCCTCACTATTCTTGCATTTGTCGGCTGTCCCTTTCACTCCGCCGACAGCCGTAACGTCGCCCATTTCCCCCGCAATCGTGGCACACAAAGCGCTCCCGTCAATGTCTCGATGTAGGTTTGCATTTTTCTCCATTTCGACTTACAGGCTGTCGACAGATTTTAGCTAAATTGCAGCAGTAGCTTCGGTCCCAAAGACGCCATGACAACTCTGCGAGTGACGTCATCAGAGTGAATTGCTTTCAGGCCGAGCAGGGGGCGGCAGAAACCAACGGCCGGCCGGTGCGTTCATGGCCGCTCAGATTCAGAGGACACCCAAGCCTATCGCTCCGATTAAAACCCGTATAATCCGTGCAGTATATTATTTAAATGTCGTTACATAATTTAAAAACCGGGACAGCTACATTACATACCAGCTGTTCATTACATATCAGATTCAACTCACACTTTATTGCTCAGTAACTCAAAATTAAACCTAATAATTCCCACCTCTAAATCTACATTCCGTATTTTCCAACTTCACACACAAGATTAAAGTGAGTGCTTACAGCTTATTAATAAACGTTTTAAAGATATTCTAATCAGCTCTACGATATGTTATATGCTAAGCTATCTGCGGTCCCCAAAGTGTTAAACGTTAAAGTGCCCCTTTTTTACGAGGACTTTTGAATGTAGCGTGACAAGACCCTGCCGTGGCCGTGGCCGTCTTGCGTAGCAGTGCACGCGCATTTGTGAGGCCGTCATCGCTGTCATTGGCTGCGAGTTTGAACCATTCATGGTTTAAAACGCTTGAAAACAAAATTATGCTGAACAAAAATGTAAATTTAAATTTTATTAAATTTTATCCATTATTTTAAACATAGAAGAAGGACTGTTTGGGCATCTCAACAACACAATGAACCTCATGAAACATCAAGCAAATACTAAATTGGAAATGATAATGTATAGATCAAGAGTGCAGTTATAGACCAGAAAAACGAGTCCCATGTCTCCAACACACACAGTTATTGATGTTATTGTTGTTGCTGCTTGTGCAATATTGTCCCATTCTTCTGAAAGGACTAGATGAAGCTGGCAGACATTTTCTGGGACTAGATCAGGTTCTCAGACACATCCTTCCACAGCATCAGGTGGAAGACTGTGCCATGTACTGTCTGCAGGCATTTCTTAGATGAGAAATGGTGGAGCTGTGGACATTCAAGTGTCAGGCTAACTGACAGGCCAGCATCCAAAGTGCCAACAGCCCTTTCTCTTGTGGCCTCATGTCATTTGAATAAAACTGCATTTCCAGGTTGCCTTTTATCGTCAGTGGAGTGTCTGTGTACTGGTCACACTATCTGATAATTTTCCTTTAAAGTCACACCTGACTAGGATGTGGATTAACTCATTTGTCCCCAGGTAAACAGCTCAAAAACAAATTGTGCATAATTGGATAAATTGAACATTTTTCTAACCATAACAGTAAAAAATGTGATAAGTCAGAAAAGAAGACTATTTGTATGCTGCATTTACACTGTAAATCAATTGTTCTAGATTTTTATATCCTATAGTTGCATGCAATGTCTACTCATGATTATTAGGTCCAAACTCCAGTCTCTCGGCCCCTTTATAAACATTAAGTACACTGTTTAAAAATTCTTTGAAAAAATGGTGAAAATCCTACAGCAAGGGTGCCAGAAAAATATGGAAAAAATGGCAGAAGACTGTAATGTTGAAAAACTGTTAAATAAATACATAAATAAAAGAAGAGGTGAAAATAGCAACAAATATCTGTAAAATAGTGTTTTTTTAACCAAAATTTAAAACATTAAACTGATATTTTACATTGTGAAAGAACAAATTGCTATTTGTTAAAATGCAGATTTTATTTTTGTTACGATCAACATTTTTTTTCTGTTATTTTACTAGATATTATCTGTAATTTAATAAAACAGGAAAAATCTATAAGATAATAGTTAAAAAATATATTATTTAATTTTTTTATTCCTTAATATATGTAAGTTTTCTTTCAAATGACAGCAAAAATCAGTAAAATAGTATTTTTTTTGCTGAATTAAATACAATAGAAAGAGTGTCGTTTTCAGGTCAGATGTTGTAAAAGAACACATTACCTGTTGTAAAAATGCAGATTTTTGATTTGGACATCATTTACAGTATTGGCCTATGTTTTTGTTTGTTTGTTTGTTTTCAGTGAACACGTAAATTAACACTTCTTTTCTGTGATTTTACTCGGCATTATTTCCCACCAGAAAAAAGAATTTTGTTTTGTTGGTTGTTTGGTAGTTGTTTTGTAATTTTGCATTACATGTATTACATTTGGAAGTGTTGAGATCAGGCTCTGGCTGTGCAGTTAAACGTGAGTAACTAATACAGAGGTATTTGACAGGTCGGCTCAGTCCACGTGCAGAAACGCTGTTAGTCACTGGGTGGCAGCAAATACTCAACCGAGCACAGGAGTAAGTGAGTCTTTACAGGTTAGATCTTTCTGAGATCTGTTCTCTGGGATAGTACCAAAGTGAAAGTACAGAGGAAATGCTGCTGAGGAGAAAGGCACAACATGGTTTGATTTTTTGATTTTATTTTTAGAGTCAGGGTAGGTATGACTCACAACCCTCAGTTGAATCTCGAAGTGTGAAGTGTCACAGAGGGCATCTTTAGTTTAAACTCCTTTTTTTACTGCAATGTTAGACATCGTTAATTTGAGCTTTCAACTACGTTTGATTTTACACAACAATTTTGAAATACAGAATTTGTTTTGCAGTGGGTCTACATGCAGGCCATCAGTGCATTTGTCACAAGTGTGATCTGGCCAGCCTCTGGGATGTAAAGCACCTGACCTGCTGTGGCTGCAGAAGGACAGACACAACAGCACCAAGTGGCTGTTGTGTCTGGGAAATCATGACCACATATTATACAAGATTTACAAACATCAAACCACAACCTCACCACAATCACCATTAACATTACCAGCTGGTTGTCAGTAATGTAAATTGTACATGCTTTTATAAGTGGGATCTGGTGTCACAGTTTAGCACAAAAAGACAACAGAGACATCCATCACAGTTTTCTTTTGTTCAAAGATCATTTGGGTGAGATGGAAACCCCTAACATAAGTTTGTGGTTTACAAAGGAAACAGAATCAGGAAATTCATCTTTTTGAACACGCTCTGCTGTCTACTCGGTGCTTTACAGCTGCTTTGTTTTTTTTATACTTCCTCGTCACTGTTTCTCTTTCATGCTTGTTTACTGGTTGTCCACATGCATTAACTGTGCATTGTTTACACTCAAATTTCCCCCTTTTGTTTATTATAACATAACATGTTCAGTTATTAATAAACTTTAAGATATTTAATTGAATCAACCAGTCACATTAACAGTGTGTTACAGACAGACTTGCTTAGTATACAGTTAGAGAACTTACAGCCTCAGCCATTAAAGCTACAGTTACAGAGAGATAAATAATGAGCCGGTGGGTGTAGAGACTAAATTAGATTAGATTAGATTAGATTATACTTTATTAATCCCACAACGGGGAAATTTCCTCGTTACAGCGGCATAGACAAAAGCAGAAAAACACACAACATACCCTATACAGAAAAAAAGAAAATAAAACAATCTACTATAAAGAAACATTTAAAATATACAATAGATACAACAATAAGTGACATATGAATATGAAAGGAATATTTACCAAGGAAAATTTGAATAAATAATATTGCACATGGTAACAGTACAGTGAAAATCACTACATTTGTTATGGTTAGAGCTGTTTGGATTATCATGAAAAGAGACAACTGTAATTTAATATGCATGAAAGACACGCAGCAAGTTTCCACCATGTCTGCTATCTGAAACTACAAAAAAACTTTTAACCATACATCCTGGGAAGGCTGCTTATTCTTATAAACTTAATTTAGTGAGTTGAGTTAACTCTCAAGTCAAAATTCAAATCATCATTTTAAATCAAATACCTCAAGTCATAAAAAGGTGTCATGAAAATTTAAAAAACATATATTTTAAGTTAAATTAAATAGAAATTAGCACACATAATTCATAACACTGTAGAGTCTCAGTCTTAATATTGAAATGAGTCAGGTTCATTTCCATAAATATTAACACTGTTGTCAGGTAAAGTATCATTTTGTATATTTTTTTGTAGGTTTTCAATCCTTGATATGTAAATTACCCAGGCAAATTTACATCATAAACAACACTGTAGGGTGTTAACATAATTACTTAAACTTTTTTTGAAATGCCATTTTATTTTTCTACTTAGAAAACACTTTGGCTCCACAGCTGTAGCTTTCAATATGTTTTATAAATAAGAGTGACGTTACCTTACTTAAACTTCACTATTTTGAAATAAAAAATCTCCAGCTGGTGAACCGGGAAGTCGTGATTTGCGGAAGTAAACAACTTGCGAGCAGACCATTAAACACAGCCTGTAAACCGCAGCTCGGTGGCTGTTTTCTGGCTGGCCCCGGAGTCATTTACGGCTCAGTGTTTTGTTGTCCTCCTGTAAAGCTGAATAGTAGTTTAGAGGTGATTTGTCGCTTGTTTTCAGACTCTCTCGACCTGTGACCACTACGGTGGAGGGATGGGTGTGTCCCGGGCTCTCTTGGCAATACAAGCCGGAAGGGAGGAGGGCCTGTCTGTCTGTCTGACTGTCTGTCTGTCTGTCGGCGTATCTGTCTGCGTGCGAGAGCCGTCGCGGTGCTAGAGACGGGCAGAGCCGGTGTTTGTGATGGGAGCTAGCTAACTAGGAAGGGCGACTACAGCTTTAAGTGAAAGAAAACGAAACAAGAAGCAGTCGGCGGTGTGGCTGGGTCGCTTAGCTAGTTTAGTGGGACTACAGGGGATTTCGATATGATATTTGTTAAACTATTTCTCATGTTTTGCTGCCTACAAGACATTACAGGTAAGTTTGCCATTGACTTAACAGGGGAGGGAAAGTGTTCAGTGATCGTCATCGGGGCTAGCGCTAATCGGATCATGCAGTTGTACTCCGGCTATCTAACTTGCTAGCTAGCTGGCTAATGTTAAGGGTAACTGTAGTGTTTGTTGCTGCTGTCATGTGTTTATTCGGTACCAGTGCGCACCCAGGCCAGGTTAGCCAGCCCTTATTGGTGGAGTATCAGCTTAATTAATTACGTTTGGGTGATACAGGTTAAGTACCGGAGTAGATAAACAGCTCGTGTCTTTGACAGCTTCCTGGGGAGAAAAACTAACGTTACAGCGCCAACGTCTACAAACACACATTTGAATAGCGAGTATGTGGCTTATACAGTCGGAAGTACTGGGACTGTTTTGGAATAACTAGTTTAAGTTTAGCTCCGCTGGTGATGTGAAGTTATGTAGATATTCGATACGCTCCGCTCCATTTGACAGCTATTACATCTGCCAGTGACAAGCCAAGCAAACTGTTCTCATTACTGACCTGTAATGACCCGATCTGACAGCCTTTGTGCTCGTCTGCCGTTGTTTACAACAGCAAATAAAAAAAGATCCACCATGTTATGTAGCTTCACAACATTTTCTGGTTGAGGAGTATCAGTCTGGGTGTCTTTTGCCTTGGTTGTACTAGAAGTTGTGGTATGACAGTCATTTTTTTTGTGGGGTTGCTTGGTCTTTGTTACAATTCAGCCATCTCACTAACACTTTGTCTAGTGCTTTTCAAGGGTATTCCCAACAGTATCGCATTGTTTAAGTGGTGCCTCCTTTAATTTCTTTGAGGTCAGGCTGTAATTTCAGTACAGTTTTAATCTTAGTTTCCTGGAGCCACTGAGTCATGATTTCTCAAACAAAACCTGGAGTGTTGTGTAATTGACAAAAAAAAAAACCCCCAGAAAGATGAACCAACTTGAAGATAGCGTCTGACCACACGGATGGTTAAAATGAAAAGCTCCCCGAGTGTTTTTCAGCTTCCAGATTATTACAGCATTACGACCCAAAGTGCTTCACAAAACATCAAAACAGACGCATTAAAAATAGCTTAAGCTCCTAGTTTAAACTGTGTGCAGAAATGGATATTGGCAAGTACAAATAAACAACATGAGTGTGATTATATGTGGCTACAGGATGTGTGTTTTATTGTCCTCTTATAACCTCTGAAAACACTGCTGTTGCTGAGATTTTGTAACGGATGCTGTCCTAATTCAGAACCCGACAGCATAAGTCACTTAAATTTTCAGGGTGAGTCGTCACAGGATGACAAACCAGGACAGGAAAACCAGCTGAAATTTAGTGTCTGCCTTCACTCTGTTATCATGCATGTTTATACAGAGCTGCACAGTTTGTTTCACCGACTGTGAGCTTGCAGTACTGCTGATATATTGCTGGTCAGGCTTCACTTCACATCCCCCATCAAACACTGGTGAATTGCTTGATAAATTTTTCATAAAACGGTTCTAAGATATCAGTGTTAAGTCTTGCATGTTGACTTTATCCTCCGGGTGAATGCTGTTATTATACTTGGAACATTTGCTCAAACTCG
Source organism: Dascyllus trimaculatus (assembly GCA_024666655.1). Taxonomy (NCBI): domain Eukaryota; kingdom Metazoa; phylum Chordata; class Actinopteri; family Pomacentridae; genus Dascyllus; species Dascyllus trimaculatus. The sequence goes on from CM045445.1 coordinate 25,959,880, forward strand.
TACATGCTGTGGAATAGAGCACTCCTAATAAAGAATGTCGTTGTGTGACTTTTTTCCGGTTTATTTTATCCTTTAGTCAGTTCACACTCTAACATAATGTGATAAGACTGAGGCAGAGAGTTCCAGCATTCTACACAGAGTAAAACAACTGTAATTCGCACTTTTGCAGTGATGGTAATTTAAGCGGTAACCTTGACTGAGAAAGCGTCCTCGTTTGTTTTACCTGCTTTTAAATTACAGCTTTACTGAAATAAATTGTTAGTTTGTAGTTAGATAAAGGAGCCGCACACACAAGAACAAAAGTAAACTGTTTATACACTTCTGAAAGAAATCTGAAAGAAGGGAAATTTTGCACAGAATATATCCTGATCCACCCCACAATCGCTACAAACACCTGGCAATATGCTTCATTTTGACTAAGCCACACACTGGCCTACCATTTATGTTCAGTATAACTGGCACATTTGAAGCCCTGTGTGGTTAGATTTGGATTGTGAATGTTGAGAAGAAAGGATCAAGAAGGCTTTTCAGTGATGATGGCATGACACACAGTACAATCAGTTTTTCCTCAGCTCCATGCTCAGGCTTTTCTGAGGAAGTCAGTGTTTCAGATAAAGTGGGTTATCTCACTTTTGACACAGCTGCTGTTACTTGGCTCACTTACAGTGATGGCTTGCTGCACAGAATTCCCCCCGAGTAATATAGCATAGAATTTTGTTATGGACAATAATTGTCATCGGCTACTTGATGTTTACAGGTTTCACCCAGCCCTCTTATTGTTATTGTTTCTTGTGCTGTATGATATACAATGTTAAGGAGAAACACTGAAGTTGCCCTGAGCTGCAGGAAGCCTGATGTGTTGCGGTAGCCAGGCTGCCATCCCCCAGCATGCATGGTAATGCGAGGCTCGGATCAGTTGTGATCCATGCTGTTACCACCTCCTCGATTCTTGTCAGCAGTTTCCTCTCTGTCAAGAAATGCAGTGCACTTCACCGGGGCACTTGAGGCTGAAACCGATTACACTGAAATCCTGATGATGTAGCCATTACACTGAAACTGGCTGCCAGGTTTTCTCAGCTTTTTCTGCTGTCTGACCAGAAATTGTATCTATTTCAGTGAACTTGGTAGCGACAGGGGGTTAAATTCTTAGTTGCATTTGTGAAAGAGAAACATTTGTTTGTCCTTCTAAACACAACTGTTGAGCAGCTGTCTGTCTTCATGAGAATGTTTGCATACATGCTAGGATCCTAAATATGGTCATGTTCAGGGTGTTATCTTTACATGGAACACAGAGTAACCTGCTTACTCAGGTGCTTGTGTAGACAAACAATATTCGTTTTATCCCTGCATAGCCAGTACCAGTAGCCCTGATAATACCCAGGCTGCGAGTGGGCATGTGAAAGTGCTCTATCTGAGAACAAGACATTGCAGTGTAGTTTCTATATTTTTAAATGATCTGTAGATATATTGTGATCTATTGTGAGCACAATTGTTACAACATCCTAGAGATGTCAGACTTACTGCTAAGTTATTATACAAGCAGCTATCTGTTGACAAACCAGCTTTGTGCTGTCTCATTACTACATATTAATGGAGTTGTCACATCCTCCAGAGAAGGCAGTTCTGGGCAATCTGAGCTGGCAGTGTTTGTTTTGTATGAAACAAACATATTCCCAGATTAATTAAAGCGTTGCTCCCTCACCCCGTAGCCCATCTTGTGGTTCTTCAGGCTGCTTGTTTCTTTTCTCTAGTTTGCTGTCATTATTTTCATAGTAGAAGAAGGGCAAATAAGCTGGTTGCTGGAATATTTTCTAAGTGCATTCATGGACAAGTTGCTGCTAGCCTGGTACAGCCTCTCCCTGTTTGGCGATTTGTGACTCCCATTACATAGAAGTGCTACAGTGATGAACAAAACAGCGCAGTGTAAGAGCACAGGGAAGGTGAAGCACCTACATTATTCCCTTTTGCCTGTGGGAGTCTTTTGGTAACCAGTAAAGGGCCTCCATTACAAAAGCTCATAGCTCAGTGCCAGGACCAACTCTTTAAATGGAGGCTATGCTAATGAACTTATTTTCAGTTTATTTTTGAGATTATGTTGCTCAGCAGAAATTCTCCTTTTACAACCCCAAAAACTTCATACTAATAGATAGTTGGTAGCATTCATTGTTCCCTTGGAATGTAGATTACCATTTAAAAAGCCTGCAATTAATTCAGTCTCTCAGCTCACACAATGATATACAGTACTACTGAAACAGAACCTCAGTCACCTGATGTGCATCATGTGCTTCTCACTTGTGCGTTAAACTGAGCACTTTCTTTGTCTTTGTGAAAACAACAAAGAAAATGGTTAGAATGAAAGCCGGCAGGATTACCTCTGTGGGGGCATGGCAGTAAGCTGAATAAGCCTGTTAAGCATGTCCAGTGAGTGACATCTTGTACTATAGCTCTTAACTATTGTAGGGATTCATCCCTGTTTTCCCAACATGAATCCAACGGCCTGTTTCATTAAGACATTTTGGCATTTCACAATACAAAAAGCGCATGTAAAAATGATTAACTGATTCAGTTTTAGGGTCCTGGTAATATGCGTACTGCCTTGTTGTCATGCAGTCATGACTGACACAGAATAGCAGTAAAATATCAAAGTAAAATGTTGCTTGTGCAGCAGATGTTTGTTGACATATATTAATAAGCCATTGAACTCTCTTTCAGGTCAGTTTGGGAACCCTTTGAACAAATATATTCGCCATTATGAAGGTTTATCATATGATACAGAAGCCCTGCACAACCGTCACCAGAGAGCCAAGAGGGCACTGTCTCCTCAGGACAGGACTGTGCAACTGGACTTCCACGCTCATGGAAGGTTAGTTTACATACAAACACACACACACACCTCCTCATTTATTCACTGTCTTTCTGTCTGCCAACCTTTCATCTTGTGTGTATGTATGTCGATCTTGTATAATGACCATGTATTTATAATGTAGACCTTTGTGTAAACAAAACATGTTCAGTTTTGCTCAAGCATGTTGCTCCGTGTTGTGCTTACTTAACTATATCGTCACCACAGGATTATACAGTGTATCTTATTTGCGTTAATAATCAGTGAGCAATGTATTTGCCAGTGAAATGGATTACAGAAAGGCTGATCTTGTCCCTATAGATAGCATATAACTGATGACTTAGTTATGCTGATTTCATATTAAACATGGCTGTAGCCAATGTAAAGTGTGAGTTTACTGGGCGTATATGCAGAACCAACATAAAGGGTAATTGCAATCAAACTGAAATCTAGAGCTGGTAACTCAGATTTTTTCCAGTAGGGCTTCTCTATGTATACAGTGCTCCTTGTTTCCTCTGCTTTAGGCAAGAGATGTGTGGAAGTTTAATTAAGACTAGAATTTTGTGAGAACATAATTGATTCTGTATTGAGTGGGTTTTAGACCTGGTAATACAAATACCTGTCTGACACAAGCCCCTCTGGGAGCTTCAGTGGAAACACTGGTTATTTAAGACTCTGAGAAAACAAGACTGACCAGATTATTGCAGGTCTACTGCTCAGACCTTTCCATTTTTCTTCTTTACCTCTTACAGTGAAGTCTCTGTGTATTCATTCATTCTGATTCACTTTTATGACATATGACACATAATTAGAGATTCTCTGACTCTGACTCCTGTCAGGGCAGTGCAGTGAGGCCACCCCTGTTTTGGAAACAGATTCTTTTAGGTGTTAACACTGTTTAAATGTTCTCAGATTTTTATCAGCTGATGTCTTCTCACTTTGCACAACCAGACGAAAGGACTGCAACAGAAATTGTGTGAATAGAACATTCCCAAATAAACTGCAGTGTTGAAGCAAGAAATTGAAACTGCTTAGATGTTGTTTATTTATTTTATGGATGTGTTAACATTAAAAATATATATTTCTAGATGTTTGCAAATGGTTTAGAATAACTTTGAAGCAACATGGACATAGTGGTATGTTTTTTCTTTTGCCCTTTGCATTCAGCAGTGACAATAAGTTTTACCATAGCTTTGAATAAGCTTGATGTATACAGATGAGTACTAGCTTAATGTGCAGTGATATGATACAAGGCTATGGCTTGTTTTAACTCTAACAGTAGAACCTAGTTTTTTGCTGCCTTCATTTTGCACAATCATGTCACAGTAGAGCATATCCTATTATACTGTCTTATGATCCCAATGTTTGTCTGGGGTGACTCTTACTATTGAATAATGTCTTTCCATTTGTCCCTTTCTGTCTGGCTGTCATTTCAATCTGCTTTTCCTTTCTGCTGCTTTTGATTCCTTTTTTTTAGCCACATTGAGGTGTGTAGTAATAATTAACCTTGGTAGCCTTGTTTCTGTTACTCTTCACCAAGCCTGTCTGTTGTGGATTATCCAGGCTCTGTCAAACAGATCCTCTTCCTGTGCTTTTGTGCTCTTTCCTGTCATTGCTATTCTTGGAAAAAACAGTTAGCACTGTCTTATTAGGCAGGGTGATATGAACAAAAATCATCCCAACTTTTCCTATGAACTGTGGACAAGTCCCTCAGAGAAGTATGCTGATATGCAGACTGACAGAAAGGAAACATAATAGCATAGAAAAGTCCACATCAGAGCCCTCTCACACTTGACAGTTTGACAGTGGCACAGCCCTAAGTGCTCACACATTTAGCAGGAACACGCCTCAAACTCTGGGAATCTGTTAGTTTGAAAGATGTTGTTGGGCCTTTATTTCTTTTCCTAAGTAACTAGAGCTATATGTGACACTAAAGAAAAGCACCGCTAGCAAGACTGTTATCCTTTTACATATTGAAAACTTTAGAAGCGGCTGTACAGCACTAACAGAAAATGGTCTGGTTCTACCTCTGCATGTATTTAAGGCTGTGTGGTTTATACTTGGTATTGATTGTTTTCAGCATCTGAGTAAACCCAGGCTTTTTCAGCTGTGTAAATGGGTACTATGTCTGTACCATTATAAAAAGCCAATGCCAATTTCGTTTCCTGGCACTGGAAAGTGAGACAACTAATGTTACATGCTTTTTACCTGTGGTTTTAGAGTTGAGACGAGAGCTAGCTTCTGAATCTGAAAGGACACACATTGCTCTGGTCCACTGTGTGCTTTTGTGTCAGGTGCTGAAACAGGTTTATCATGCTGCTTCTTTTACTTTGAACAGGGTTTTTTTTTTTTTTTTTACAAACTTTGCAAAGCACAATGGTCTGTTTGATGTCAGACCTTGCAAAACTGAACCAATTCCATACCAGTGAAGTAATATGACTACCTTTCTTTGGTCTTTTTTCATTGTCGTCCACTCCTGCTGCTGTAATTTAAGTGCGACTGTCATGACTGCAGTGAACCCTTTCTCACTGCTAGTGTCTGCTATGTTTGAGAGACACCAGAGAAAACGCGTCTCAGTTTTTATAGTGTAGATGTTTTTCATCTTTGTGCAAAAACAAACTTCAAATTAATTTCTATATCACAGAGCCCTACAGCTTGAATTAGTGTGGTGATCATTTTTAATGTCTGAGCACACTGTAGTGTCTAAAGATGAGTACCTATAGATAAATTCTTAACAGACTGCAAGCAAGGGTTTTTTCTTCAATGTGTAGAGGTTGATGCATGATAATTTTATGCAATGTCCTTCACACCGTCTGAGCTGTCAAAGAAACTCCAATTTCCTTTGACAATCCCTATGGCAAGTTTTTTAATCTGTTTTTCAGAACTGGATTGTGAAAGCAGTGCACTGTCTGTGGCATCATTTTAGGTCACTGATCTTCCTGTATCCTTTTCCATCTTCCAAATCTCACAGTCAGATTTTTCTCAGACTTGCAGATAGAAACAGTCCATAGATCCAAACCTGAGCAGGTTCTGATGTTCACAGAACATTTCATAACGATGTTCATGCAGATAAGCTAATTGGAAACTATAGTTATACTCAATTTTGTTTCAATGATCACAGGGTTTATAATTTGTATGTTAAGGGTCACTGGTGTATTCACATTTGTTGAGTTTTTGCTTTGGTGCCAATATTATCAATGTAGTTTTTCTAACAAAGTAGAAAGTAGAGGAAACAGCCTACTTGTCACCTTAGAAATAATGGCATTATTGAGAGGTACTGTAATTCAGAGTAATTTGACATTTGAGTGATTTTATACTGGGTGCAGTCACTTCTGTTGAAATATCTTATGCTATAATAAGGAAGTGAGCTCAAAGATTGCTCATAAATTGTGTGTCTTAGTTTTTATTTCCTCACTAAATTCATTATACTTCACCGCTGCGTTCATATACTACAGACAAACACTCTTCCTTCTGTCAAAACCCAAGGCAGGGCTGTTTGGTACTACAGAGGTTTGTTGTAAGAAGAGAAAAGCTTTCTTGTGTATGCCCACTCACATGAGTATTTGTTGCCGGATCAGGTGACGAACCAAGGCAGGGCACAGGGTCTCTATGGAGGGCTTCTTTACGAAGAAATGTGCCAAAAAAAGTAGTCACGCATTGGCTAAAACAATGCTGGTGGAAGTCACTGTTCACATTTCAGTTTAGTTTTTAACTTCCAAAGAATAAGACTTGTTCTTCTCATCTGTGCCATGTGTTTTTCTCCTTTGTCATGCATCAAGGTATGAGAATTTTGGGCATATTTGGCAAGCCCATGCTTACGTAACAGGAGTGGAAATATACTAACAGATTTTGAAATTGAAATCTTAGATTGGAGGCAGACACACACACACACACACACACACACACACACACACACACACACACACACACACACACACACACACACACACACACACACACACTCACACTAGCATGTCAGTTCAGGAAGCAGTTGGGCAGTTGTGGCCAAATGGTTAGTATTGCATACAGTATATCCTTCTCTTTCTGCATTTGTCCTCTCTCTGTGAACGGCCGACTGTCAATTACAAGTCAAAATGGTATAAAAATAAACTTTTCAAACAAAACATCAACATTACTGCTCGAAACAAAGGAGTCAGCTCTGTGTTTCACGGCTAATTCAAATCATGGAATGTTTACTTTAGTGGTGCAGTTTTAGTAGTGGCTCAGGTGAAAAGTTCATAGATATAGATTATTATAACTTCTGAGAGAGTAGTAAGGATGTGCTAGTGTTCATTCCCTTTTTGAAAATACAAGTCTTCTCAATTTGTAGGTCTCTGGCTATAACAGAGAGTGATGAAGCACATCCATCATCAGCTTTTCTGTTGAAGATATAAGTGAACGAAGAGATGTTTTAGAACAAAAATGGAACTTATTCTGAGAAAAATCTGATGACTAAATGTCAGCCTTTGTCTTTGTTGGCTGTGTGTTACATGGCTATAAGCTGTTTTTTTATAAATGGTGCACATTTTGACAAAACTACCTTATTATCTATGCCTGCTGTGTCCAATAGAGGTTTATGGGGAGCTGGAGTTGTGGCCGAACTACTTATATGTGTTGTATATCATGTAAATACTGCCCTCTTTGTAGGGATACTATCCAGTAGACATCGCTTGAGGGAACTCCTTTCCTTTGTGTTGCTCTGCTTACTGAGCAGTGTATGACTGTCAGGTGCTTGAGTCAGTATGTTCAGCATTTGGGATATGCATGAATAATTTATCAGTCAGCTGCTTCTGTGAGTAGTACTAGCTTTATCCTTAGCCTGCTCTCTATCTGTCTGTTGTTGACAATGTTGTTTTGTTTGCAAGTTTTTGGTCTGGCACATGATGTGTCAAAATATACAATTTGCAGTTCTGCATCTAGCGGGTAATTACTTGCACCGAGTGTGTGAGCAAAGCGTAGTATCAAAGCTATAAATGGAAAAAATATTCTGTTAAACCTGCTTTGTGGAACTTTTGTTTTCCTCATTTGTGTAGCGAGAGTAATCACAAACACTGCTGACACATTCTTACAGCATATACCTGCAATTATTCTTCTTGTCATTGATTGATTTCTTTTCATGATCCTTCCTCTGATTCTTTCATTTTGTCTGCTGTATTAGAAAATCTTTTGGACGCTTCTTAGCTTTTTCCACCATAGGCTCTGCATGCTACTATTTGCTTGTTCCTCTTAACCTCTGGCAAACCAGTCATTGCTGGCTGACGTATCTTATCGCTTCTCAAGTGTTGCTACTGTAAACTACTTCAACTGTAGGCACAGAGGTTATTTATATGTTAATCATCTACTCTTTATTAATTGCTTAGATATTTACTAATTTTCTGAGAAACAAAATGCTTGTATGCAGTCTCAGATTAAAGCTAAACACTGCTTTCAGTATTGCCACATGTGTGTATGTTACATGCAGTAAACAGGGGGTTAAAACTATGAGGAAGGCAGTTCCTGTTTGTAAAGCTCCTTTATGAATGTATGGAATGTAGACTTGGAGTTTCTAAAATGGTCAGAAGAATTTCATAGATTAAACCTGTCAGGCATTTGAAAGGAGCCAGTGACAACAGAGTTTTGCCTTCATTCAATACTATAATTACGTTGTCACTCTTCGATTTCTCTTGCTCTTGAAATGCTTGACCAATACTACCGTCGTCCCTGTTGCAATACATACAATTAACGACTTCCAAGTGTTTTTGTGGATTTATAGACAGATATTTCTACAACACCATGGATACCAGATTTAAAACATTATACTGTGGAATTCAAAGAGATTTTTCTGACGCAAAGAGGCTTAATCAGGACTGTGTGAACTCATTTGGCAAGGGTTTGAATGTAATCGATGTTCATTTGCGTGTAAAAGTCCTGCACTCCACTTTAAATCAAGTGGAAAACCAGAGCTTTCAAAATACTGGCAGTGTAATGACGTAAGAGCAAGTGAAACCCAGAACTGCGTGTTTGTGTGTCAGGGGTTCTTACTGTGGTTTTGTTCGGTGAGACAGGATAGCTTTCCGGCCTTCATTTCTGTATTCACATTAAAGGTGTTCTTAATGGGCACTGATTGAAGAATTGTGATTCATGGTGTAAAACAAGGCTGGTGTTCAGGCTGGAATTGTGATTTTCAGATATGGAAGTTCTGTGCCTTTGTTTGGGTATTGTTTAGTTGCTTCGCATACAAGAGGAACCACATCTCAAATGTGTGATAGTATTTCTCAGAACAACCAACAATGACTGCAGGTTGTTTTGAGGTTTTCACTGATGAAGAGTCGAGTGGTCAAATATATGAAAAGTTGCAAAGTGCAGTTTTAAAGCAAAGGTTTCGCTTGCTTTGTGGAATGCTTTTTGCTGAGTGATCCAGTCTATCACAACTGTTTGTTAAAAATGCCTTCATGAACAGTGCATCGGCCTCCTTCAGTTAACATCTTAAATGCTATTCAAATCCCCAATAATGCAGATTAAATTTATGACTGAATAATCTACTTACGGATTCATCTGTTGCTGTGACCAGTCTGCTATGGTGGTAACAAAGATAAGGCTGGACTGTAATGGGTGTGCCAGCTCTAATAACAAGCAAAGGAATTTATATTATGTTTATTGCTAGATGATGATCTCTGTCGCAATACTGACTTCAAACAACAGGTCATATCGCAGTCTTTGTTCTGTACGTTCAGCCGCACTCCTGTTTTATTTTCTTAAGATTTTTTTCTTTTTAGTATTTCTTTCTCTGTTACTCTTCAGTTGGAGTGGTCTTCTGGAAAAAAAAAACAAAAAACATAGATCAGATCACTTTGCGTTACACCGGAAATCTGCTTTATCCTTTTATTTACGAGCACAGACAGTAATCTGCTTCATTAATAATCATCTGTGTCTTTGAAACCATTGGCTAAATAAATGGTAATTATTACAACAATGACAAAACGGGCTGTGAAGTGAGAACAGAAATGATGGTGGAAAAGCTGAGTGCCGGTGTAGGTCACAGAGTCATCCTGGAGAGGGAAATCCTGGTCGGTGTCTGACCTTTTAGACATTTTTTTTGCCGTCTACTCTGCCAAAACAATTTCCTAAACGCAGCATACTTCTCACCGTATTCATCCCATTGTCTCCTGTGCATAATAATCTTGTTGTTTTAATCTCTTAATCTATTCATGTACTCATTCCTGTGGTAGAAATTACTTTTTGTTCTTGTCAGCACACTTTCATATGCAAAACTTTGCTTTAGATGATATAATCTCAGTTACAAACTCAGGGAATGAAGAACATGTCTGCATTCTTCCTGCCAAATGCTTAGTCTCTGATTATATGAGTTTACTACCAGTCTACACAAATACCTGAGATTTTTTAAAAAAGGAGCCAGCTGTAAACTAGTAAAACTACTAAAAATCTGTGGACAGTTTGCAGTCAGTGTAAATGTTAACTAAAATGTCCAGCAATGGAAAAGGTTAGAGAAATGCAGTTCTCAGTATGACGTACTAATGAGTGAATCAGTTGAGTCATCTGGAGGAAGTTTCCCACCTTCAGACCAAACCATGTGATTACTAAAGACATTTCTGGTAAGAAGAAGAATTTCTCTGATGTACTTACTACATGGCCTTAGGTGTCTTAGAAGCTAGTGGCTCATGTGCACAACATGTGATGCTTGCCTTTTCATCTTTGACATCACTTTCATACCAACAACAGGATACAGAAAAATTGCACGATGGCTGTGCACAAATGTTCCCGTGGTTTTCCTCATGACATGATTCTTCTGTCTCACTGAGCACAGCAGTACTGAGCACTAACCAGCACAGCAGAGTGGTGGCTCAGTAAAAATAATTAAATGATGCTATGTCCTCTGTTCAGTCCTGTGTGCTGTCTCAGCTTCCCATTGTGTGTGGTGCTTTATGCTAAATGTCTGCTGAGAGCATGACATTTACAGTGGCAGCTTGGAGAATTCGAGTGTGAAACTGTCAGCAGAACTGCATTTTGCATTGCCCACATGTAAATGTGTCAGAGCACAACTTGGTGTTTGGTTCATTGCTTATTCTAAATGCGCATTGTCTCCTATTCTTCTTTCAGATATTTTAATCTACGGCTGAAAAGGGATACAACTCTATTTTCTCCAGATCTCATCATTGAGGTATCAGGGGAGGAGACGCCCGTTGATACATCACATATTTACAGTGGAGAAATTTTTGGTAAGCACAGCTGTTTCCACACACCATGCCCAAGATGCAGTTTCTCTGAAGGAAGTGTCTCTGTTCCATTTGTAGTCATTTTGTTTTTCAATGAACAGTCTGCATCGTCTCTACTCTTTTTCTCATCACTGCACTGTCTCTTGAGTGGCTTTTTCAAACATTTCTGTTTGTCTGTGTGTTAGAAAGCAATTAAATGCTGTTTTTTGTAGAACGTTCGACACATCACAACTGTACATGAAAGCAGGACTTGCTTTTACCTTTCATCCGGTTCTTCCTTTGACTCCCATTGCCTTTCCTTCCTGGACAGCTTCCTGCTGCCCGTCTCCAGCAGAGTTCAGTCAAACATGAGAAAAAACAAGACTGTTCTGTTCTGTTGTGATCAATGTGTGTCAAACAAAGAGAAAGAAAGCAGATGCTTATATTATCATATTTTCTTATTGAGAGCAGTAAATGAGCTGATATTAAGGATGGTTTGTATGACTTAGTGAAACCCTTCAAAAACATATTACAAGTATTTTTATCTATTTTCCAAAATGTAAAAACATATTTATATGAATCTTGTAGCAGTTTAAATCTTCACAAACATTTTGACCCTAATGCAAATTAAATCAGATTTAGGTTCAAATATACAGCATGTAGTTGTTGAAACTGTGCCTTCATGAGAGCGTTCCATGTGTGCTTAAGATCATCATGTGTCAAACAAGACCAGAGTTATTATACTATATGCAAATACCACTACAACTCAATCTATGTGCTTACTGAGGTGGTGGGTACTGATCTGCTCGACTATTCAGACCAGAGGCTTTTCATTGCTTATTTAACGTAGAACAACATTACTTCCATTGAAAATATATTTCTCTGTGGACAAAGACTATGCCGTTTTTTTGTCTGCCTCTACTCACTCTCCTCCTCTTTTGTGTTTCAGGAGAAAAAGGCTCGCTGACCCATGGCTCTGTGGTGGATGGACGTTTTGAGGGCTTCATTAAAACCCACCAGGGAACATACTTTGTTGAACCCTCAGAGAGGTACCTGCAGGGCAAGAGTGTTCCCTTCCACTCTGTCATCTATCATGAAGATGACATCGGTAAGTATAGCTGTTTTTGTGAAACGTAATGTTAGACAGCTACATTTGAATCAATATAAACTGCATCCCTCTCCCTCTCCCTTCCCTTATGTGGAAGGGAGAGGGAGAGGCTTTGATTTATAAAGCTTGTAATGACTCATACACACAGCTTGTTGGACACATAGTAGTAGTGCAAGTAGTTTTTACAGGCACCTTTTGAAACGCATCTTTATAGATACATGCTGGCTAAAGATGAAGAAATTTAAAGAATCTAATTTTTATACTTTTATTAAAAATGTAGATGGAATTTAAAACTTAAAGGCAGACATTTGATACTTTACAAAACAGAACTTTGGGCAAAACATTGCTCTAGTATTATAAGGAATACAATTGCAGTGTGAGGCTAAAGACAAAGCAGTTCATAGGCTAGCCAGACAGGATCTGTGAAAAGGTTATGGTTGACAGACTGGCAGCAGCAGGATTTGGCTCGAGGTACTGGGCTATGGACAAGGTGGTCAGTATTAAAACTGCAAGAAGGATTGGAGCCAGATACAGCACAGGAATGAAGCCACTGCTATGATTAGGCTACAACAAAATTCAGAAATTTAGAATCAGAAGACAGCAAGTTTCCCAGTCTTTTCCTCAAAAATAGCCAACTGGGAAAATGTTTGGAGGTAATCTGTAGATTTCAAGCGAGCTGTAGTTGTGGGCAGACACAATGAAGCAAACACTGCATGAGTCAAAACACTATTCAGTAACTTGAGACTCATGATTCCAGCCCAGAGCGGTGCATTTAGCACAGAGGCAGGGAGTCTGATACGGACCCTGCCCTACCTTTGGGCTGCCTCACACTCACTACACTCCCTCCTGCTGTTTGGTTTTCTGGAACGCACAAGCACACACGCCTTAAGAGAGACAGTTATATTCTTTTATACTGCACACAGATATTTTAGCAAATATATCTGATACTGACTTGGAAGATTTGCTTGGAATGAAAACACCTATTTAGATGCTCCTAGATTGAACCGTGAAATGTTGAAGTCATGGGTGCACAGCAGGAGCATGCCACTCTGTCAGTAATGAGGGAGAAGCAGCTGGCTGGAGGGTTGGAACAGAAGGTTTCAGGTGAAAGGCAGAAAAAATGAAACCCACACAGGAGACTGTAGGACTCCTTTACCACCCCTGATAAACTAACCAGTGTATGTCATATTTTCATAAATTTGGCCCTCATCATTACCTGTTACAACTATAGTCGTTTCTGATTTGGCAGGTTTTCATGTCTACAACACCTGCCCACTAATCACTGCTGAGTAAGGACGGAGGGTGTAGGGGCCTTACAAAGTTCTGTCAATGTTTTCTGAAAATGTACCATAATATTTTAGGCTATAATTCACACTGTTTTAGTGCTGTCATTCATGCATATCGGTGTACAGACAATAAGGAACTTTCAAGTGGTCCTAGCTATATTGCTGCATTAAGTTGTAAAAATAAAACGAGATACAGGGTTTGCACTGTTATATGATACTGAAACGATATTAAAATCCAGTAGCTGAAATGTGCATCCATCAATTTGAAGTCTTTGTCTTGAAACTTTTGCCTTTTGGATACTTTTTAAAAATATGATTGAAATGCACATTGTCTAGGTCAAAATACAACAGCAAGTCTTTACAGAGTGTGTTGACAGTTTGAGCTGTACTCACATAGTCCTCAGAATAAAACTACATTTTAAAATTCAGCTCACATCTGTCTGCCACTCATAATATCTTGAACAAACTGTGAAATCTTGCTTTTTAAAAGTCTCCTTGTCTCTGATGCTAGTATCAGTGAGAAGGGTGGGGGGATGATGTTTAAAAGGCATAAGAGTCAGAGTCCTCACTTCTCACTCTCAGCTTTCTTTCTTTCTTTTTTTTTTTTTTTACTTCTGCCCAAAATGTTAAAGCCTTTTGATTAGCAGCTGAATGACACAGCATTCACTGTGGGTACAAAGACAGCTTTCTTGGAAAAAAAATCAAAAACACATTGTCAGAGGGTGAATGTGTCGTTTCAGTGTGTGTTCAGTCAGTTTTGTCACCAGCACAGGACTGAACTAGTTGTGAGACAGTCGGACTGAATTTCTGCATCACTATTAATGGAAACATGAGTATTTCAAATGCACACAACTCAGAAGCAAGTGACCCAACTTTGGTTTAACCAGCATAATCAGAACACATTGATTTTCAGGCTCAGCAAATCAATCTATCCTAAAGTCAGACTTTTTTTAAAGTGCATTTTGCATATCAATTATTTTAAAATGGCAAAAAGCTCCATTGCTCTGGATGCATTTTTTTATGATTGCTCAAGCATTTTTTCAGCCCCTGAGCATCATTATGCTTACAAAGACAAAATGCTGCATCCCAGCTGGCAGTTTGATATTTACTTTCATTCTGAGTGACAACTTCCTGTTAACGTTACAGCATAATTTTATAGCAGTGGGCTGCACCAGCTGCCTGGCTAAAACAATGTGTGACTGTAATGCCCTTTTTACTTGTAGTTATTCATTGGTTATTCATTATCAGTTTGTTTATATCTCCATTATCTGTAACCGCTTTATCAGTGATGTCGGTGAACTCTGAAGTCAAACACAGTTTCATGTGGGTGTGGCAAGTGGTGAACTGTGCTGTTGCTGCATGCCATAAGAATGATCCCATCTCATTTCGATGGTCCAGTAAAAATAGCTGCTGTGGCCAAATGCCCACAGTTTCATATATCATTGGTCAAACGTATGTTGTTTATTTGAGAATGCAAGATTTCAATTGCTTTCAACACATGAACAGTCTAGATATGAACACAATAGATACTGGAAATGCTGTGAGTAGTGTATTACTATAACATAATAGCCTTGTTTGGCATTTGTTGACCTGAATTTCGTGATAAGTTGGAAAATGTCTGGGCAGCACAAAAAGCAATTATTTTCAATTAGTGGTGGCAGATCGCGAGTAATGCCTTTTTCTGCTCAGATTGAAAGTTGAAAGAAAGATAGAAAGAAGAGAGGAAAATGGCACTGATTTGTCGCTAGAGATAAGTCGTAATGCTCGTGCTCTAGCTTTTTATTTAATGCAGCTACTCTTCCATCCGACTCACCCTGATTCACCTCCTCCATCCCACCACACACGATTCTAAATAGATCCACGATGCAGTCTAAGCTCTTCACAATCGTTCCCTTATCTCCTCCCTATCTGGCAGATTATCCTCATAAGTATGGCTCAGAGGGTGGCTGTGCTGACCACTCTGTGTTTGAGAGGATGAGGAAGTACCAGACGTCAGGAGCAGAAGAGCCTGGAAAAGTAAGTGCCAGGCAGCATCGCAACAAAACCCCTCCCCCTCCTTCACACACATAATTAAACACACAGATGGACACGACTCATGAGATTAAAAGATCTGGTCTCATTTCCAAGCTACCTTTCGCTAACAGTAAAAGCATGTGTGTACATTTAGCATAGGTGTACAAGCTTTCAATCTAATACCTGATTATTAGCAGGGTAGCAGCCTTGTTTAACCCTGTTAAAATACAGCAGTGTAAGCTTCTTTTCAGGAGTTTTTGGGTGAAAGTGATGGTATATCTTCAGAAAAGAGAATCCTCTTCTACACAGTGGCTTCAACACAGACACTGTTGAACAATGCTATCTGGACTTACAGAATAAGAGGGACTTATAATGGAAAAAGATTTACTGTAATCAGAACTGATAATTTTCCCTTTGATAGGGTTAACCATCCACTTCTTTGCACAGGGGGAGAACAGTGTGTTGGAGGAGGACAGGTCCAGTGGTCCTGTTATTCTGAGGAGGAGGAGGGCAGCAGGGAAAGAGAAAAACACCTGCCAGCTCTTCATCCAGACTGACCACCTCTTCTTCAAATACTACGGCACAAGAGAGGCTGTCATTGCCCAGGTATGGAAAACATGCATACAGTATGAAAATGTGTGAGTCTATAAGAGAATGATGCGCTTCAAAGTCTGGTTAGCTGGTGTGCTGATTAGCATTGGTCTACAATGGCAGGGGTCAGCTCACCTCGGTCCTTCCTTTTGGCTGCTGCCTGGCTTGCAATACACCCCACACTCATTTTTCAGGTTGTGCTCAAGTGGGCCTATTTGGTACATTAACAGCCACCACATGCTAGAGCAGCAAGTCCCACTGCTGGGAGGAGGAATATCTGGACAGATTTTCTAAGCTTGCAGCAACAGCAGTCTGAGTCTGAATAAGCGGCAGGAAATGAAATTAATGGATAACTTCTATAAAACTGTCATTTTTTTGAAAAAGAAAAACGGTTAAAAAGGTTATTGGAGATGACATGGTCATTATTCCATGCGTTCTTCCTCCTTGATAAAAACAGACCTTCATCGCTCACAATATCGTCTGACACACCGGCTGTGGACCGTATGTACAAGTTTGCTGTTTGCCGTGCATTTTACACAGCTTTCTCCTCCTCTTCTGCTGATTTTGTGTTACTGTTTTCAAAATCTCCTTCGGTACGGAAAACAGCAACAATCTCCAGGTTAACAACCTACCACAATGAAAATGTCAAGTTTTGCAGACAATCTGGATCATGCAGTGAGGCAGGCCTGCTTCTTTTCAGTGAATTAGTCATTTTAATGAGATGATTCACCTCAGTGTGTGCAAGTGTTCTGCCCAAACGATTCCCTCATCACTATTTTTGCGGAGACGCCTGCATCCTTGGTTTTGCTCTGCCCAAAATGATGATTTCTTTAAAGAAATACAATCGACCAGAGCGTTGGGTTTTTTTTTCTTTTCCTTTAGTAGAATGACAATGAAGTGCATTCTGTGCTGCAGAATGGTCTGGCTACGTGAGACTACCCACAGTGCAACCAGACCTCTGACAGCTTTGTTGGAGATTCAGGTATATTTTACTAGTAGCAGCCAATGTAGCCTTGAGCCTAATGCAGAGATGAGGAGCTACAGACGTTTAGTAACTTAATTTTGCTGCAGCACCAGGCTTTTCTTTTCTCTATTTAAACATGTGGTCTTCATCTGTCACATCGAAACTCATCAGTAAAGAAAATCTTTCTAGAACTCTTTTCACATATGCAAAAGTAATCCCTAAGACCTGTGAACAAACTTTGGTATGTAAAATCAGTGAAGTTCCTCTTTAATGTAAGACAGTTATGTGTTTTGTGGGTATGTAGAAAAAGCATATGGTCTTCATTGCAATGTAAAAAAACAAAAACTATCTCCAGTATGTTGTTGTTTTTTCCAATGCTGTATGTGTACTTATCAAAACAATAATTCTCCACAGATCTCCAGCCATGTGAAGGCTATTGACTCCATTTACCAGGCCACAGACTTCATGGGCATACGAAACATCAGCTTCATGGTGAAAAGGATCAGGGTGAGTTGAATCTTAATGAAGAGTGTCTTGGACCCAAGGTGAATGCCAGCTACCATTTTAAGCCTGAACATGTGGACTGTGGTGCAGAATCGGGTTATATAATGTGACCTGAGAGAGATCATCCTGCTAATATTTTGATTGGGGAAGTCCGTTGATCTGTCTGCTTGGCAGTGAGCATTGTGGGGTAGATGGAGTGTCTTTCCTTGCTCACATTTCCCTTGTAATTGCTTAACTCTCTTTTTTCCAGATAAATACCACTGACGATGAAAAGGACAGGACCAATCCTTTTCGCTTTAGCAACATCGGAGTGGAGAAGTTTTTGGAGCTCAACTCTGAACAGAACCATGATGACTACTGCCTGGCCTACGTCTTCACCGACAGGGACTTTGATGATGGCGTTCTCGGCTTGGCTTGGGTCGGGGCTCCTTCAGGTTGGTACCAAACACATACACAGAGCCCTGGTAATAAATTCATGTGTTGCTCAGAGATACTTAAACCGTGGTGGTTTAAGTCACAGAGTTAACAGCACTGTCCTATTCGCTACAATGAACTGCTGACAGTTCTGCAGAATACTACATTTTTTTTTTGAATAATTCAATGACTTAAAGTTGCGATCAGTTTACTTTAAGGCCCCAGATCTCAGCATCAGTGGCAGAATTGCTGTGTTGAGCAGAAGAAGCAGATTCTAGACTGCTGGTTTGATAACCCAGAGTTCCTGCTCTCATGACACTGTTTTCTTTGAAATAATTAACAAATCCTAGATAGGACTGTCCCAATTAACCCTAGTAGATCATGATAAGCCTCCCCATCTCAGTGACTGCGTTGGCACCTCACTGCTGCAACACACGCACACACACACAATTACCAAGTTAGTCAGAGGGCAATTGAATACATTTTGAAGCTGTCAGCTTGTGTTTTGTCAGCTTGTTGTGTCTTCATTTCCCCTCTGTCTGTGTTCATCAGGATCACTCGGTTTATCTAACAACACTGAAGTAGGGCCGTTCCTAGGAAAGGGTTAAACTCAGAATCTAGCAAGTTCTAGTGAAAGTTAAAGAGTGTATCTCACTGTCAACATCAAGCAGTTGTTTTGGATGTACCAAAAGCATGGATGTAATTAAATAATCTGCAGCATTATCTAAAATAAATCCAAGGCAGGAACATATCCATAAATTTACTTCCAGAGCAATGTGTAAAACAACACAGACATTATGGTGAGTTTGGTCTTTCAACCAAGAGGAAACAACTTATTATTACACTCAATAGAATAATAACCTACTTATTTTTTTAAATAAGTTGTAGAAATGGAGTCTTAGTCGCCTCTAAACAAAATACAGCAGACATGTCAGTCAATCCTAAAATGTGTGTAGCTACTAATGTCAAATAAGATGGAAATGTGGCATTCAGAAATGTTCTTGTAGGCATTATTTGATGTATTCTGAGGCTTTCAATGTATGAACTGGTTAGTGTTAAAATTTAACCAAACATATTTCTGATAGTTTATGTGATGAACAATGTTATGATACCATTAGAATCTGCACATAGAGGAATTCACTTTCTGTAGTGTAATGCATAAAAGTAATGTCTAACCTAGTAACATATGCCATTAGGAGTCAGAATTCATGCCATCTCCTTCATACAGAAATCTAATATAAACTGGCTTTTCCCCACATTTATGAATGATGGTTATGGGGGTCTCTTCTTCCTATCCCTTTAAATCATCTTACATACCATTTCAACATGAGGAATACAACAACAAACCCAGACAGTCAATACTGGCAAATTAGCAAAGCTGTAAGCTGAAAGAATCGATTGAGTGTAAGAGATGGAGAAAAGATGGGTTGCAACGAGGTGTGTGGTCAGTGTTTGAACAAAGGGACCCTAGAACAAGGCATACTGCATTACACATTTAATACATGTGTTATTTGATGTGACCAGTTATTGACGTACGTGGATTCAGTGGAGGGGCTACATGGACACGCACATATATTTGTGTTTATGATATAGTATACAAACTAAAAATAATGTGAGTCATAAAATGTGTGGCCATACTCGTGCTTAGACATCATGGACACTTTGTGTATTGCTTCAAGTGCTTTGGTCTCATGTTTCTGTGTGGCTTGAAGCTCCCTCCTAATGATTGGATGTATGGATTTTGGGGGAAGCAGCAGCACTGCAGACATGCTTATTACTAAGAGTGATTGCAAGTGGTTTTCTTTGTTTTGTTGTGCATTTTCACGTTAATTTTGTTTCTGCCATTTTAGATATTAGATTTTTTTGAAATATATTTTAAAATACAGAAAAGCAAAATTCAGACACCGTATACTTTACAGGGCACATGCTTCAGTCCCATAAGCAGCCAGAATGCCCCATGGAGTACTGATCATTCATCACATTTCAGAGCATCGTGTTGTGGATTTTAAAATTTTATTCTTATTGTTTTTCCAAAGTGAATCTTAATTTTATTTACTTTTATTTAATTCACTACATAGCTTTAGAAGCCATTCTCATATGCATTCAATTTTTAAAATGGTATATGGCACACACAAAATGGACAGTATACATCAGAAGTGAGTACACCCCTGTGCAGTATCACTTACTGATCAAATAATTCAAAATTCTATCACCTCTCAAGAATAAATTGTATGTCCAAGTTTATTTTAGATGACAGACTAAATCCTCCTCAGCATGGAGGACCTAGAAAGATGTTTTACCATTTCTCAGAGACTATTTTTGCAACTGCTCTTTTTATAATATCCTAAAGGTTTTCCATCAGATGGTCGGGTGACACACTTGGCCAAGTCATAGTTTTCAGTTTTCTCTTCTTTAGAAAATTGTAATTTTCATGATTTTGGCAGTGTGCTTTGGATCTTTATCATGTTGGAATATTCCTGTTCTGCCAAGTCTCTGCAGACTAGGAGTCATCTTGTTAGCCAGTGTTTTTGTTTATCCACAGTCATGCGTGATGCTATCTCGGTATGTCATCTCTGAGACACTCATGCTGCTCCATATCATCCCTCTCCCAACTCGCGTTTTACTCTTGGGGCTATGATAGCCCTGGTCAAATTCCCTTTTAAGTAGATTTAGAGTAGATTTCATTTTAATTGTAAGAAAAATGCCATTTTGCCATTCAATCTAAGTTCAGCTAAGCTAAATTATTTTGAAGAAATCTCTCAGTTAAAAAGTATATTGTCCCTTAATTCAGTAGTTTGTAGGAGCCCCTTTGGTAGCCATTACAGTTCTGTATCTTCATAGGTAAGGATCTATGAATCCTTGTAAACTGACATAAATTGACATTTTGGCAAACACTAGGATATTAACATCGCAGAGGTTTCAAGAAAATAATTATATTTTCGCCATTGCAGGACCCAGTTGGAATCTATTGTATGTGTGTTATTGGCAACAGATATAGAGATACAGATATATGCTAGGTTTTTTATGATTTTCTGTGACCAATGTATGTTCAGTTCAGGTCATATTAGTAAGACAGTTTAGATTTTCCTTGAAAACCTGTTGTTGGGTTTTCCTCTCACATTGTTGTAGTGTGTTTACTCTGCTCCAGTCTTAACGTTAAAACTTTGCTTGATACATTTTAGAGTTTCAAAGAGCAGGCAAAATTACAACCAAAGAATTTCTTACCAGTAATTTTTACAACAAAAATGGCAAAGCTGATATCATATCAGAAACGGGATATTTTACTGTTTTTGTGGTTGGTAATTTTAGGCAACCTGTCCGGGATGGTTTTAGCTACATGGTAAAAACTTATCCTGACAGAGACTTGGTTCATACATTGGTTAATTAGGTACACAAGAATAACTTTCTCTGACTTAAAGTTACTTTAGTTTATGGTTCATGAGCAGTGTTTTCTATGATCCCTGCTGTGATCAAACTGCAAATACCATCATCAGCAGACTATTCTTCCTGCTATGTGTTTGCAATGCTTGAGTTGAACCTGCTATGGAAACCTGGCTGCAGGGTTCAATTTATTGCTTCAGTTTTTAACACACTTGTGCCTCACAAACAAATAAACATGCTTTTGGTTGAAACCAATTCATCTTACATTTGTTTTATTTCAATCTGCAACAGTGAAGTAACTTGTTAAAAAACGTTCTCTGTGGAAACTTCAGTAGTTTTTAAATAGTATGATAATTCATTCCACTCATGCTTTTTGGCACCCCCGCCACAGGAAGTTCCGGAGGCATCTGTGAGAAGAGCAAACTGTACTCAGATGGAAAAAGGAAGTCCCTGAACACTGGTATCATCACTGTGCAGAACTATGCCTCCCATGTCCCTCCCAAGGTGTCACACATCACTTTTGCTCATGAGGTCGGGCACAACTTTGGGTCTCCTGTAAGTATCATGATTTAAAGCACTCCCCTTTGCTAGTAATCTGCTTTGTCTTGCCAAGCTGTGCAATGCATTATATGGAGATTTCTCTCAAACATGTCTGCCTTCTCTCCTTTTCTTGACTACTTTACAGCATGACTCTGGGATCGAATGCACCCCTGGAGAGTCTAAGTTACAGGACAAGAAGGAGCAGGGAAACTACATTATGTACGCCAGAGCCACATCAGGGGACAAACTCAACAATAACAAGTTTTCCATCTGCAGCATTCGCAATATAAGTGCTGTTCTATCAAAGAAGAGAGATGACTGCTTTGTCGGTAAATCCTCTCTTATGAACCACTTCTATGAACTGCTCCCCTTTGTATGTGAGAGAGATTATGTTTTCACTCTGTTCTGTTTGTGTATACAGAGTCTGGCCAGCCTATCTGTGGAAATGGACTAGTGGAAGCTGGAGAGGAGTGTGACTGCGGCTACAGTGATCAGTGCACAGACCCCTGCTGCTATAGCGCCAATGAAGCAGAGGGCAAAAAGTGCAAACTTCAACCAGGCAAAATCTGCAGGTCAGATTCTGTATATTTTGAATTTCTTAGCAAAATACATTGCTGTTAAGACAATTAGTTTAACTTTTAAATGCATATCTGTAATTCTTTTTACCCAGTCCCAGCCAAGGACCCTGTTGCACACCGCAGTGTACTTTCAAGGGCGCTAATGACGGGTGCAGGCTGGAGTCCGAATGTGCCCAGGAGGGCCGGTGCAATGGAGCTACTGCTTTGTGTCCTACCTCAGAGCCAAAGGCCAACTTCACCTCTTGCCATTCAGAAACCCAAGTTTGCCTCAATGGAGTATGCTAATATTTATTTCCCTCTACCTGTTTCATGTCTGTTATGGCCATTATGTGAGTTTTGGGTGACTGTTTAGCTTATGAAACATTCATTTCTGTTACCTGCCAGGTCTGCTCTGGTTCCATTTGTGAGAAGTATGGTTTGGACGTCTGCACCTGTGCCAGCCAAGATGGCAAGGATGAGGCAGCTGAGCTGTGTCACGTGTGCTGCATGGAGAAAAGTAAGTAACAGGCTGTTAGACTATTCAGGGATCAAAATAAACAGCAGTAACCTTTACTTAAAATCATCTGATATATGACATCACTGCCTATTAGTTTTACTTGTTGCTTTTACTTCTATCCGTGGGAGCAGATCTTGAAAATCCAAAGTTACTGTCAGTATTTCAGAGGCCACTTGTTTTCCTCTTCCCTCAGTGAATCCCAACACCTGTAGCAGCACTGGATCAGAGAAATGGGCCACATTCTTCAACAAGAAGATCACCACACTGCAGCCTGGCTCACCCTGCAACGACTTTAAGGGATACTGTGATGTGTTCATGAGGTGTCGTCTGGTGGATGCCGACGGGCCTCTGGCAAGGCTAAAGAAAGCCATCTTCAATGCAGAACTCTATGAGAATATTGCAGAGTGGATAGTGGTGAGTTTCCCCAGTATGGAATATGTGGTGCAACTCTTTGGTTTGGTTTGGCACAGATACATATAGGGACTACTTTTGCAGTATTTCCTACTTCTATTTGTATATCATTTTCTACATTCTCTGTTATTCAGGCTCACTGGTGGGCAGTCCTGTTGATGGGCATCGCTCTTATTATGTTAATGGCTGGTTTCATCAAGATCTGTAGCGTCCACACCCCCAGCAGCAACCCCAAACTTCCTCCACCAAAGCCACTGCCAGGTACAGTACATTAAACAATGCCCTCCAAAAGTATGCTGACCCTATGAACCCCTAAGAGTTTCTTTTTTTTTTGTAATATTTTTTCGGGGAGAGTTTTTCCCATTTTATTGACAGAGAGAGAGAGAGACAGAGTGACATGCAGCAAAGGGTCTTGAGCCAGGCTCAAACTCGCTCCCGTGGTATCGTCTTAACTCAGTGAGCTAAACGGCGACTCCCCCAGGCAGTTTCTTACAGTGTTTTTGGTCCTGCCACATGTATGCTAACAGAACAGTGACGTTTCAGTGTATTGCTGACATACTTTTGAAGGGCGCTGTTTATGTTTATATTTACATGTATATTCTCATGCACCCACATTATATAGATACTTGAGAGCTGCTTTAGGTGGAAGAGAAAACAAATATGCATGACTACATGGATGCTAAAATAGCCGTTTTATCATCATATTTGATCATGTTTTTACATGTAATGGCCTCATTTTCTGCTGTGGGCACCTTTGGGGGTAAAAAAAAAGAGTAGCATCCGTTTGTAGCATTCATTGTGTTGTTGTTTTTAAACTTACTGAGATTTCAATATTGTCCAGGTACCTTGAAAAGGAGAAGACAACAGCATGCAAACCAACAGTCACAGGGCCAGCGCCAGCCCCGTCAGTACAGAGGGAACTATGAAATGGGACAGATGAGACGCTGAGACGCTGGTCTGCTCTTTGCCTTGGTTCTTCTTAGTGCCTACAATGGGAGCACTTCACTCCAAAGAGTTACCTTTACCACATATTGCAAAATTCAAAGAACTTGCAACTGAAACAACTTTAATGGACAAAGCCCAGAGTTTTTGGGGGCCTAACAAACTCACTCAGCACCTCTGCTCTGAGAGCCAGATTAGCAGTGGTTCACATAGCTTTTATAGGAAACAAATAATTTTTCCAGGGCGGGACAGGGATGAGAAAATTCACTGATCTCTGTTGTGTGGTCTTAATCTTGCCGTTTTTTTCTTTGAATGCTTTCTCTTCAGAATGGAGGAGAGAGAAGCAGCTTTGTTCAGGTTGCCTTCCTCTGTCCTCCATCTGTGCAACCTTTTTCTTTCCTGCCCTTCCTCTCCGAAATGCTGCCATCATCAGCACGATAGCAGGACTGCAAGTCACATGAGTTTTTGCTGCCAATCAAAAACAGCATTGAGACGATGTGTTGAAAGAACACTTGTTTTGTTTGCCAATGTGATTAGATTGTTTTAAATGAAAGCACCGTCGAAAACTGAAGCTTTTTTTTTCATTTCTGCGGCATACATGTTCTTTCCGTGTGCAGTTGTACATATGTTGCAGTAGTATTTTTTTCTGTGTTTCAAATGAAATTTATTTTCTGTATAATGAAGATTATTTACTGTTTTAATTCACTTTCTCAGGATCAATAAAACGACAGCAAACAAGAGTAAAAGATGGCTGCATGCATATTCAGGGTAAAGTCTGTACAGAAGGGTTCACATGAGCTGCCGTACGCCGTATGGGACAGGTTGTATGAACAGAGTGTAGACACGTGAGCCTCATAAGAATATAGTGTCAACTGTTATGGGACGGAGGGGAGACTTAATTTGATTTATTTGTTGTTGTGAAATGGTTTTGCAGTTTTGTTTACATAAAGGTAAATAGTGTGGGTCTGAAATACGCAGTGAGAAAATAGCTTTTTTATCAACCTGATTGTATCACACTTTTAGTCTGTCATTGCTGTTTTTTTCTTTTCCTAACTCGTTGCTCTGGCACGGATCTGTGACAGTTTGTAAAACAACCACTTTGTGCTACATGTTTGCGTGTCTTTACATTCAGAATGACAACGGTGAAAGCAAAGAGGAGAATGTGTTAAAACAAAAGAAGCCTACATATATAACAGAAAGGTGATTGTCCGTCTGCATCTTCACTTGATGTGATTTATCCACAATTTTTCTCGCAGTTTGTTCAAGAAAAGACTAAATCAACCTGCTCACAAGCATCTAGGCCTCTACAGCCAGTTGAGGAGCCTGGCTGAAATATGATTGTGGATTTTGCTTTCATTGATTTTAGTTGCAGTTCAGGTTGTTTGTTACATTTGTTGTACGTGGAAGAACTGAATCATTCGGGAGGGAGGGAGGAAACCAAGGATTCTAATTTTATTGTTGCTTCGTTGCTGCTGTTAACGGACCTTTTTTATCAGCGAACAATCACTATGTCAGCCATCCACTACTGTTCTTTTCTTCCTGCTGATTGGGGTTTTCTCAAGGAAACTTCGTTGCTCTTGTGCACCCTCTTGGTTTGTGTAATTGCGTGAAATTTGTGCCTACTCAGAGCAGCGAGACTGAAGTTGGAATGTCAGTGATATTTACCAAGACTGGAATATTGCATGAGGTGGCAGCTTAGCAGTGTTGGAGTCTGATGTGGCTTAGGGCATGGCAATATGTTTTAACAATAGGAAATGTGTGGTTATTGATACACCCAACAAAAGCCAGAGACAGGCATATTTAGATTATTATTTTCCTCAAATTCTATTTTATATTTTTCTTGTAATTACTATTTTCTCTTACAGCTCAGCCCTAATTTGAGTAGTCTTCAGCCGTGGTAAATTTAAGTTAATGTAACTGACAGATGGATGAGAGTGCAGAACACACAAGCTGAGTTACTCGCAAAATATAGAAATGTCTATCTATAGTTTCTTAGCATTATTTTTGGAGGGAACAACTCACATAGATGTACCCAGCACAGGCGCAGCTCAAAGTTTTCTGTGCAAGGTGCCAGGATGGTGCATTATTGATCAGCTCGATTCTATGCAGAGTATCACAGAGCTCAACAGCGAGCAAGCTGGCCTCTTCACAGAGAAAATGCCTTCAATGTGTTCTCCTGAATGGGTACATGGGAAAAAACTCCTTTGCGTTTTCATGACATAATTGTTACTCGTGTCCATGTGCTACTTGCAAAGTTTCTGAACAGACAAAAATGTAGTTCTCTGTCGCTCCTTTTGCTGGTTTTGTCTTTTTGGTGCTACTGGTAGTGCTTTTTCTTGAGTCGGCACTTAAAGTATATTTTTCAGTATCAGATTTTAAGGCTTTTATGTGTGTGTGTGTGCAAGTGTGTGTGTGAAAGAGCTGCTTTGCTGAATCATTTTTATCTTCTATTTGTTGAGCTTATATGATGTGGGTAATACTGGGTGATAGGGGTTAATACTCTGGGAAGTTTCTCTTTTGTTCACACGTGTTGCTTTGATGTTGAGAAAATGTGCACTGAAACGTAAGTGATGTAAACAGAGAATCCAAAATGGGCTAGATTCTGTACTACTGTCTGATTTAAAGTCTCTCTTGTTTTATACGGTGTCTTTTTGTTTGTATTTGCTTTTTTTTTGTTCTGTTTCTCCATTCTGCTTACTTTGAAAATTTTACTAAATTTGCAAAGGTATTGTGCAAAAATTATAATTTCTTTTGAACTACTTGAAATGCATTAATAAACAAGAATTGATCAAATGTTTGTTTTTACCTGTTTGTCAATAGTAGCAAGAGGTGGTGTTGTGATTGTATGATTACAAATCATTGTCATTACAGCATCAAGGTTTCAGTCGTGGCTGGGATGGTTGGCCAGAGTGTGGCGCTGTTGTGTCCCCTGCTTCAGAAGGAAAAGACTTCACTGCCAGGACGGTCTGACATCATTTTTATTTTATTTTTTGAGTTTGTGTCTTCCTACTATAACTCTCTGTCCTCTAGAGTCACTATCTCCTAAATACTTGCACTTATTTGGGTGTTTCTTTCCGATCTTTGTGTTTACTGTTGCAGTTTTGACTCTTAAGCCAAATGAACCCGACAGCTATATTTTCATTGAGCCACAGTATTTGGATACTGAATCATTTTGTCAGTATATGTGTGAGATACGTATGAACCTCAGTGCATGTGTAGAAAAAATGAAACCACAATACAGAATAGAAAAGAACAGAGGACATTTATTGTTCTGGCATGAGACTGATCAAAAAGTGAATTTATGTCATGCTACTGACAATAGTAATGTCGGTATTTCAATGCTGATATTGATCATTTTAACACACATTTTAAAAGAAAACATACCCTTTGGAATTAATGTTATCGAAGGGAACTTCAGACTTTGTTTTTATTGCCTCAATATTTGAGTTGGCAAGCTTTCAGCTCTCTAAACATTCAGCTGTAGGAAGAAATGTGAACCTGGCCTGGTGCTTCAAACAACACGGTGTCGCTATGCTGAGAGAATTCATGTGCAAAACATAGCTTATTCATAATTTTATCACATAAACACATTTCTGTAAATTGTAAACACAGTTTACAATGTATTTTTTTCAATTCTCCTATTCAGGGCATCTTTCAGACAATTAACCGTTTCTAATGTACTCCCTAAATCCACAGAGCCTCACCATGAGGTGTGAGAATTGTATCCAGTCGTGATCTTCCAGATGTTTCTTTGGAGATCTTCAGTCTGTTGAACAGATTCTTCAACTCTCACAAGTCCGTCAGTTATGCTTCCTTCTGCGCTGTTTTGGTGTGTTTTCTTTACAGCGCACAAACACTTTATCTTGAGACACTTCAATCTGCTGCCCGTCGTCAGTCATGGCACAGAAAGACGTCCTAAAGAGGCAGAAACAATATTGTTGACGAGGTAACGAGGATTCTGTGTTTAGAAACCCTCCACTAGATGGCATTAACAGGCTGTGAAGGTGGAGATGGAACCGGTCTGGCTGTCTAGTGGGACACTGCAAGATGTTATTGCATCTGGAGGGAGCAACATATCAGCAGAATGGCAAAGTTTGCAGTATGTGACCTCTGCCTTCAATGTGGTTCTATTCATGTAGTAATACTCCTCTAGTGCTAACAATATTACTCCACCTTTGACTCGGGGGCTTATGTGTCCTCCAGACTCACAGTGCAAAGCATTTACTCTTGTATTTCAGAACAGCTTTGATGTATTTGCACTGTACTTGACTATTTCCATTCCATGACACTGTACACTTTATTTTTACTCCATGTGTTTTTTACAACAACATCTTTAACAAATGTCTCTTCAAAGCGTCAAACTGTATCTATTTATAAAGATGGATGTAGTGCTGCTTGTGTTTGATGTTTTTAAGTGACAGGACTTGATGAATCAGGCCAAAAAGCTGACAACGTTTGGAATATATCATGATATGCTGTCAAGAAGTTGTGCAAAGGGGCCGCTCTTCATTCTGATTACTTTTAACACCTCACGTTGTTGCCAGTGTGTGAGACTTTAACTCGAGTGTCTTGTAACAACAAACATTACCTTTCCTGCGTCTCCCCTGCTTTGACGCTGATTTTGCCCACAGTCAGCAGCGGTTTGGACTCCTGGCCGCCCCAAGGAATGATGGTCTGCACCCGGTTCCACACATTCTTCCACAGAGCCAGTCCCTCCCAGTGCAGCTTGAGCAACATCAGGTCCCCCAAGTCTTTGTCCAGGGTGATGAGGAAGGTGAAGGTTGTGTTGCCTGAAAACTTGTCGTTGCTTTTGGAGAATTTGAAAGGGAAGAGACGGATTAGAGTCAGAGCAAACGGCAAAAGACCGTCGCTTTATTTTTGTGATGGTCCACAATTAAAGCAGGACAGCAGATGAGATTTCCTGCTTGCTCTGGATCGCCTGAGGCTCTTTGATACACAGAATACGAAGGATAACACAGTTGTCAGGAAATGGTGCCTTGTTTAAATTATTTACTCCATCAGCCCCATTTATAGTTTTCTTTCATGCAGCAGCTTGAGCTGTTTCCATGTGTGTCAGCTGCTCCCCTTAACTTGCTTTCTTTCTTTATAGAGCGGAGAGCCCAGCTGCATATTGCATGTGACTGAGCGTAGCCGTGATGGGAGCCTGATGGGGGGCGATGCAGCACTACTCGGTACTCACAAGGTGATGACGACGTCTCCACTCTCTTCCTTTGTTCCAGTGAGGGCCATGATCAGAGTGGGATTAATTCTCTCCATCTGATTGACGAACTGGATCCTGAACTGGTAGTGATAGACTGTAGAGAAGAAGCCAGAAACAGAACCAGGAGGAGAAGGTGAGGTGATTACAGAAAAGCCGTCCAACACAGAAACTGAACATTTTATCGATCTGATGAACAGGATGATTAAAAAGTAGTGTGATGTGAGTTTGGATGAGTGCTAACACTGACAGCCAGCAGAAGGCCGCTGGTCACATTGTTTTATCATATTATAATGCAAACAGAGTTACTCTGAAATCATAGGTTTACTAATTGATAATTTTTTTTAAAATTAAGTTACGACATATGTCAAAGCTATATATGGGGTTATAGCTTCTTACAAATTGACTTTGTGCGTGGGTTTTAGCCCAATCACATCACCGTTTTCCACATTTTATTCATTATTCATTCCAAATTGTGTTGAAATATTCCTTTAGCCTGAACATAAAGGTCATACACTAAAAACATTTACTCAAGTGAAAGTAAAAAAGCTTCAAAAATATATTTAAAGTACATAATATAAGTTAAAGTCAGAATATTGTACGTGATTTCAATGCTCTTAGCTCACAAATTCCCTCATTTTCACCCATAATATTACATCATAATGTATATTTTGTATTATTAATCTGAAGCTGCCAAGTAATTGAGGTAATAAAATAAATTTAGTGGGGTAAAATTACATCATGTTAGTATAAAGTGGAATAAAACGGAAATACAGATGATTTAAAACTGACTTTGAGAACATTTTAGTAAATGTACTTGGCTATTTTTGCACAGCTGCTGTTTGCAGATCTGGTGTGTTGGGGTTAAGTTAGGAGTGATGCTTCAGTTTTTTATACTTCATCTAGGAACACCACAGCCTTCTAATCCTATATAACAGCTTTAAAGAACAATGCCAGAAGGGTTTTATATTCTCTAATTGTCTGCAAATTCCCTGAAAAGCCAACTATATGTTTGTTTTTCTACCCTGTTTTGCCATCCAACTCTTAAGTCGTCTGCAAACGTCATCAGAAATGTTTATTATTTCAGTGTATTAGTTTCCAAAAACCTCTGTCGTGTCCTGAAACAGCTGGGCACTGTAGATTTTTTTAGCGAATATTACTTAAACAGATGCAGATATTGCTTTCACTGGGAACCTTTTAGAACAGGGGAATAATATTCAGTGGGTGCTCTAGTGAATATTAATAACAACAGGACCGTATTAAGCAGAATGGACTCAATATATTATTGATTTTGCTTAATGTTTTACTAAAATATGACATCACATTGTGCAGTATTTGTAGGGAAAGAATGCAGCAGTATTGGTCTATGCAGTGACTACATGATGACTAGGGATGTATAGAGGTGTCTTAGGGGTGTTTGGTTGGACTAAAAAGTCTACATACGTTTGTAAGGCATCCGAGATCCTGTTTTCAGGTAGAGCCTCTTGCTGGTGCCGGTTCGGACCTTCTTTATATTGTATCCCAGCGTGTTGCAGTGATTCTTCCTGCAGTCCAGACAGACCCCTTTGACAAAAGCGTTGTTGTCGCTGCACCTGTAGGCCATGCTCTGCTTGTCCTTATTCAGCAGGGAGTCGATGAATAGATGGACAGACCGCTCATGAGCACATTTCACAGTCTGCTCGAAACCTATGAGAAGCAATGAAAAGATGTGGTGGGTATTTTAAATTTTAAAAAAGGAATTGATTTTTTTTTTTTTTACTTTGATCTGAGGTTCAACAGATCACGGAGCAGCTTAATCACAGTGTCGGACCATTATTTGTGGATTGAGTTCATTATCACCAAATCCTGACATGCATCATGCCCTTCCTCTGTCACATCTCCTAAAAGTGTCTCATTATGTCTGACACTGGTCCTCTCTGAAGGCCTCTTCTCTGTGTAGCCTCGTGTAGCCTGGAGGCAGCTCAGCTCCGAGGGACGGACAGAGTGGAGGATGGCACATGTTGCTAATTAACTCCTGAGGATGACAGACGCTTTAATGTGGTTCTCACTGTCATATTATGCGGATGTGTTTTGGATTGAGAAGCACCATCGGTCCCAGAGCCACTTCTGTCGGACTGGAGGGAATTAAATACGGCTTGAACGCAGAATGAGAAACTGTCAACAAGCGCAAGATGAATTGGCGCCCCAAGACATGGTTTCTAAACCAGTGTTTTGAGGTGGCAAGACCAATTAGGAAAAGAAATGTTATGATATGGAGCACACAAAGAGGCAAACCAGTAATCCTTTAAGCAGCTCTGGTAGGAGATGGGCTCTAAATGGATCACTGAGGTACCAGAAAGCTGAATGGCATATTCAGGCAGGGAAAAGAAAAACACAAAATGAGCTTTGGTATTCCTGAAAAGTTTTGTCTGGATTTCTTTTTGTTTTAACCACTCTTTGTTTTAGAAAAACATGTATAAATATTAAAGTCCCTCTTCGGTCATTAAATTAAACCCCTACAAACCCATCTGTGCATCAAAATGACGTATTTAGACCTTTTTCCCACATGAAACTAATCCTTCCCTGCCTTAAAATGACTTGTATGTAACTTTACACCATTGCCTCCAGATCTATGACATCCCTGCCTCTCATACTCACTCTGCCGTTCAGCTCACCTAAAACTCTGCTCACTGTAACACTACTCTATGGTGCATAATGTCAAGGTGTAGCATTAGAGCAATTCAGCCAAGTTTGAAGAACCGAGATTAATGATACGGAAAGCAGGATTGGCTCCTTAAGTTTGTTACATATGAAAACCTGGAAGTCTGAATCTGTGTTTTAGAGATTGTCATCAGTTCACTGCAGCTTCAGGGTGCAAATGTTCAGCCATTGTGTTGATCGCTTATTTCAGTCACGATGCGTCTTGTAGCATATAAAAAAGCATGCTTTTACATGCCAGGTATGGACACGTTAACAACACAAAACTTCAAGAAGGTTTGGAAATCTTGTGCATGTTTTGTTGCAGCTGATCCTGTACTGCAGGAGCCGCTTTAATAAAACCACAACTGGTTTCCAAAAAGCTGAATCTTCACAGTTCTGGTGCCATCTGATCGTTCTGATGCTAATATCAAGCTAAAATGTTCACTTTCCACAGTACCACTTCTCCCATTTGTGCACAAGAAATTTCAAAAACCAATGAATGAAATGAACTTTTCTGAGCGTGTTCAGAGGCTGCAGAGGACAAACCCTCTTGATTTTACAGATTGCAGAGCCTTTCTTCCAGCTTCACCCTTACAGACCAAATTATTATTCCTTTTTTTGCATCACTGCAATAAAAGAGCCTGATGTTATCTGGTTTATAACAAACATCACAGCTTATAGGAAGCACTTTAATTTCATGCTCCCCAGAAGACCATGTAATATAGTAAGTATAAACCGTTTAGTATGTTTTTGTCATCATTTTAAAGATGTTGTTGTGTGTTATTTATCTTACCGAGGAGCCCGTACTGAGCTACATGCTCATAAATGCTTTGCAGGTCACACCCCGGCTGGAAGTCTCCACCGTTGGGGTAAAAGTCGTAATGCGCCACAGCTTGCTTGATGCCCACGCTGAGGCCCATACGCTCATGGGTGAAGGTGTGGATGGCGTCTACAAACTCGGCATCATCAGGAGACAGTCTGTCTGTGGGAGACATGCCCTCAAACAGCGGCCCTGCTGGATCCAGACCTGAATAGACAATGATATGCAATCAAGATTCTGGCTGTTTTGGAATACAGAATAAATACGGTAATTATTCAAGGTACCTTTTAAAAAAAATTATGCTTATTTTGGCCACTGAATGCAACACAATTCATCCATTTACACTGCGGAAAAACTCACCAGTTATTCTTCCAATCTTCTCCGAACCTTCAACATAGCTTCCAGCAAATCCAGAGATGTGAGCACCGAGGCTATAGCCAATCAAATGAACTTTTCTAAGTGGGTACTGATACTGTTCCTGTTGGGGATTCATGGCAAAATTTAAATGTGGCACATGCATAGTGGTTTATAGATTTTCGTCAGTAGGAATATTAAGTCATTGCATGCATGAAAATAAACCGGTCTTCAGTAGAGAAGCTTCCTCTGACCTGAAGTGTCTGCAGCAGGTGAGTTATGTCTTTTCCAACAGTGCGGGTGCTCTGTACTGCTATGGGGTAGTGCTGGTGAGCCAGTGACAGCCAGTCAGTGATCACCACATTTGTGTCTACTAGACTTGTCCTCAGAGCCGAGGCCAACCTGAGCACCCAGCTCTCCATCATACCATCCACCTGAAGGACAACAAGAATGATAGTTAGTGGCATGCTGCTGTGCACAGTATTACTCAGGATTACAATGGTTTAAACTTAAACCAGTTTTACTGAAAATGTGATGCTATTAAGTCAATAATGTTTGCTTTAACTGCATTTCTGCAGGCGCTTTCAGTATGCCTCCATGTGTCCGCTTAATGGTTTCTTATTTCAGCAGATTTCAGGGCTTTTGAACATGTTTCCTTTCTTGTAGTCAAGCTCCATGTTTTGTATCCAGTGGCTCAAGTCAGTGAAGTGTAAAGAAGGCGGGAGTTGACCTTACCGACCACCCGTGAGTGATGATGATGAGGGGATTACTGCTGTTGAAACCGCAGGAGGTGAGAGTGTGCAGCTGCAGAGGGTCCAATGTGCAGGTGTCCTCACCTCCCAAAAACAGGCTGAAGACTGAACTGCTGACATGTGGCTCTTTCACCCTCAGGACAATCCTGTGCTCTGTGTCCGCTACACCTTGGGAAATCAAACAGCAGAGGAGTTATCTGTTTGTTCTTTGTGATTGCTTTGCATAACAGAACATGCCGGAGTACTGTGCATGTTTACTTAGAGGTGAATAATTACAAAATAATGCGTGGAAATTCACGTTAAGAGTCAAGAGGACATGTTGTAATGTTAACAGTGATACAATTATCTGACAGTAAATCAGGAGAAATCAGCCTCTTCCTCTTGAGGCCCATTTGGACCGTAGGAAGACTAACGCCCATTCAGAAGCACTTTGCTGTGTGTCCAGGTCATGCAGGCCTCTTTGGCAGATGCACACAGACGACACTTCACACACAAAAAGGGAATCTCTGCCAGACTCTTCTCGTAATTTCTTATAAAAGCTCCTCCTCCCTCAGCATGTTTTAAACCACAGCTCAGAAATCTCACTCACTGATCCAAAGATCATTACATTTCCTTTGTGGTTTGTAATAATTCGGCATATTTATTATTCCTCAGTGGTAATGCTGATAATGCCAGAAACCCAGGCGCCGGAACATCCAGTGGTACAGCTGCCGTCGGATGAGTTTTTGGTTGCTGATATGACAAAAACATATTTGTAGCCAAACTAACAAAAGTAATTATCCTCCGTCCTTCTGCTTATTAAAATCCCACATTTTCTCTGGTGTGTCTCTTCACTGTGATGACGTTTTATCCATGCGAACATTGAAAGAAATTAAAAGCAGTCTGAGTCATCAAGCAACACAGCCCAAACACTGTAAATCAAAAATTAGTAGCGGCTGAGCGCTGAGTGTACTTGACTAATCGTTCACTGTAATTAGCACAGCTCTGTTTTGGCACGAATGTAGTGTTTGTGTGTTTATATGCGGTAATTTGAAAAGCTGTTCTCTGTAGCCCTGTTTGAATTAATATGATTTAGAGAAAACTTCTTACTAAACAAGATGGGAAATTTGCCCCCACAGTTAAAGATTTAAAAAGAAAAATTGAAGAGACCCTGAGAGAAAAGAATTTCGACTGATTAGTTGGACACCAATTGGTCGGGAAGTGTATAAATTCATTCTAACATCAGTGGTGTGATGTGAAAGACAACAACTAGTGCCTTTAAATATTGGAAGCTGCAGATAAAAATGATTTGTTAGCAATGACACAGAACACAAATGTTCAAAATAGGAAAGCTCTGACAAACTGTTTGATATGCAGTCTATATCAGAGGCTTTGAATTGACTCCTAGGATATAAATCTCAGTATTAAACCAAAACAAATGGTGTTTTCTTTTAAGAGTAACCAGATGTAAAGACATTCATGTGATTAATTGTTCGATATGTAGCAGCAGACCTGGGAGTTTACACCTCAGAGCAGCGTGATACTTGTGCACTGTGCAGCCTAGTTAAAGGGGAACCTCTGGAAGCACATGTGGGGCAGCTGAGCTTCATTCAAACCCATAGATGTCAAACTCTAGAGAACGGGATGCGTACTTTCCAAAGATACAGCAAAATGTGTGTTAAATTCTGCACCATATACCTTGGATATTTTTTTATTTGGTAATGATTATGCCTGAAAATAGTGGAGTTTATTGTAAATACACAAGTCTGCAACATATAGTTTCACATTATGTAGGTGCTGTATTTTTCTGTTGAAATCGCTTTAGTGTAAAGTGTAAATTTAACAAAGCTCCTGAGGAAATTGAATGTTTAAAAGGAGTTTTACATTATATAATTTATTGTGTCTAATATATGAGCTGACAACATGGTGTACAATTACTTTTAAGGCACATCAATCTAAACGCTTCCAATCTACCAATCCAAATTCATGCAAAAAATATAACCACGCTGTCAACCAGTCAACTTTACTCTGGGTTCACTGATTTGTGGGTTGTCATGCATCTCTCTATTTAGTTAAACCAATGCAGCAAATGTCTTTTCACACTTTTACTTAACATTTTACTTACTTGCTCTCTCTCCTTTGATTTTCTTCCCCTCACTGAGGTGACACGTTAAGAGCAAACAGCACAAGATTTTAACCACAGACATGTCGTCACAGTCTCTTTTAGTAATTCCCTTGAAGCAGGTTTGAAATCTTTCGTAGAAGAAATGCAGGTAATGTCGATTTGGAAAGGTCAGATCCTTTTTAGAGGCTCTATTAGAGACGCGTCATTACTGTCCTGAGGGTCCTGATGGTTCAGACCACTTTACTGTACTGTACAGAAAGAGAGGTGACACCAGGAGTAATGGTTTATGGATAAGGGGAATTTAGTCCCGTCCTGATTGGCTGAGAGTCGGACCGTATGGATCGAACACATTGTGAAAGAGCAGAGAGTGACTCAATGGTAGGAATGACCCTGGATCCTTTGGTCAGATTCCTATAAGTGCAACAAGTTAACTTACTTTTGTATGTGTATAAAACTACCTGTTTAAATTTAAGATGTAGTCTGTGAACAAAACATGAATGAATAAATCCTGCCAAGAATTAGACGTGGAGTTTTCCCCACATTGCTGCAACACTTGTTTGAACAGTTGAAAAGTAGTACTTCATGTGTCCAGCGGAGACTGGATTAAAACTGGCCAGAGGAATCGATCAGTATTGCACACAATACAAAAAAAAAACACACCAAGGTTACTGGGTTGTTTTGATCTTATGATACTGGGTCAAAGCAACCCAATAAAACATTCATACTATATTGTTTTTTTAGTTTTAACTCAATGATTTTAAGGTGCACATTATTATAGGTGGTATGTTTAAGTTAAAGGATCCAGCAAAATCAGGGATTTTACTGATAAATGAGATTGTTTTTTAGTAAATCATTGATAGAATCAAGCTTCTTGTTTCCATTTGTAGTGTTTGCCATGACTTTAGGACAGGAGTTACATACACAGGTTATATAAAGTTGTCTCTGGACTGTTTTCAAGTCTCAGTTTGTCTGAGTAAATCATGTATGTAAGCACATTAAATAAACTGGATGGACGGTCATACAGTGGTCATAGAGACCCTGACAGGACACACATATGCAGGTATGGTACCTGCTAACTTAACTCTGAATGAGCACACTGATGCTGAGACATTTCAAACTTGCCTGAATCAATATTTCTAATATTAACATTGAATTAAATTATCTTACTATGTGCTGGTCATTTAAGCAGTCAGGTCAAACTGTATTGTTTTGTTGTTTGGTGTTTTTCTGCGTGATAATGATTAGAAATCATCTAAAATACTTACCAAATTATAACTCCTACACATCTGAATTGTTTAGAAAAAAGTAAAAAATCTCAAATGGAGCTCTAAAACAGCATCTCAAAGTAGTCGTGAAAAATACTGCGTATGTTTGGTGTTTTGCAATCATCAGCTTGATTTTCAAATGCCATTATTTGACTCTCATGTTTAATTTAAATCACTTCTGTTTTATTTACCTCGTGTGTTCTTATAGCAGCTTCTCCAATAAAGGTAACATTAATTATCCAGGGGATTTAGATCCTTTTACACCAACACTATTAAATCATGGAGGTGTGAAATGGGTTATGATGAATCCCTGTGTTTCTTTATTATAAGATGTTTTAGTAAAATATGTTGTCACAAAACAGGTTATTTACACACAGACACTCATAGTTTACATTGTTCAGGTTTAAGTGAGTGTCATCCTTTTTTATGCATTAAACAGAACTAACATAACCTGTTTTTCAAATCCTCCTTTCATTCCAGCAGCAAAAGAATCAATGTGTGATGTCATATCTGCCAGTGAACACTGATCAACAGCAAACACGATGACCTCTTCCAGGTAATGTGGTTGTGATTGCATGTGTGTGTTGGTTTGGGTGTATTTGCTTCTGTGTCTGGGCACTTTCTGCAGTCAATGATTGTCTTCATGAATAAACATACACAAATACAACAGTATATCCAGCTGGGTTTTTTTCTTTAAAAAGTGGATCAGGCTGAGAATAAAGCTACCATGAGATGATGTAGAAATACACAATAACTGCAGATGGAGGACTTTTATATAAGCAGGAGGTTCATGTACAGTAGCTCGTGTGGTCCGTTATAATGTGAGGATGCTCTTGGGGGAAGAGCTCAGAAACCACTGAACCGCAAAACACTCTTCATCCATTCTCTATGAAGTTACATAAGGCTGCTCGCTTGCCTTCTTTTAATTGTTAATGTTTTCTGCTGTACTTGCTGCTTGTATTGATGGCTGATGAATATTGATTGGTTTACTGAACCTGAGCAACGACTGAAGATTTTACTCGTAAAATAAATACCTGCACTTTGTACACAGCATCCTGTTTGAGTGTGTTTAACTATCTTTGTGAGGACTAGACTGGCTCAGTTTTAGACCACGTGACAAAATTTTTTGGTCGGCCCTCAGTTCCTGACACCTTTAAAGAACCGTTTGAGGGTTGAGACTTGATATTAAGGTTAAGGTTGGAGCTTTAGGAATTTCTTTTGTCAGTTAGGGTTTAAAATGTCTGTTTGAGAGTAAGACAATATACAGAACACATACACCAATCAGGCATAGCATTATAACCACCTGCATAATATTGTGTTGGTCCCCCTCATGTGCTCAAAAATGCTCTGAACCATTGGACATGGACAAGAGGACCTCTCAGGGTGTCCTATGGGGTCTGGAACCAGGACATTAGTAGTGGATCCTTTGGGTACTCTGACTTGTGCAGTGGGGCCTCTGTCAATCCAACTTGTTCCACTGCATCCTGTTGATGCTTGATCAGAATGGGGTGTAGGAAGTTTGGAGGTCAAATCAACATGTTGGACCATTGTCATATTCCTCAACATGTTCCTGATTGTTTGATGTTTTTTCCATGTGGCCCACATTTTCCTGCAGGGGTAGTCCAGTGACATTTGAGATTTCCATTTGTATGAGGGAGTGTGTTTGCTCTGGGACAATGTTTATTTGGATGTCCAAGTCTGATCAACACAGATGCTAAAATCCAAGGTTTTCCAGCAGAACAGCACACAGTACCAACATGATCAGTGTTATTCACTTTACCTGTCAGTGGTTTTAATATTATGGTTGACTGGTGTATACCAGGGTGTAATGATGAACTTCATGAATTCTTAGATTAAAATATGGTCAAGCAAAGAGTTGAAGATTTATTCATCGAAAGCAGTGTGATCTGTTTCACTGTACACTAAATTTAAAAGCATTTTACTGGGAAACCTTTGCCACCATAAATTGAATTGAATTTGCACTGCAGACATATTGGTGACATATAATAACATTTGTGTATCATAAAATATTGTGTTCTTATAAATTGCTCCCCCGGTCACTGGTAGAACAACTACAGAACACATGTAAACAAATTATTTCAACAGAGTTTATTCAGTACAGTGAATTGTGTAAAACAAAAACAGCTGATCAGACACAAACATGAGAAAATAATGTTGGGAGGCTACTCAAGGAAAAGCAAACAGACAAAAAAGATTAAAATGTACTTCATGCCAAAAGCACTCGTCACAGCGAAGGACAAGAAGAGAAAGTATCACAAAAAAAAACATTTCAATGAAACCAGCTGCTTTTGTAAACTGCTACTGATTTAAAAGGAGGCCACA
The DNA here is from genome assembly GCA_024666655.1 of Dascyllus trimaculatus. Classification (NCBI taxonomy): domain Eukaryota; kingdom Metazoa; phylum Chordata; class Actinopteri; family Pomacentridae; genus Dascyllus; species Dascyllus trimaculatus. Next base: position 25,999,677 of record CM045445.1, read on the forward strand.
TACAGAACAGGGTTTAAAGTGTCGCACTACACGAGCGTTAAAGCGGTCACCAGTCGATGCACTGCATGTTTAACCTCGGACCTCGAAAAACAAAATCCCTCTTTAGTGCTGAAGCCAAACATTTTTTTCTGTCTCGCAAAAAATAGAGCAAACAATTGTAGTGATTGTCTCGTTGCCAAACAAGTGTCTTGTATATTACATAACCAGTGTGCTGCTGTAAAATCACTTTTCGTGCACAACAGTATAATCTCACAATAAAAGCCTTCAACAGACAACAAATATCCACATTCACATCAGCAGGTCTGCATGCTCTCTGCTGCACGTGTCATCCAGGCTGAGTTAAAAGTTTTCTAAAACAGCTTTTTGACATCGGATTTGTGTTTGCAAACTTATTTTAAACTTCTGTTTCATATTTTAAGCAGCATTGTTCTGTTTGCTTTAAATTTTCCCCTGTTCAACTTTACAAAAAAAACCCAAAATATGTGTCTCTTCCACATTTTACCTCGGCTCTGAGGAGTTTTTGATGTAAACAGCTGCAGCCAGTGTTTCAATATCACCCCTGATGCAGCACATGACTTAAACAAACATTTTAAAAAATTATTTCTTTGTTGATTGTTTTTGCAGAAAGCCGACACCTATATATTGTATGTAAAGTTATGGCTTTTTAATATAAACAGTGTCTGTAATGTGAAGTTATACAATCCAGCTTGATAAACAAAAGCATATGTGTCACAAAATTATGAAAATGAGTGGAAAAATAAGCGATACCAGTGTAATTATTTAAGGCTGGATCTCTAATAACAGAAAATGTGCTATAAAAACTACAGCACTTAAAGCAAGATAAAGCAATGAGTCATACATGTTTAAATGCATGCAAAGGATGAAGTGAAACAGAATAAGGACGTCACTCCACAAAACAAATCATCACACTGGCTAAAAATCTGATAAATTACTACGTTTCCACTCTAAATAAACTCTTTCTTAAGTGCTACACGTAACAAATGCCCGCTTGTTATGTAGACAGTAGTAAACATAAAAATGCTGTACAGGAACTTGGCAAACAATTCTAACAAGAGGAGTTGATCCCAGTTAGTAGGTAGGAGATTGCAAAGAATACTGCATTACTATAATTCAGAGGAATGTTATGAAAAGCCTGAGGCAAGTTTAGCATGTTGGTCTATTAAAGATCCTCTGGCTTACAAAACCTGAACCCTATAAATGGACCAGACTTTCAGCAAAAAGGGACTTTAAAGGCTTCATAAAACATTAATGTATATATATATATATATATATATATGTATCGCAAATATGTATATATAAATGACTATATGAAATAGTTTAGTCAGGTACTTGTGTTGTATTAAAACACTGACTGTAGATTTTTTTTTCTTATTTTTTTACTGTAGGATTGTCTGAAACTGTGCTCCTACGTCTATTTGTTGCTTCGCTCTGCAGCCCTTGTTATAAATCTTAGCTCATGGTTATGATTTCATATTTGTCCTGGACGTTGTTCTCCTCCTGTTTTTCAGGCTCTGGATGGTGCAGCTCGACGAAGAGAAAGTAGATGCCTGCTCCGACTGCTCCACCCACCATGGGCCCTGCCACAGGGATCCACCACCAGCAGCCTCCAGCTCTGCAGGTAAAACAGATAATTATGACAAAATATAGATTAATATAATGTTACAACAACAGTGCCATATACACACTTGCCCAATTAAACAGTATGAGGGTTGTCTGTGTAAATCTTTGCAGTCCTTTGCTGAATTCACACCAGGAAATCAAAAAATTAGTTTGAAGTTTTGTTCTTTTTGTTGTCATTTGGGTTTTTGCTGCATATGTTGAGCTTTAAACAAAAACATAAAAGGACTCATTATTAAATTTTTCCATTTACGTGTCTTATGCTTGTCGTTGGACTGTACCATTAGCACCTGAGGGGGTCACAACCACATTATGTAGAGTAGTCTACAACATTATTACAATATATTTTCCTTACTTTTATTCAGTTTTTATTCATTCACAGCCAATCAGCCATTCATAAATTCATTCATTAACCTATAAGGTGGCCGATATTTGAGGATTTGCATCATTACACACACACCCCTCTTGGCTCGCTTTTGGTGTGTATGTTTGAAAGGAGCTACTCTAGGTTTAATCTGGAAAACAAAAACAGTAACAACAATACATTGGGCTATGGCTCTAGTCTATGAAGAATGCTCAGATACATCTCCAAATCCTCCAAAATAGGATAGTCGATACATGATGGCGTGATCAGATGTCCTACACAGACTACATAATGTGGCAGGGCTAATGGTACAGTCCAACCAAAAGTGCAATATACTGAAATATGTTTAATGTGTTGTTTTGTTTGTTTGTTTTATTGTGTCATTATTTTTACTTGTATTCTGGAACAACAACACAAAAGTGATCAATCATAAATTAAATTGTGAGAGTCAATAATCAATGTGTGAAGCAATTTTTAAAAAACAATGAAAAAAAGTTTAAAATCAATTTTGTTTTGATTTGTTTTGATGGTTTGAATTGAAAAAAACCTAGGAAGCCTTACATGAATCCTAAAGAAGCTTTGTTAACAATACGAAAATCAGGTTGCACATTTTAAACAGCTACCGGTAATCTGCATTACAAAGTGACGTCATGCAGTGAGATAGTTTACCACACACAGTTCATGTCATTGAGTGGATGGAAGAGGCAGGAGAGGTTTCCATGTAAACAACCTGAGAGTGTTCAGATCATCTGAAACTCCAGACAGCTGACTGCACTCATTTGTGTCAGTGTTGTAAAATACAAGGCACAGACAATATGAGATTATATCCTTTAAACATGGGTTTCAAGGAATAGTTTCTATCTACAAGCTGCTCCGCTGATGATCTTAGCTAAGCACAAACACTGGAGACAGGAAACCGTTTGTCCAGCTCTGCCCAAAGTTAATTAAATCTGCACCTCCTGAGCCCACGAGTTGACAAAAACAAAATGTAAAAATGTCACAATGATGACAGGTCTGCAGAGACTCACTGCTCACTGTGCAAAGACAGGAAATGCTCCGACCATATTCTCTGCGATAAAATGTGTAAATGGAAAAAAGAGTAAATCCCAAGATGTGAAACTTCTTTGAATTACCTTGACTTTGGCTGGCATGAGGTATTTTTGCTGGTTTGGTTTTCAGACTGAAACATGTATTAAATCAGACCTGTTGAAACTTTCAGAACAATTTCCAGTCATGACTACAACTGGACATTGATCCGAACGCTATTTACAAGTCATAAACTCGTAGTCAAGGAGAGTCTGAAATGACACTAATGGAGCATCATGAAGGACACTCAGTAGCTAGTTGCATTACAGGAAGTGTAGTAATCAGCTTGACCTTTACCAGACAGTAAATGTCAGGACTCTTTGGTCTCTGCTGCTTCACTTTGGACTTTAAAAAAAAAATCTGACTCTTGTAATTGCTGCAGCACTTTTTTTTAATGAAATAGCTTCCACTACCTCTTCACTGTGTATGTTTATCTTGGTATCATCCTACCTGAGACGAGTTATACGCAGTTATCCCAGATTACAGGAAAGTCTTAAGGAGCTCTGTTTGCTAGACCTGCTGCTTGTGACCTCGTTCTGCCTCTGGCTCCCCTCAGACAGACTCTTTCACTCAGCCGGAGGGAGATTAGAGTCCTGGTCGGTTAATGTGGCTACGGGGAGCCTCTAATGCAGGTGAAAGGGCTTCAGTTAACGGAGCTGATGCACCGGCCTGAAAAGTAAACAAGCGACTGAATGGGTCATCTTGATTTCCTGTGGGCAGTCAGGAAGTAGACCAGGGGAGGGAGTTGGCTGGATTACAGACTTTAATCTATGGCCATGGCTAAGATGATCAGGACAGGAGACAGACACCCAGCGGGTCACATTGACGCTGCGCTAAAAAGAAATGTAATGTACAGAAATCCTCAGCGTGCCTGGAGTGTCTTTTTACATCACTCTGCATTTGTAGCCGCTGTGTTTATATCATGGATGTCAAAGATTATGTCAGATTTAGCACATACTTTGATGATACAAGCTTATGTGTGCATTAAAGCAATCTTCCTACATATTTGTAGCATCATAAGAGCCATCTGGCCATAGTTACAGCTGTGGTATGGAGACATAAAGCAACAGAAACTACAACTATAACTGTTATTTTCAAGCTAAAGTAAGATTTCTGCTTGAAAAACCCTCAGCTGTAATATTTGGAATCAGGTTAGCACTTAAATGGCCTATTTAGTGGCGTCATTATTATCCAAGACATGTTTGAGGAGTTTTTTGTTGTAGAGTTTGACAACCACATCAGCGACTCTCAGGGCATTTTAACAGTGACATGCACAGACACTTACAAGGCAGGGGTTAAAGAGACTGGGCCGGTGTTGACAGGGCACTGAGGGCAAAGGAACCAACAGCAGAGTAAAGAAAGAGCTTTGACTTGTGAGCTAAGGGCCTAAACTTCTGATCCAAATACTTGGATCAGATGGAAGTGCTATAACAATAAAGCTTCAGAGAACTGAAGGGATGTCTGTAAAAAGAGAACGTGTTTTCGGGGTGATAAAAGATGTTCTGGTCAACCAGGGCAACAGTCTTCATCTGAGTGGAGGCTGGAACAGAGTGGAAGAAACTGAACATGACCTGAAAGGATCTGGAAGCTCCGAGGCAACAGGAGTTCACTGGTTACTTAGAAAGCTCCTCAGTGGAAATGAGCCAGGGGCAGAGGAGATCAGCTCTTAGGGTGCAACAGTCGGTGTGCTTTTTCAATATTGCAGAGATTGTGGGGAAAGAATTTTCTAAATTGGCACAAGAGTCAATGTCAACAGATTACACTTCTTTGTCTGAGTAGAAATTACAGTGAAAAGACTCGGTGATACTCAGCTTAGTGTTTCAGTGCAGGTCTCAGAACAGCAGCCTCATAAAACTGATGCTAAAACTGATTTGGAAACGTTGATTTGGAATATATACATATATATATACATATATACATATAATAAACACACACACTGTTGCCATAAAGTTGGAATAACTTAGTTTTCAGACACATTCCTCTTTTATTCCTATTTATACACATCAGTATCACTTTTGACCAGGTTCAATGATAACATACTGAGTCCATGGCTGTGTTGTCCTTCTCCTGCTTAAAGTCTGTATGCCGTAAGTCCACGTTTTCAGAATTGGCTGCATAATTTTCAACCAAATTTGACACAGAAGTTCCCTAGGCTATATGCCTTGTTCAATGCAAATGGCAATACACCACAGAGTGCTTGCACTCCGACAGGATGGATATAAACAAGCCAATATTGCTGATTTCCTTGGAATATCGCAGAGTGCAGTTTGTAAAATCCTCAAACATCATCGTGAGGAGGGTCATTTCTGGCCACAAAAATCTCCAGGACGACCAGGACTAACTACCAGATGAGATGATCAGCAACTGTTTAATCTGTACAGTAGAAATCGGAAAATGCCAGCGAGCCGCCTTCGTCGTTTGTGGAGAAGACACAGAAGTAAAAAATATTTTATTCCAACTTTATGGGCAACAGTATATATATATATATATATATGCACATATATATGTGTATATGTGTGTGTACACACACACATATACACAGTATTACAGTTTGATTGCACAGTTGGCAAAGTCCAAAGTGAGGGTGAGACAGAGATGCACCTTGTCCTCTCTGTTTGCAACATACAGACAGTATCTGAAATGTATATATGTCCATATTATATAACACAATCCACTCCACAATATTTGTTAATGTCATGTGCGTGACTGTCAGTCATAGTGAACAGGAGTCTAATGTCCTTTTCTACATGCAAATGTGTCCTGAGCTTGTGCAGAGTGATGACTCACACGGCTAAGTCACAGGAATAGAGAGACGTTTTTCATGGCCTCAGATGTCAGAATGTTCCACTGAAAGAGTGAGCCAAGGTCTGTGTAAGACCCCTGCTGGACCTTCACTGTCAGAGTTCAGTCTCAGGATACAGCACAGTGAGGTCACTGGATCCATAGACAGGTTGTTCACGTAAAGACAAACCATCTGTCCGTCTGTGACTCCTCTTATGTTCCTCTTTCCGCAACTCAGTTTTTAACATGCAGTCATTTGTTGCTGATTTCCTTGATAAATGTTTGCACTCATAGGAGTTCTTCCCCAACTGTGTGCAGCTTCTTGCTTTTTCTAGTCTACTGAACCACCCAATAACTTTCTGTGCTCTTTCTGAAACTACTGCAGGGTTAACCATTGGCCTTCTCTGGCAGGTGTATTCATCGACCTTCTGTCAGAAAAAAGTCTTTAGGATTTAGTAAAGGATTTACTTGGATGCTCCGGGTGCTGCATTGTCAGCTGGTGCTTTAGCTTGGCTGCCTTCGCTCTGTTACAACTGTCACCCATTGTCATCTCCCACTGCTGCTCTTAAATCAAGCAATATAACTCAAACTACTTATGTATGACCTGATATGGCTAATGGCTATCACTGTGGCTTCAAGAATTTTTTCCTTTTTCCTTCTTTCAGATGAGATAGTTAACACCAAAAGTGGTGTTCATCCATGTTTATGAGTCAGTACAGATCTATTAATTAATGATCTTTTTTAAAGTTAATTGGCAGACTATGTGACTGGTGTCATTTACCCCTAAATGTCAGGGAACACACTGAGAACCACTGCTCTAAAGGATAAATGGGTGGAGCTAATGGATGGATTAGCTACATACATGTAACAGTACATCCTTATTTGTGTGCAAGTGCAGCATGTGATACAAACAAATCAATGCTCTAACAGCGTTCCTAGGGGCCAAAACCTCAACAAAGTATAGTCGGACTCCCCAGATGTAGACTGCAGCTAAAAGCCAATCATTATCTTCACAGAGCTTTCTCCTCCCTGTCTACTATCTACATGTTACCACCTTTAAACTCCACTTCACTACTCGAAACAACAACAACCTCCAGGCAGCAACCTACCATATGAAAATAGAATGTTTTGCTGAGGGTTTGGATTGTGCAGTATATCCACCAAAACATTTCCCCCATCACTACTTTGAGGAGACACCATCACTTGATGGTGAATGGTTTATGGAAAAATAAACAAGCCCTTTAGCAGAAAGATGATGAGGTGAAGTCAGACCATTCTGCACAGTGCTTGGGATTGGTCTGACTATGTGAGACTTAACCAAGGATGACAAAGTTATTTATATGATACTGTCCAACTTAAGCTTTGTTTTTAAGGGAGTTGTGTATTCTTTAATGACATTTTAACTGTTAGAACAAAACAATGTGATCTACAAAGTCTCATCAAATGGTTAGCCCTTTGATTGACAGAGGCCCCATAGTACAAGCCAGAGTACCCAAAGGATCCACCTACAACGTCCTGGTTCCAGACCCCATAGGACACCCTGAGAGGTCCTCTTGTCCATGTCCAATGGTTCAGAGCATTTTTGAGCACATCAGGGGGACCAACACAATATTAGGCAGGTGGTCATAATGTTATGCCTGATCGGTGTATATTTTATATACAGAATTTTTTCATTTGCCTGCTGCCCCTCAGTGGTGTGATATCATTTTTTTAGCATAAACAAAACTAAAAGCACAGAATGGCGGTGATGATAGAGGAACAACAAAAGGAAGAAACAGACGGAAGAGCATACAGTCGTGCCACTTCAGTAACAAAGGGGCATTTCTGTCTGCATGGAATATCTCCCAGTTCACTTAAATCCCAGAGCCCTTTTTCAAAATGCAGGAAATATGCATGTGGTCTTTGAAATATTCATTTAGAGTGTGAAGCAGGCAGAGATGCTAAAATGCTGCTCTTTGTGTGGGACAAGAAAGAGCTGCCGCTTGGTTAAACTTGTTCTCTTACGTCACGCGTCTCCAATGTCTGAGTATAAATGCTCCATTTTCCCTGAATCTTTCTGTTAATAATCCTTAAAAAGCCCTGGATATTAGAAACTCTAAATCACTGTACCTTACAGTTCCATCTTTTTGTTTCTGGATCAGTAAAATTACCTGAATACTTCCATGCCCCAGCCAGCCACCGCCGTGAAGAAGCGCGGGCCGAGGTCTCGAGCCGGGTTTATTGGGTAACCACAGTTAAGACCCATAGACACTCCGATGGCCATGATGATGAGGCCGATGCACAGAGGTTCCATCCCTTTTGGAGCGCCAATGTTTTTCCTGTCAGTGATGGCCAGGATGCACAGGATCAGTGCGCCGGTTGCAATTACCTTGAAACCAAAAGCATAGTGTAATCAGCAGAGCACCAGTAAAATTCACCCTAAAATTAGTCCGTTGTTGTTGTTGTTGTCTTTGGGAGGATGATTTGGAGTTACCTCATCTGCTGTGGTGACCCCTGCCCTGTGTTTTATCTAAGCTTATTAAGGGGCTTCCCCTTTCCCCTGGTTTCAGCCCAATAAGGCAGCTTTACAGTGCAGCCACATATGTCTGTATCCTAAAAACACACTATAGAGTGAGATTATCAAAGAATATGCAGCCTGTTATTTAACTCAGAATTCAGTCTTGCTTGTCATGTAATTCCTCAACGCAATGAAAGCTAATTATTAAAGTTTCTGAAGGTTATGTCTGCTTTGTTAAAAAAATGACTTGATAATATTATTGTGAAATACAGTTAATTGCAAAACACTGTGCAAAGTTTTCCATCTTGAAACAACCAATAACATAATAATTTTGGCCATTTTAAATGTAGTAAAGCCAATATCTTACTAACTTGTCAATAATGTAGTGAAGTTTTTGAGCCACTTACGTACATAATACTCTTCAGTTTTTGTTCAGTTGCGTTCATGTTCCATGTGTATATTGGAGTTAAGTGTCATTATAGTGCCAGTCCAGTTATTTCAATACAGTTTGAAGTGAGGACTGAATTGTTTTTCATTGAGAAATGTTTGAAAAAAAGTTTTAATGAAATGTTTTCCAAGAAAAAAATGTGGTATATTCATTTGACAATGCAACATCCAGCAGAGAGACTGACATGAAATTATGAATTTACATATCTAATAAGTAAACAATATTCTAAATAAAGATTTTGTGATTTTGTGGGTCTTACAACCATAACTAAAGAGAGTGAGAGCTACATGGGACGTGTCTTTGATGAGTGAATATGACGACTGTGCCATCCACTATACCTATTTTTGATGAGCAAACTGCACAAAAACTGCAAAAAAAAATCTTTCATGTCCAAGAAATACAGTCCTATTTATGTATTATTACATTATCAGCTGCAGTTATTACATTTTCAAAGGATGTTTTCATGTTAGGCCATTAATGTAATAACTTATTACATTATAGGCAAAATGTTATTACGTTATTGGCTGTTATTACATTATAGGCTGCTACACATCTATAAAATGTATATAATGAAATTCTGATTAGATCCCCTCGCTGCCTTCACAAATACACAAACTAACACGATCATCTGGCCTCATACACATCCAGAGCAGATGGTAGTTATTTTCGGCATCAAAGCAAAATTGTTCATACATCCGCAAAACAACTCACATGTCCATTTATTCTTCCATTCATGCCCACAACTGCATTAAATGCCAGCTCACATGCAGCTCTGGTACGCTCTAGTGCCTTCCATGTACACAAATGTCCCTGTTGGAAAATGTTTCTATCTCACTGACATCAATAATTCAAGATAAAAAAGAGGCAAAACCTTCATATGAGATTCAAAAACATGTTTTACATTCATGTTACCAGGCTTTTTTTTTTAGTTTGCAAAGGTATCAATAGTTTTCCTTAATTAGAGAAGAACGTAACCATCTTAGTAAAGATAAATCTAAAGCTCTGTGCCTGTACAACTATGTGTGTAGCCTGAATTTCATGCCAAGTTTTCATGATTTACATTTTTTTATCTCTCTTCTGTTTACCTCCTTCCTTTTTCTCCTGTGTTTTTTCCAGTGTCTGATTTTAGAGTCGTAATATTCCTAATATGTAATAAATCTAATATGAGATCTTAAGCCCACCTGATCCACGAACCCATTTAGGACAGAGAGATGTTTTGCAGGATAAGATGCGAATATGTTCGCTGTAGCGTTTGCACCAGTAACTGCAAATTCTCCATTAGTGTAGTCCATCAAAGCATCTGTGGAAAAGAAAGTACAGCACAGATAAGTTCGTCCAGTTGCTACCAACAAGCTTATGCAATATTTGTATTTTCATTTGATAAGTCAAAAACAAAATCAGTATCCAAATATAACATGGGCTAAATTATTTGTTTCTACTCTTATCAAAAACACAGAAGCTGTCTCATGAAGTCGGCTCACTAACCACATAACCTTACATAATTCAGTGTTTCAGCATGAATGGAGATCTGACTTTCCCCACATAAAAAAACAGCCCTAAGCGGCGACATTTACACATTTACACCCACCATAGTACAACCCGTAGACGGCACAGGATCCAGCAAAAGCCCCCAGGAACTGTGCTGCCACGTACACGGGGAACTTCTTCAGAGGCAGCTTCCCCAGGATCACCATGGCCAGAGAGACGGCAGGGTTCACGTGGGCTCCTGGAGCAAGGCAACAACGTCACATTAACGACAGACAGACAGTGCAGCATTTCAAAAGTGGAGTGAAACAACAACAAACTGAAATGATAAAAAATATACCAATGACTTTAGATTTTTTCTATGATGAAAAATGCCCTTTACAAGTTCTCCAAGCCCCATTCGACAGTCCAGAGTACAGAGAGGGACTGAAACTTCACATTTGATCCAAACATTTAGATTTTCTTGCTTGAAAAGTGACTTAAAAGAGTAGTCCATTGATTTAGACTCATATTACTGTCAGAATCACCATAAGAAGTTAAAAATCAGCAGACTCAGCTCTGAGTCCTTCCTGTATAAGAGACACTTTAAAGAGCATTCTACTCATTTATTGTTCTCTTTTGAATTCAAGATGCAACTCAGAGGCAGACATGCCATTGATGTTTTATTCCGCACACACTTCCTCCTCTTAAAGCGTCATGAGGCAGTTAATCAAACTACTTTTTTTATTGTCAACAAGATTTTATGTGTAAAACTGATGTAAGCCCCCTTTAAATGATTATTTATCTTTGATTCATTTGTCCATTGAATAATTTATTACTGAATCATTTCATCCCTAAATCAAAAATCATCTGAGACCGAGCTGTGGAGAACGATTGTAAGAGTCTCATGTGTCCTCTCTAACGAGATGAGGTAAACGCAGCAGATTAAAACAGTCAGCGACGGGTCGTCCGATCATTTCGTGCTTGCGGTCAAACCCTCTTTTGTTCATTCAAAACTTTTCCAGATACTTTCAAACAAAGGGCACTGGGTTTGTGTGCCTTCAGAGTGGATGTGTTTTCCTACATTCTGCATTGTCCTAAAGAGGCGTGTTTGAACACATTCCAGCCAATTGTTCCTGGGCTGTGATGGCAGTGTGGGGTCATTTATTTAACACTCTGGGATCTTGGCTTTGACCTCGATGTGGTAACACCACTGGGGGTATCAGCCATGCGCCCATTGTTAATCTCCCCATCCTGTTCACAAACACTGACCACGACAACCAGCCAGACCTGCCTGTCTGAATTGCATCTGACATAATCTGCCTGAATCTGCTTAAGGCACACGTAGACTGCAGGTCATTAGAGTGACCATGATGTGTCACACTTATGGTACACTGTCATCTAAAATCTGAGACTACAAAGTGAAAACAATTGTGTTTTCTTCTCCTATGGGGCCGCCCTGCCAGGGAAGCCTAGAAAGCCAGGCTTGTCACACCTGACCCCCCTCCTCTCCAGAGACCCATGCCCCAGTAAAGCTCATTAGTCCAATACCTATGATCATCTTCAGAGATGTCGTTGGACAGAAGCTTCCCACTGAGCCGTGGACCCCAGGGCTGAATGGCCCAGTCATGCAGCAAAAGCTCTCCATATATTAACCTCCCTGTCCTCGGGCTTTTCTGCAGCTCTCCTAGAGCTTTACAACTCGTCTTATTAAACATGTAGCTCAAGTAAAAATGAGCCATGAGCCACAGTGACCACAACAGCCACTGCCAACTACAAAAGAATGACAACTCTGATTTTTTTTTTGCTGAACAGGGCTAAATTTCTGGATCAAACATACTTGTCCCTGAAACCAGAAAAATATATGACACAATAACTTTAGTATGTCTTTATGAATGGACTTGTAAAGGTTTTAAAGAGTAATTGTCATTTGGGGAAATGCTGATTTGCATTCTGGCTGGTAGATGAGAAGACTAACTCCAGTATCATGTCTGACTGTTAAATATAAAGATACAGCTGGTGGTATTTTAGCTTAGCTTAGCACAAAGACTGAAAACAAGGGGAACCAGTTAGCCTGGCACTCTTACAAAAGAATATAAAATATTCAGCTACCGGTACCTCCAAAGATCAAAGTAACTCAATAATCTTTCATATTTTGTTTGTGAATCCTGCAGAAAAGTGTTGATTACTTGTCAGAATATTTCTCATCCAGGATTAGTAACTTCTTGAAGTCTTCCTAGTTGCCTGCAAAACCCAGCAACAGTCAGACAGGTAACGTTTATAAATCAGCAAACAGTCGCTTTCACTCTGAGGTGTTTGCACAGATTAATCAAACACGATGTTAATTTAACAGCTACCGCCAGGCTAGCTGCTTTTCCTCATTTTAAACATGTTGAACTCAGTTATTTTGCCATTGGATGCCACAACATCTATATAAAATCCAGTTTCTGCTTTAATGATGACTTTTTCTGCTCTTGAGAGCGATTGAGTGACGATACAACAACTCACAGAGTCTCCACATTGCAACCCTTGACATGCTTAACGCATTAATTGCTGATTAATGGACACTCAGAAAGTCGCACAGAAGCACTGTGACATTTAACAACTATCCCCTCCTATCCCTAACATTGCTGGCAAAGCACAGAGGGCTCTTCTTGCTGTAATCCTCAAGGAATGTACCAGATAAAGTCCCATTTGGACTTCGAGGCACAATATTTTCAACCCCTCAAGCACATCCAGACTACTGTTACGCTAAAATCCAGCCCGCTCGAGAGGGTAATTAAATAATAACACTTGGTTTATTCTGCAGCAAAGTCTACATTAGTATGAGTAATTCTTGCCTCTCTTCTTGGAGAGGAGGTATGTTTTCTGTTATCGCAAACCCATAACAGAGGTTTGCATGTAAATACATTAGAGATGGAGACAGCAGTGACACAGAGCAACCTGGAGGAGAGAAACTGCAATAATCCTGCATCCACGACCAAAGATCGCATCACTGGCAAACACCGAGCGACGACCTTTGTCACCAGCTCGTGTTTATGGCTGAAATATCACATAGTGTGTGATTTATTTCGTGTACATCCTTCTCTAAGAGACACCTGAACTCATGAGAACCACAGACTGAGATTAATGCTGACATGCTTGCAGGCAGAACTGACACTTGGAAAAATAATAATAATAATAATCAGCAACACTTTTAATAAATAATTGGTTGTTTGCAAGAAAATATGAAAAATATAATTTAGATGTTATGAGACGTGTCTTTTTCTCTGTTTCTTTGGGTGCAAATAAACTGCAACCACGGATCAGTTAATTCATTGATGTCATTTACAGAATAACTGATGATACAGAGTGTGAGTTGTACATGTGGGGCTGAGTTTTGTTCTTTTTTTTTACCTGACACTCCCCCTGCCATGTAGACGGCCATCATGACTCCCAGAGTGAAGCCAACGTGGATGGTCAGCGGCTCCCCGAGAGCCCCTTTACTCAGCACTGTCTGGGCCACTGAACCACATCCAAAGAGCTGGAACACAGACGGGGACAAAGACACAAAGAGTGGAGGTAGAAAGGCTCATTGTTTTCAATTATTCCAATTATACCCGCCATTAACACTAGCCCACTTCTCCGACAAAACAGACAATTTGTCTCGAGCTTGGGGCTTGGAAACAATAACTAACCCCCCAACTCCCCACACCCCCCCGTACTTATTAGGTAAAAGGCACAAGTGATTTAGGAGGGAAGAAGAGTGTTGGGATTGAGAGCAGTCATGCAGGAATAAAGAGGGCTGTTGTGGAGGCTGCACCGCTGCTCTGATGTGGCATTAAAGTGCTCTGGGAGAGGTGACAGGTGGAGCTCAGGGTGGAGGCGAGGACACCCCACATAAGGTAGCTATTAGAGTTAATGGCAGGAACTAATCACAGCAAGTGCATTTTTTTTTCATTAATTCAAAATTGGGATGCAATTATTTAATTATGATTGTATTATTTTTTTTAAAGCCTTTACTTTTTAGATAATTTGTGAGGAAAAGAAGCATCACATCTTGTTAAGGTTTGTCTGTCAGGAGCAAGTTTACAGCTGAGCACATGAAAGAGAAAGTCTGTGATCTGCAGAATAATCTGTCTGCTAATAGAGACATATGAGAGACAGCAGCCAGAGTCCCCAGAGACCCGGTTTGACACCTTATTAGCACACTGGTCCTCAGCTTTAAAGCGGCTGTTTAAGCCTGATGACAGGTGCAGAGGGAGGTACTCACTATCAGGACAAATATCCCCAGAAACTCCGCCAGGAACTCCTTAAAGATGTCCCGCCTCAGGCCAAATCTCTCCTTCATCTTCCTCTTGCTCTCATTTTCCATTTTTTTTCTCTCTTTCTTTCTTTTTCCAGCGGCTCCTTGATGTCTTCCTCCGACCACAACAAACAGCTAACAACTATGAGGGAGGCTGTGTGGAGCTGTCAGTGCAGGTTGTCGCCTCCCACTCGCTGACAGGCGCGTTAAGCTTCCCGCGCCTGTTCCTCTTTGTAGCCACCAGAGGTCCGCTCTCTTTCCTCCAGCGTGGATCCTCGGTGCCAAGCAGAGCTGCCAGTCAGGGAAGCGCTTGCGTGGTTGAAGCCACGTTTGAAAGTTGTCTTTTATTTGAGATGTGCTCGTCTGCACGCGAAGAAGAATATTGGATTTTAAAATGCCTTTATCGCACTAAATTAGGAAACCCCTTTAGCAACAGCACGTTTTGGCAGCAAGATAAGATCTGACCCTTGTTCATCCAAAATGATATTATCTCGTCTTGTAGATCTCTACATTTGTAGACTCACCAACGCCCTGTCAGAAAAGTTCATTAAAAAGATAATTGGGGATCATATTTCAGTTAGAATCAATAAGACTGAAAGGATAAAATTCTAATAAATAAACTCGTTAATTCTTAATTCCATCAAAATCCCTCTGACAGCTCAGTAAAAGTCTTTTTTTTTCAGGGACTTCTGATTCATTTGTTCGTGGAAACAGGCCTATAAAGTCAAATGCACAATTTATTAAAAAATTAATAAAGTCTGCTCAGTGAAAACCAATAAATTAAAAACTAAACTACACACTGAATTTGTTTTGTTTTTTTAATTAAAAAACCGTTTTAAGTGCTTTAGAAGGTTTTGTATTTTGAGCAGAACTTGATCTGGGTCAAATGTTTTTCCATTTGCTCCTCTTGTTTTGTCACAGACGACTGGACTATGGGTTGTAGTTTGTGTGTAACATTATTATATTTTGAAAAACTAAAAAAAAAACTATTAGAAAATTAGAGTAAAACTTAAACTCAGATTTTGAAATTAGTTGCAAATGGTCGATTTGTCTAAATTTAAATACAGTATTTTTAAAAAAAAATTATCTGAGCATCTGGGGGGAAATAAAGATGTGTGAAAATCACCAAATAAATTCTAGTTTAAGAATGAGATAAACATGAATCAGATCCACAGAATACAAGAAATTAACTTCGCTGCAGTAACTAATATTTGCTGAGCTTTTAAATTATTATTTTATTTTTTGGTCAAAACTCAATCATTAAACGCGTATATATTTTTATTTTCACGTGTACTTGCAGCTCTACTTTCATATTTATTAAACCTTTCAACGTGTAGGTGGACAAATATGAGAGGCCATAAATAATTTCGTCTTTGTGCAGCTTTGGTTGTTTTTTTTAGAACTTTTTTGCTCATAAAGTGACCAGAAAAATGTATTCCACCGCTGTAAAACCTCACCAACTCTGCATCAGCTACTCTTTTAGTAATATTTTGAAACTCTATCCGGGAAAATGATCAAAGACTCTCAGTTTTTCCTCTTTTTTTCATCACATTTGCCAAACACTCACCTCTCCTCCCTGTGCGTCCAGAGAAACTCCCTCCAGTCCCTGCATCAGGCACATTCCCTTCATTTTAATCCTGCTTTAAGCGTCTTGTTGAACGTCGCAGGGCTCCTGGAGGACGTGTGACCCTGCAGCAGCGTCCGAGGCTCCCTTCCTCCGACAGAGGGAGCTCCATGAATACATTTGAGGCTGGGAGTTTGGTCACACCGTGTCTCGCCTTATCTCCTGTTCGCTGCGCGCTGTGAAAAAAAAAGGTGAGGCGACAGGCCAGAGGATGGGATGTTTTCAATCCATTAATCAATGTCACCGTTTTTCTGGCACGTCGTCTTTGATGTGAAACAGACACTTTGAGAGTGTCGCCCATGCTGTGAAAAAAGGGCTGATGTGCTGATGGAGAAAAAGCATCCTCCGGGGGATTTGCAAATTATGGACCGACATCTGTCTCCAAACTCCTTTGTCCTGCCAAGAGGCTCAGATTATGAAATCTTGAGTCTAAAAAGGGCCGTTTAAAGGGGACAGAAAGACGTTAAAGCTAAGTTGCGACAACATGTATTCTCTCTGGATTCAACTCTTTAGCTGTTTCTGTTTAATCCCCTTAACAACCTCCTTATTTACCCCTTAAACTTCTCGCTGCTTCTACCTGAGTGGTTTCATGGAAGTGTGAGGACACGCATTTGCTGTGATACATGCGTGGATTTGCTTTAACTCCCTTAGTTTTCTTGAGACAGGCTCGCTCTCAGGTTAATTAATGGATGCTTATTGGGGGCTTTAAAGGAGGCGCTGAGAGGAATTATCACCTGCAGGACAAATCTGCGCCAACAACACCCCAGCAAGCAGCAGCAATCCCTGCAGCATTTACATAACATCCCGGGCCGTGGGGCGGTTGTGTTAGGCAAATCAGACCCAAGGGTGACAGCGAGCCCTTTATGTCACTGATAGGAAATGGTTAATGATGGTGTGAGATTATATCTTTACGCAGGGCCCGCGCGTTTGCATGAGAGGTCGTTTTTGTTCCATTGAAAAGAAAGGACAAAGCTTCTTTTTTTTTTTAGTCTGAACTGAACCTGAGTTCCTTGATGTGGCCAGAAAACATGGAAGTTTGAACATTTGCAGTCGCATGTCAACAGGTCAAGCTCCATCTGCGGGGGGAAGATCATGCGTAAAGCTCCAGAAGCTGCTAAATGGACCTTGTGGTGGGACTGTTTTGCCAAGCAAATACGCAGCCTTCATGTTGGGGAATCTATTTCACCAAAGAGGCCCCGTTTATTAATCTTTTCCCAAAATCTAAAACTTTCCCAACACGCTGAGATACTTCTGAGTTGAGATACTTATAGCATAATAACTCCAGACTACTCTGACAATCCACAGCATGAAGTTTAACACGATGTTTGTCCGTTTAACTCTATGAATTAGAGTGGAAAAGCGTCAGCTGTTGGTGAGTGGAAGCGGTGGAGACTGAGTGCACCGGGAGTGTGAGGTGGGTGGGGTGCATGTGTTCCTCCTCCTTAACACGCATGGCTGAGGTCGTTTATGTAAATGCTTGAATTTAATTTTCAAAAGGACGGCCCTTTCCTCTGCCCAATGAAAATGAACCGCGGCTGACACCTGGCTATAAACCCAGGAAGGAGCCCAAAAAATTCCCAATCAGAAATTCTGCGAGAAAAAAAACCCCGGAGAGGCGCAGCAGGCACAACGAGCCGCGGAGCGAGACGATGACTTCCAGTAAGATCGAGATCCCCGGAGAGGTGAAGAGCGACCCCGCTGCTCTCATGGCATCCCTCCAGCTGATGCCCTCACCGGTGCCCAACCCGGAGATCAAGTACACCAAGGTCTGTTTTCCGTCTCGCCGAATCCGACGGAGTTCACTTTTGTTTTTTTTTCCCCGACGCGGCGCCTTTTACGCGCAGAAAAGTCTGATCTCAGAGCGAAAGAAACTTAGAAATGTGAGTTTGTGAGTCAGTGTCAGACCGTGTCGTCTCACTCGGGACCGAAGCTGATTAAAAAAAAAAAACTTCTCCCGACAAAACTTTAAAGTTAAACTAGGCCGAGCTGCAGACCTGCTGCGCTGACGGCTGCACGTTTTGAAGTCCCGGTGCCAGATCAGTCGTTTTTCTTCACTTTTTTTTGCGTCCGCACGTGTTCTCTGTAGATTATCATTAAATCACCAATAACTCCTGCAAGATATTCTTAACCAACAAAGCAGATGTAAGATTTAACTCATAAAAAAACTAATTAACAGTTTGTTTGTATTTTTTTTTCTTAATTAAGAGGTCAAATTAACTGCTTAGTTGATATTTCTCACCATTTTAATGCGTAATTGCGTCACTGCATAGACCTGGCGTTAGGATTAAGTCCTATAATAGATTTTCCTTGTAGTATATTTGTATGTTATAAATGCGCATGCACCAAAATAACTGTTTTCTTTTATTAGGGGCAGTAACTTATTATTAACAAAGGGCGTGTCATAGCTTGACAGAACAAAGTGTGTAAATTTGCTAAGAGTACTAAAATTTTACAACAAAATGTCACGTGGTCAAGGTCTTTTTTTTTATTATATAATTTTATATTTATTCCACATGGCTCCAAGAGTGCAGCTTCATTGAACACTGCAGGATTTCAGGTTACTGAGGGGAAGCCAATTACTCATATGTATTTTTGAAGGGATATAAAGAAAGTAAATACTGAAATGCTGCAAGATTAGATCCAAATCTTTCATTTTTCCTGCGTGATTATGAGCATTTCTGTGATATTCCATGAGTTATAAAGCTCTTGATTTGCTGTAATTACAATAGCTCACAGTCACATTATCCATCAACTGAAACAAATACGACCCCAAATCCCCTCCGCCTGGTCTTTAAAGTATTTTCTTTTTAATGACATCAGTGATGACAACACACTCAGGTTGGTCAAGTCCAAATAATAGTCACGTCAAATAATTTGAATCAGGCATTGTCTCACTATTATATAACACAAAGTGAATAAATTGTTTAGAATTGAAATGTGTGTGTTTCTGCTGCACGGTCAGGAGTGTGTGTGTGTGTGTGGGTGGGAGACAGAGGGGACGCAGAAACAGCTGGAGAAAGAAGCATGAGTCAAACAAAGAACTTTATTTGATTCGTGCAACAAAGTCATGTTGCGAACACAACAGAAATAACATGATCTTCAGTGAAGCGCTTCAACTTTTCGTTGCCACGCAGACGTAAATAGGAGTTAATATAGTGTTACAGAGATGAATCATTTTTAATCAGTTGATCTCATTCGAAGCTTTGAGCGCTGAGCCACATGAAAAATAGCCTCATTTGAATGGTTTTGTTTCCGTTTGATAACTTGTCTGGATTGTCTTGATAGTTTTCTCATAGCTGGTGCATTTTAAAGAATATTTACTTCATTCATTTCAGATCCTTTCTTCTGAGATTCGTTTATAGTAGTTTTCAGTTCGAGGTCTCATCATCGCCTGCTGCAGTTTGTTGCTGCTGAAATGGTCCCTTTAGCTGCAGAACAAGTGTTTTTATGATTGCGAGATTAAAGGGCACATCGCATAGAGGACAGATTAATGATAGTGTGGTGGAAGTTCATTCACTGCTATAATTGCTGTGTGTTAACGCATACCTCAGGGTTTTAAGAGCAAAGGGCACGTTGTTGCTGCTGCCGCACTGCACTACACAGAGGACAGTGCATTTTGTGTAGGCTCTGTCGTGTTGGAAGCTTTCCATTCCCTCACGGTGCAGAGTGTTGGTTGAAGGGGTGGAAACAACGGCGTACAGGAGGAAATTTAGGGAGCGACTTGGTGAATTAACCCCCAGGAATTTGGATCATCCAGTCCCTGTTGGTTTGGTGGACATAGGGGGCAGAAGGGCCCTGATTTATGGGCACCCCTGGCGTGGGCTCTCCTCACACCCTGTTCCTGTTCTCCACCCTGCTGACTGCAGGGGAAACAGCCAACATTGCTCACTGATATTGTTCCTTTTTTCTCAGACACCATTTTTAAAACTGATACAAAGGCGATATCAGCCTTTTCTAACTTAATGAGACATCAGAAATCCTGACAAATATCAGTCAGCGTGACTTGTAGTTGTTTTGCAATACAAAGGTTACATCAGATGACCCCTGAAGCAGAGATTGTGGCTGGTACAGTGTCATGACTTAGCAAACGTCGTTCTATAACAGGGAAGCATGTGATAAAAGAAGGGTTATTGCAATCGAGGTTTGCCCCTTGTCCTTTTCACCGAGTCATGAACTTCTCACCGTCAAAGACACGTTATGTGATTGTACCAGTTATCTTCCTTCGCCTGTGCAGCCATATAAAGTGGGAGTTGTGTTGTTAGTTTATTAATATCCCCATGAGTAGTTTTCTTACACATTTTCTCTTGTAGCTAAAACCCTGAGAGAAAAACATTTTCTCCTTTCCCCTACCCCCACATTCATAGGCTCCAACAGCTGGGCAACAAGACAGAAACAGTTTAAAGGTTGATAGGACCACAAAGGATGCCATAAATAAAAGACCGATGATTGCCATTTATTGATGTTTTCCGCTTGTGGCAGACGCGAAGAAGGCAGACTGTGCTCCATGAATAATTAAGGAGAAAGTTTTGCTGCCTTTTTTAGCAGGTGATACTTGTGGCCTTTGTGGTTTTTCACACTGTTCAGTGATAATGAGTTGTTAAACCAGACACTCAGTGGGACAAATTTAACAAGAAAGGAAAAAAAGCACGGCTTTGCTGCTTTTTCTGTGAAAGAACAGTCTATAAAAGGTAGAAATGCAAATGATAAAATCCCTGCATGTTGTGCCATTTATTATGATATAATGGGATCTTTTTATTAAACTTTTTCTTGCAAGTATGATCCACGACTGCTCAGCTTCAACAAATTGGTGCAGTTAGCCAACTGATAAGAGTGTATATGGAAAGAAACCTGTTTTTAAAATGGGTTTGGTTTCAACATAGCCCTGATAAGGTAATAACACAGAAAGTAGATCTGCAAATATAAAGAACTAACAAGTACCAGATTCAGGGATCAGATTCAGTGGCCTTGTTCACTGTCTGAGTTACAGACCTCTTAATCTAATCAACAGTTATAAATTTTCTTTGTTGCTTTGCTCATGGTGGCATTAGTGCACTTTCTCCGTAGGAACCTGTGCAGAAACTGTCTGCTGAAGACCCGTGTATTTGTAAAGCCAGTCTATGCAGAGACATCCACTCAGTTCGGATGAATAAGAGGCTCCATCAATCTGTCACTGATTGAGATAGTACAGATGGAGGCTTGGGGCTCCCCGATGCTAGGTGCTGTCCACCGGGGTGTAAATTATGACCCTGTCTCACTGTGTGGGTTAGTGGCCCTGCCTTGCCAGAGCCTGACCTGCAGCTCTGGAGTTTTTCACTTCAAAACCACCATCTTACTGCGATCAAGATCAAACAGAGCCAAAGTTAGCGGATACTGTGCAACTAAATGATTTATCACAACGAGCACAGCGAGAACCCCTCCCTCCCCTTGCTGCCTTTGCTTACACAATCTCCTTGTTCGCACACACATGGCCACATACTCAGTGGAACACATCTCTTTGATTGTGACAGGCCAAGTGTGCGCCGCCATTAATATGTCCGTTGGTGTGAAATGCCTGCTTGTGCAGCGAGTGTAAATTATCATCTTAGCAGACACGTCAGCATCATGTCCCCTGTCTCTTAATCACTGTTTAAGGAAGAGCAGTGACAGCGAGGTTACCCTGTTAACTTCCCGTACCTTTCAGTCTGCAGCCCTCCTGACAAGGAACGTGTAAATCCTTACGGTGTCATTATGAAAAACACTTGGCTTCATAAATCTGTGGGAATAGGCTGTTTCTGCAGCGAAGCACCAAGACGCAGCAGAGGCAGGAGTACTGCTCAAGATGTTTATTTGTTTGCGGAAGAAAGCATGACACAACTTTATAAATTACTTCCTCTTTTGTGCACTGATCCCATGAGGAAAACTATGTAAAAAAAAAAATCACTCTTTAAACACTCCTTTGACCTGAGATCTAAACACTGGTTAAGTAGACAGGAAACGCATCAAACCTCAGATGGTGGAGAAGAAACAAGTGGTGAGAGGAGAGGTCAGTTGTATTGTGGATTGTGGAAATTATACAGGAAGTTCTAATATAATATGAATAGCATATAATATCGCTGTTAAGCTTAAAATGAGTGATAAGCTTTTTGTCATTTTGCTCGGCTCAGATGTTTAAAAATGGACGTAACATGTTAAGATTCAAGGATGCTGACTGAAAAATCACTGAAATAACCAACTACTGACTTAAAATAGTGTTTGCAAAGAATCTGCACAGAAACTTTCTTAATTCGAACAAGACTCTTTTTTTAAAAAAAAAAAAGGTAAATAAGAACTTGTTTGTACGTCGGATCGAGACGAACCAGTTGCCCACACATACTGACAAGACAAAGACGTTTGCCACTAAGTGACAGCGAGGTCTCCCTCTCCAAACCCAGAAGCGCAGGGTGGCATTGTCTGTGGTTGTGTGAATGAAAAACACGAAGGCTTCGGCGGTGTCAGACATGTGGAGAGGAGTAGGAGAAAAAACACCAGCTGGTCTCCACTTTCACATGCTCTCCGCTCACTTGTAACAGTAGTAATTATAAGAGTTTTTGAAACGCGTCCAGGAACAGGGAGGAAATAGAGGTCCTGTGATAGGGGAGGATATGAAACTTCCTGCGCAGACGAGCGTTGCAGGTGCCCGTAGGATTGGCCCGGCTGTGGAATCTTGGCGTGTTGTGTATAAACACACACGTATGTAAACCCTCACACACACCCATAAGCCTCCTTTAAAAAAAAATAGCAGCCTGACATATCTCACATATTCCTTCAGACGTGAGCATCTGAGCTGTGAGAAGAAGCAAGGAGCCAAACAGATGTTTTGCTGGCTGGAAAGTATTTTTGGCATTTCTCACTTCCCATTACAGTTCACTCCAAAAAATGAATGATCACAAATATCACGCAATTTTTAAAAAATGGAACACATCTTAATTTTCTAGAAGATGAACAAGTCTTGATTTCCTAAATAAAACTTTCTCTTTCTTGTTAACTGATTTTAAAGTAGCCACAAACTTTTAAAAAAGTGTTTGTTTACATCTTGTTTCGTCTTTTTATCATCTCCACAGCCAGACTCTCGCCTGATGATGTGCTTGACAGCTTTTACAGAAAAGCCTGGGAGTTGCTAAATGTTTGCAGCTGCCCTGTGACCCATGCAGAAAGTCTTGACCTATATGCTTACCGCTCAGCCCTCATCCACATCAGGCCTCCTCGTTACGCATCAGGCATCACATATCACAGCTTCATGTCCGTTTTAATGCTTGTTCAAATTAGTGCAGCCGGACCAACAACGTATACAACGGGATCCAAAGTTTTTCAGAAGTGCAGAAAATGTGAGATAAGTGGTTTAATTGTGGGAGCAAATTTCACCTAGAAAATGTCGCCTCTGGATTGTTAATTCTGAGCGCCGAGTGGCCGACTTCCATAAACACGACACCGTCATGTGAAGTGATAGTAACGACCCCGCCGGGAATGGGAAAGAAAACACTATTTGTCATTTGAAAATGTGCGCCCTTGCACTTGTTTTTTCATCCTTGCATTCTTTGCCCCTCGTCCAAATGATCCCTAAAAGCAATTTTAAGAAACCTTGAGAGTTGATTTACGACTCGGGCCTGTCATCTTAATCAAGTCCCTCAATGGAACGAGACAAAAGTCTAACACCAGTCCGAGCCCAGCAAGAGGGCCGAGCCAAGCGGCGGCTGACAGTTGTCCTTTTCTGGCCGTGATTTAGGTGGGGCCTGCTCCACTGTTCTCGTGCTTCATCCGTTCTCCTTTAGCAGCATCTTGTGAGAGGGGTTACGCCATGCATAAAGCTACCCATGGTCTGCATTCTTGCTCGGACTGTTGAGGCTGTCAGGGGGCTCCTCTGATTTAGGGCGCCCCACTTCAGTGGCCCCTATAAATTTAAAAACTAATTCAGTGCTCTACAGGACTTTTTGTTTTTGTAGCTGGCCCTCTGCTCCTTATCGTTACTGACAATTTTATGAAGTGCTCTTAATGAGCAGCAGATTAAAGGTGGCCTCTGATGGAAGGCGCCTGAGAACGCCAGGCTGGTAGAGCGAGAAGCCACTCAGGCCTGCGTCTCGCTCTGTGTGTGGGGGGATGGTTTTTTTGGAAGGGGGTGACCACTACAAAGGAGTCGCAGAGGAATGAGACTGTACAGTACTGCTCTGTGGATCTGCACACACAGACACAGACACTGAACACCTTAAACATGTGAGTTAATCATATGCAGGGTCCACATTATGAGCCAGTGAGCCGTGGGAATGATAAGGAGGAGGAGGAGGAGGAGGAGGAGGGGGCACGGTGGTGTGTTTGCTGCAACTCCTAACAGTTTTCAGACTCCTCTGCATTTTATACCAGCCCGAAAGTAAACACAGCTAACAGTTTACAGCCAATTAAAAAGTACTTAGAGCGGAGCGTTTATGGAGGTAAACATGTTGGAGAGTTTAGGGAGGCGAAGGCCAGTGGGATACTTGAACCCTGCTCTCGGGTTTTGCTCTCAGTGCATCAGAACTCCTCTAAAGTAGAAGGACGGTAAGAGCATATGTATACACAGAGGGATTTGTGCCAGCAGATGTTCTCCTTGCACTCCATCTATCAGACAGACTGACAGCCATTAAAAACAGTGTGTGAGCGGTCGGCCTAATGGATCTAAACATGTCAGCGAGGAGGCCGATTTTTGTTCCCGACCTAACGTGCGCAAGATGTATTTACAATTTCAAATCACACCTTGCATTCTGTTCTGCACTTCATCCATGTGTGAAAGGGTTGTTTTTTTTTCTTTTTGCTCTACTTGAGTCTCAGTTTTTTTTTTGCGGCCGTGTAAACATTTATTTTGCTTTTGGTCTTAATAGATGTCGAATATGTCCTGTTTGGAATCCCAGGCGGTTGTTTAACGGAAGACTTGCTTTAACGCATCACAGAAACCAAGCGCAGCACGTGTTTTATGATGTCGTAAACGAGCAGTGATGTTGTGAAACGTGTGTCTGTGTGCTCAGGGGGGTGGTGGAGGTGGTGGTGGTGGTGGGGGTCTGGTGTCTGATAGGGATTTATCTGTACCCCCACACCCGCCCACCCACCCACCCCCTTTGTCTGGATGGTGGAGCACTCCCCAGAGAGCAATGCTGGACAGGCAGGAATCTCCGTCCAGATTTCCAGAGATTCTCCCATATCCCTTACACAACAAGAGCCTGGAAGTGCTGGGCCTGCTGCCTGAGAGCTGTTAGTCTTTCACAGTCCTACAAGCACATTGCTGCGGCCAAGATGATGTAATGAAACGATTACCTAAGCCAACATAAATATTTAAAAATAAAAAACAAATCAGGTAGTTATTGTCTCCAAATTGAGCTCATTATGTTTGCAAATTGTACTAATTAATTCAGACATTCATGACTTCTCGTGAATCTCTTTAAATATGTGATTAAAGTGACAAAAAAATGACTTTTTCTCCTGCAGATTTTCATCAACAATGAGTGGCAGGACTCTGTTAGCGGGAAGGTCTTCCCCGTCTACAACCCGGCAACTGGAGAGCAGATCTGTGAGGTCCAGGAAGCAGACAAGGTAAAGCAAAGGGTATCTTACTCAAGATGGTTTCAGTGGTGGATGAAATATTTACATAATTAAATAAACACACTCCTTCACAGTTGGCAACATCAGTTAAAGTCCATTTTACAGTATTCAAAGTACATTCTGCTCCCATTATGCAGAATGGCTCTTGTCAGTTTCATATTTGCATGATTTGCATAGTTTTGGATGATTGTTACTCATTTTAGTGTTGATGCTGGTCACGGGGAGATAATACATAACTTATTCACATGCTGCTGAGGGGCTTGATAGATAACAGAGAATCATTCCTTATAGACTGATCATATGTTTTGTTTGCAAAACCTGAAGATCAACTTTTAGTTAAGTAAATGTGGGACATAAACTAGCAGAAATTGCTTGAGTAAATGTACTTGGGTGTTTTTTATCAGTCCAGTTTTACTTTTTTCTCATTACACAAACCCAGAGTCTTGCTTTCAGCTCTTTATGCATGAGTACACTATTTGCACCCAAGTCAGCTTTCTTTTTTTTATTAAGTTTAGGCAAAAATAATGAACTGCAGAAAATCTTCAGACATACGACTGAAGTGGAAAAAATAATCTGCAGAACAGCAAGACGTTTGATCAGTTAACCGAATGAATTGAAATGCTTCTTTTTCTTGCAGGCCGACGTTGATAAAGCTGTGCAGGCGGCTCGACTCGCCTTTTCTTTGGGCTCTGTGTGGCGAAGGATGGATGCATCTGAGAGGGGTCGGCTGCTGTCCAAACTGGCTGACCTGGTGGAGAGGGACAGCGTCTATCTAGCAGTGAGAATTTTAAATCAGTGGAAACGATATCAAAGTCATTTTGTTTCAGAAGCAGTTACTATCGTCATGTTCGCCTGAAAATTCTGCCAGTGCACTGATTTTATACTATAACTGCTGCTTGCTCATTTTGTTTTATTCCAGTTCACTGTATTCCCAGGTCAGCTAAATGCATTTTATGCCTTCTGCAAAGCACTCTCAGTTGCCTCCGTGTTCGAAAATACAAATATTTGCTTTGCCTTAAAGAGAACGTATAACTGCAACTGAAGGGCCGTATTTGTAGCGTAGTGTTATCTTAGTGTCACATTTCACCCATGGGTGAGTGTAAAGGATGGAGCGCTATGGAATTATGTGCGGATCACAAGGTTATATCACATATTTCTCCCTCGTCTCTGCTCAGACTGTTGAGTCGCTGGACAGTGGGAAGCCTTTCCTGCCCACCCTGTTTGTGGACCTCCAAGGAACTATAAAGACACTGAGATACTTTGCTGGATATGCAGACAAGATCCACGGCACCTCCATCCCAA
Organism: Dascyllus trimaculatus; assembly: GCA_024666655.1. Classification (NCBI taxonomy): domain Eukaryota; kingdom Metazoa; phylum Chordata; class Actinopteri; family Pomacentridae; genus Dascyllus; species Dascyllus trimaculatus. The sequence goes on from CM045445.1 coordinate 26,026,748, forward strand.
TGGGTAAGAGCCCTTTTTGAGTACTGCAGCAGGGGTTTAGAAAAAAATGAGAGGCAGATTGGTGATGAGGGAGAATAGTTGTGGGAGGTAAAAGAAAAAATGTAGCAAGTAAACAAAGAGACAAGATTGCCTTGGCCAACATGGAGGTCTTTTCAGATAAAAATCCATTTCAAACTGAAGCATTTTTGTCCTATTTTACCATTAAAAACTGCCAAATACCAAAAGTTAGTTGCCTAATTAGATTCTTAGCCTTATTTATTTATTAAGTAATCAGAAGTGGCTCATTTTAAACCATAGTTTGTTTAATTAAGAAATATCTGTGTGTCAGGTGAAGAAACATGCATTTTAAACCTGCAATAACAGATTTTTCTGTTCTCTTGGGCACAGTGGAAACACAACATTGATATTTTTCAGTTTGAAAGTTGCAATCAAGCCGTCCACAATGCTAAATGCTCCACTATGTCTACTGCATCTTTCTGCTGTAGTGTTTTTGTTCTGCAAATAGCTGCCTGCTGTTTGCCAGTCAAACGTGGAGCTTGGAGTAAATCAAAACCGAAAGAAATTTTAAGGTGTGGGCGGGAGAAACGCCAAAACTATGAGCTGAAAGATGCAAAAATGCCCAGTTGAGGTTGGTTCTTCATTATGAAAATCATACAATCTTTTAGTCAGTTCTGAATATAAACATTTAAGTAGTGCAACTGTAAATGTATGTAATCGTATTAGCAGTTAAACAAGTTTTGCAAAAAAGTCTCTCATCATGTCAGAAATGTAAAACCTGGGAAAAGATTTTGCTTTATTACACTATAAAGCTTTGCAGAGCTGAGTGAAACTACAGTCAGACATTTCTTTGTGGGTTTGTTACCGTGAGTGGATCTTTTTACATTACTTGTTGTAATTTGATCCATTGTGAGTAAAATAAATGTACAGCTGCTTGAAGGAGTTTGCTGTATTTGGGGTTTTGCATAAAAAGCAAGTCCCACTCGGCAGAGGAGGGTAACAAATCGGTGATCAATCCAAACACACCCGAGGAGGCAGCCGCCAGCGTCGCCCCTCTAACGCAGCTGAATCTGGGGGGTGGAAGAGGGGAAAGTTGGCCGTCTGTTTCAACAGGAAGAAAAAAAAGAATAAGGGAGAGGACATGGGAAACCTCCTGATACCACTGTATTGTCCCTCTCAAAGCTTCTCTTGTACGCCGCTGCCAAACCAACCATGCTGAGCGTTTTCCCAGGGCTTTGGTCGAAGCTTTATTCCTCTTGTAGACTTTCAGAGGAAATAAACAAGGCTATTCCTGTAGCCTGTATGATGTAAGTGTTTGTTCACCTGTCAGGACGAGGTGCAATACATCCACCAGGAACAAGCCCTCAGCATCTATTTGTCTTGCATGTTATGCTGAGATTATGGTGTTAAATTTGTATCGCAGACAGGGTGAAATGAATGGGGAGTGTCATTATGTGGAGCACCTTTGGCTACACAGTTTGGTATCGTTTACATTACTTGTTCCAGACTGAAATATAAGTCATTTGCAGGCGTCATACTTTCAAACAAGCCTTGCAGATACTTGAATGCCTCCTGAAAATCTCATGTCGAACAGGTTTTTACATTCATTCTGCTAACAATAACAGTTTTGAAAGATCCAACATCCGCTTTGGCGTGAAAGAAAAAAAAAGGTTGACATATGGGAAACTTTAGTGCGTTTTTTTGTCACACTTTTACTGTTTCCCCATCAAATAGGATTATTTGGCTTGTCATCTCCCGCTGACCATCCCAGTCCAAATGCAACATTACTCAATCATCAGCTGACCACTGTTGTAACAAATTCAGACACACACATTTTCCCAAAATGAATTGTTTTTTGTGCAGAATGAACAAGCATGGCACACCCTCAGTAAGTACCTCCTTTTACTCAAGTAATGCAAGAGGAATGAGCAAACCTTTCCAGCATAACACCCATCTCTATGACCTAAAACAGTTGCACACATGCCTGTGCTGTTGGAGGCTTGAAACGAAACGTAATCTCTCACCAGGGTAAGCAGGAATGTTGTGTGTGGATTCATTTACAAATTAACATGTTGAGTCAACAACGCCGGGGGTGTCAGGTGGTGACATTTTTCATGCATTTGAGGCATTTTTTTCAAGCTTTTTTTGAACCTTTTTATCAAATGCTAAAGCGACAAAATGAATAACCCAGCTTCCTCTTTGTGTGTGTGCGCGTCTGCATGTGTGTTCCTCCACAGATGGAGATTATCTGACATTTACCAGATATGAGCCCATTGGAGTCTGTGGACAAATTATCCCTGTGAGTATAACCCTTCCTTCGAGTGACATGTGCGATGGATGCAAATGGATGTGAAGAAAAAAACTGATAAGGGAGAGTTGGCGGAGTTTAAAAGAGATATTGATGGTTGTTAGGCTGGGTTGTTTATTGAATTACATTCTGCATTTTCCAGTAATTCCCTGACAGTCACTGTTTGTTCGGGTAAATCCTGCTGGTAAGCCCCAAAAATGACTGTGCCAGTGAGTTTGACAAATGGGAAAGGAGAAGTGAGAAGCAGAAGAGAGATCTGGGGGATTTAACATAGTGGGTCTGAAGAAAAGAGAATGATGAGAAGGGAGAAAAAGATCAAGGAGAAGCAGACGCTGTTGATTGTGCAAGAGTGCAGAAAGCGTGTGGTTCTGTGTTGAGCCCCATGGGCTCCTGTGTAAAGCAGAAATAACACAGGCCTGTGTGTTGTACAGTGATATGGGTCTATTGCACATGTGTTGCAATTTCCCGACTTTCTCAGAATACTGTGGGAAGAGAAAATACTGTACAAGTGCCGAGAACATTTTCTCACTTGACTATGTTTAGACAGAACGAAAATGAGAGTAAGTGACTTAAGAGCGATGAGTTATTGAACTTGACTTGTGACCACCCAGTGTGTCAGATGCATGATGTCTTTTTCTGGCTTGTGTGTGTGTCGTGCACAGTGGAACTTCCCTCTGATGATGACAGCATGGAAGCTGGGCCCAGCGCTCGCATGTGGAAACACTGTCGTCCTGAAACCTGCCGAGCAGACGCCGCTCACCTGCCTCTACATAGCAGCTCTCGTCAAGGAGGTAACCGACAGAATCACTCTGCCGACTGCAAGCGTTTCAGTCAGACTGTGAAACATTAGTACTCCTCTGACTGAATCACAATCATTTACATGTTTCATTGTGCCAAGAACACAGTGTTCCCTATGAATTTGGCCAACACTTTATCCGGACAGTCCGATGTTAATGGAACTACAAGGCGACAAAACACAGAAGTTCAACAAAGTGTCACTTCTGTATCTGATGCGTCTTTTCAGAGTCTGTAATTCTGATTCTGAGGTAAACTCCAGCCGACACAGAGCTGATGTTGAGATTTCAGTCTGAGATTTTTGCTGCATTTAAAAACTCAGCTTTAAAAACTCAACATCAACATGTGTTTAAAAGATGTGCTGTAGATGTAGAAATAAATGTTTAAAACGGACCCTTTGACGTAAACTCTAGTGCCACCATCACTGTACAAATTCAGGGAATTTTAACAGTGGAGCTCCCCTCACTGGTGACTGAGGGCACGAATCAGCAAAACCATACACACTGTGTAGTATGTTTCATGTTAAAAGCTTATTAAAGGCTGTCAAAGCTACGGAAACAATAAAATGTTTCTAATGTTACAGATGGTTGGCTGCTGGGCATATTGTCTTCTTAAAACGTTCACATCCGGTGTATAATTTAAAGATATCAGGAATTTCTGGCTTCAACAACATCTGCAAGTTGGTGAAAAGAACTACAGACAAATTTTCAGTAGCACCAGGCTGGTAGTTTAATCAGAATGAACCACAATTCAGCTCATTTTATGGAAGCTGTAGACCGTTTCTTTTCAAGAGAAGCAGAACTACAGCTACTGACGTTGGAATAAAGCATTAACACCATTCTGTTTTTCCTGTTCTGCCATCAGTGCATGAATGCAGCATTAACACCATGTATTGGTTGTATTGACCTAATTTAGGAACACATTGAACATCACAATTTAACCGGCAGTAGGCTGGACATGGGCCAGTTAATATGAGCATGTGAAAGTAGCAGCGGTGTAAATGGTGGTCAGTGGTTAATAATGTACTCACTGAGGTGTGCATTAAAAAGGGGGAATCAGAAACTTGAATATAAATGTAACACCAATTGTCACTAAAGAGTCCTAAGAAGATATCATCACATAGTTGAGTTAAATCTGAATCCATAGTGAGATATCTGTGCAGCAGGAGTAAACACACGTGTAAGTTAAACAGGATAAGAACAACGCAGAATCACATGGTAAAGTTGTGAAACCAAATAATGTCCACATCCTGTTTCCCCCCCTGTCCTCCCTGGCCTCGCCTCGTTTTGGAGACTATCTGTCTGTTGCCTTCTTCTTTTTGATGTTGTCTCTGCTCTCTGCTTGTAGGGAGGTTGGGTTGGGTCCGGATTCCCCCACACTGCCTGTAGTTTTGCTTGGCTCCGCTGTCATCTCCGCTAAAGCTTGTTTCCTCTCATATTGTTTTGACAGGCCGGGTTTCCACCGGGAGTCATCAATATTTTGCCAGGATTCGGGCCAACAGCAGGAGCTGCGATTGCTTCGCACATGGGCATAGACAAAGTGGCTTTCACAGGATCAACCGAGGTACTTTTCTCGCTGCGATCTGCAGCTGCCTACTGCTTTTCAGCTTTTTGTCATTGAGCACAAGTGACACAGTGACCAACATGTGCAGCGCATAAGAGCAGGCTGGATAATTAGGGGGATGTTGTGCGCCTGTATTGAAGTCTAAATGACAAACAAATGGGGTCTTACATAAGCTGCATACCCTGTCATTACTCCCCATGACAGGGCTCTGATTTTATCTCACACACATGCACATATTTGTGCTGTCAAGAGTATACAAACACATCTCTCTGAAAACACTGCCCCTCCTCTGTTTCCCCTCAGCTGTCTCTGCTGTATTAATGCACCTCCATAGGGCTTTTTCATTTAACCTACTATCAGGACTCACACAGGAGAAACCATAGTGGCTTCGCAGAGCAGGGGAGCAGTTGATGGGAAGCTGAAGGACATACCATGTTAGGTGTTGTGTGTTGTGGTTAGATGCATTCCTGAGGCCGGAACGAGCAGCCTGAGTGACAGCAGACCCCTTTTTTCTGCAGGTCATCTGTAATTTCTCCTGGACTAACCCTTCTGTTAAAACCATTTACAGCAGTATGAGTGCAGAATTTAAAATTTGATATGTATTTCTCATGTATGTATTGGAGAATGAGCCTGGGTTATGTAATATCTGTTATGATTCTGGAGGGGATGTCTGCTCAGCCTATCTTTTCATTGTTTCCAGCATTTACTGAAACACAAGTTAATATATAATAACAAAACAGCCTCTATCGGGTCACCTTAATGTTCTCAAAGATCCATCCCAGCTAACCAAAGTTAGAGCTGCTTCTGTTTCATAGAAGTTAACAAATATAGGTGACATATTAGCTAAGTGTTATCCTGGGATGGAAGTCTTTGTCAGTATTTCCGTGGCAGCTCACGTGAATGCACCTTGTAACGCAAACACGTTTTATCATCTCGTCCCGATTGAACATTTCCTTTGTGAGTGGCCCAGTTCTTTTTTTTTTTTTTTTTTTTACTAGTTTTCCTGTTGTTTCATGTGTTCTGGAGTCAATTACTGAGAGAATGAGCCAGTGTTGTCAGAGCCTGCTGATGCCCAGACAGTGAGTCACCGCGCTGTAGTAGCAGTGGTCGGTGATACTCGCAACCACAGCATCTCCCTCGCTGCGGTGGAAGGTGGTGGAGGAGATGCAGGTGGATTTTAGGACCACAACTCATCCTCTTCCTGACTCACACGTGTTCGTGAGTCCACACGGAGGAGTCGAGCAGCGCAGCGTGTTTCCTTTACCCTTGAATAAACACACGCAAGCCTCCCCTTAGTCAGCCTTTGTGTTTCTGATCAAAGACAGACAAAACACACCAGAAACAGCAAAGTATTGTGTTGCCTTTGTACAGCCTCAGTACCAGTCACAGCTCTGCAGTTGATCCACAGCTAATCTTTTTCCTTTTTATTTATATGTATTAGTAACCAGAGCGAAACAGATACTAGACATGATAGCGGGAGAAGATGAGTCTTTTCCATGTTGGAGGTGGGGGATTTTTTTATTTATTTATTTTGTTAGTCGGACACTAAGACTGAGGGTATTTTTCCGCTTTATCTTGTCAGTTCTCCTGGAAAATAAAACAGGCGGTATGAGTAACAGGAAGATGAATACTTGTCTAGGGTGTAGGATTGTGAGGGAGGTGTGGGGGGTTTCTCAGGCTTGTTATCATGGTGAGTTGATGCAATGTTCAGGATGGTGAAAAGAAGAGCATTGAATCAGTGTATTTATTCTACAGTCTGGGCCTAAAATCATGTTGCTCTAAACTGCCAGAGGGTGAAATGAACAAATATCTATCACCTAGTGTTGTATCCTACCTGCTGCCTGTCAACAGCTGGGACTGTGTCTATTATTCCTAAATTAATAGCAAATAATTATTTTATTTCTTCCTTGTGAGGCGTCAGATGAGAACCTTAATACTACTCTCGTGTCTGTGCACAGCCACTTAGCTTAGCTTAGCATAAAGACTGGAAACATTTGGAATCAGTTAGCCAGGCTTTCTAACAAAACCCACCGCTCAGCAGTTTGTCATTGTAATATTGTATTTATCATTTTAAATACCAACTGTGTGTGGGTGTTTTTTAAGTTTCTTGGTGTTTTTTATGTTTTTGTCTTAATTTCTTTATTCAAAATAGTTTTACCACGAGTAAGTAAAACAAGATAAAGTAGTGAAACCAAATAATGTCCACATCCTCTTTCCCCCTGTCCTTCCTGGCCTCGCTTATTTTTTGGAGACTATCTGTCTGTTGCCCTGTGTCTTTTACATGGATTAAACAAACAAGATGCAAAATGCTAATTAGTGAACTTCAGGGCTCATTGTTCCTGTCTTTCGTCTTTATGCTAAGCTAAGCTAATGTCTGTTGTTGTATCAGTGTTTTACATCTCTTCGTAAAGGAAGCAAATTTTCCAAAATGTGGAACTTGTCCCTTGAAAGACAATAGCAGCGGTTTTGCAGGTTGTAGCATATCTAGCACAAATCATTTATGCTTTACATTGAAACTGTAACCACTGTGCAAACACAGTGCATGTGTCTCGTCCACGATTCCAGGCAAATGTTGGTTTCCATTCATTTCTGTATGTAATGAAAACCTTTTGTGGGCTCTTGAAAGATGCTTGAGTTGTATAAACATAAAGTCTGCATTAGATTTAATTTACTTCTGCTTCTTAACTGCATTGTTACACAAAAATGGCACAAAAAAAAAATCAGTGCAGACATGATATTCACCAACAATATAAACAAGGTTCAAATGAGAAAGTGTATTTGAAAATGATTACTGTGTCTGAACTTGAATTACATCTGTGATTCTCTTGAGCAATACGTGTTTCCAAATATCTTATCAAAGAATGTTGTTCCTAAATGAATTATTTATTGTTCCTCATTTTGGTTACATGATATCATTGCTTTGATAAGGAGTAAAATGGAAATGGGGATAGCAGGAAGATAAGGAAAAACCCCAGCAAATCCCTTGTCGTCTTCCATATCGCCACACTGGACCTTTTTCATACCAAAGCAGCCGTCTCACAGTGTGTTAGATCACAGGACACCACCCACACACCTTGTGGTTGCCTCTTCCTGCCCTTCACTACGTATCAGATGCTGTTCCTGGCTGGAACACCATTTTGTTTTCCTGTTGCTGTCTCCAAAAACCTGTAATAGATATTCATTCTGTGTGTTTGCAGAACTCATGTTTCGGCTGGCCTGCCGGTACATTCCTTGTTTGGAGCTAACCAACCTCTTTAAGATATTTAATGGCTGCAGCTGATTTACTGATCTGGCTGCAGGCCTGTGTCTCTATGAGTAAACCTCAGATGTGTTTCCTCTGCCAGGTCGGCAAGCTGATCCAGGAGGCAGCTGGGAAGAGTAACCTGAAGAGAGTGACGCTGGAGCTGGGAGGGAAGAACCCCAACATCATATTTGCAGATGCTGATTGTGAGTTTTCAAGAAATGTTTTATTCTGTGCTTCGTTTACCTGTTATCCTCACTAGGAGGTCGGCCACCATCACTATCAGGGCATTTTAAAGTGCAGATTCACACACTCACAGACTGAGAATCTTAAAATGCTCAAAAGCTTAGCAGTGCTATGAAAACCTCTGGATGGATGGGTTTCATATAAATTCTAAGTGGCTCACCAAACTAGGGGTGCCGACGCTTTCAAATGCTTTCAGCAGCCGTGAGAGGGGCTCACTGAGGCCTGTAAATCAGGAGAATGGACCCTGACTCAGTCGGGTGCTTCAGCCGAGACCCATAAATCACAGGGGTCCGTTAACCCTTTGTGTGCAACAGCAGGATCCTGTCTCTCAGGTGTCAGGTATCAGATTTGCACAGAAAAGCTCCAATAACACGACTCGCGTAACTATTTCTAACCAGATGAAGTTTTATAAATGCATGGGAGAATTCAGCTTATGCTGACACTGAGTTCTGAATTATTTCACTTTAAAGATACCAATTAAGATTTCCTTTATTTAATAATTGGCCTCATGGTTATAGAATGATTATTACTGACTAACCTAATCTTGTTTCTTTCCCAGTGGACCTGGCTGTAGAACAGGCCCACCAGGGCGTGTTTTTCAACGCAGGTCAGTGCTGCACAGCAGGATCTCGCATCTATGTAGAGGAGCCCATATATGACGAGTTTGTCCGGAGGAGCGTGGAGAGAGCCAAGAGGAGGATAGTCGGCAGTCCCTTTGACCCCACGACTGAGCAGGGTCCACAGGTGAGGAGAGCAGGTTTAGTTTCATGAAGTGTCATGTTTTTTCATCACCTCCTGGATCTTCCCTCGTCTTTCACTGTTATATTGTTCGTTGCTCTGTCTTCTCTGTCTTCTCTGTCCTGAGCTTCCATGTAATGTTTGTCCTTCTCCTCCACAGATCAGCCGCGAGCAGCAGAATCGCGTGCTGGAGTTCATCCAGAGCGGCATCAGCGAAGGAGCCAAGCTGGAGTGTGGAGGCAAAGCTCTGGGCCTGAAAGGCTTCTTCATTGAGCCCACCGTCTTCTCCAGTGTGAGGGATGACATGCGCATCGCCAGAGAGGAGGTACAGTGATAAAGACCAGGAATTTTACCAAAAACGGTGAAGTGAGTCATAAGTTAAAGTGCTAAATACTCCATTTAAGTCCTGCATTCACAATTCTACCTGAGTCAGAGTAATAAAACATCATGGGCAAAGTAGCTCTCCACATTAGTGTATATATTATGTTGTTGAAATGCTATCATTGAGACGTTAACATGGAAGAATTATTTAATGGTAGTGTGTTGGGACTGAGCTAATTTGTTGGGGTCTTAAATCTATTAAATACATTTTAATTCAGTGATCATTTTTATGACCTACAGAAAACATAATGAAGTACTTCATTAGAGTCCTCAAGTAAATGCATTCAGTTATTTTCCACCTACAGTTCTGAAGTTAAATCTGTATATTTTCTTATCTCCCCAGATTTTTGGACCAGTCCAGCAGATCATGAAGTTCAAAACTATCGAGGAAGTGATCGAGAGAGCCAACAACTCAGATTATGGTTTGGTTGCTGCTGTATTCACCAGTGACATCAACAAAGCCATGACCATATCCACCGCCATGCAGGCTGGCACTGTCTGGTACGTTCCATCTGCTGCCTCTCTTTGGCTGCAATCACTAATATTTTTCATGTGGGAAGTATCAACCATTTCAGTTTCCGCCATCTAGAAACTGTAAACTGGCAACACGCCACTTTGCTATCATTACACAGGCCACAGAGACGTGCTTTCCTTCCTTTTCTAGTTTTTTTTCCCCCACCACAGCTCAGACATTCAAAAACTATCAGAAGTAATGTGCCACTACAAGACAACCATAAATTGTAAATGTAAATTGACACCCTAATTTTATAATTTGGAGAAATGAAATGGTCCTAAAATGTTACTCGTTGAGCTCACTCAAAATTGTTGTGTTTCTTTTGTAATTACCTACAGATGGTTATGAGCAGGGCTAGAAGTATAGCTTACATGCAGCATGTGCCAGAAATGTTTCACCACTTGTAAGACTCGACCGCAGCCCTCTGCTAGCTGAGGAAACATTTATCTACCTTCTCCCACATCCCTGATGCCGCCTCAATCACTGTCCCACCACCACCATCCACCATCACAAATACAAAACATGCATGATTTCTACAAACCTACACAGATACAAGCTTTTCTCTAAAAGCATCAAAGCATGAACCCCATGCTCAAATCTCTCTACTCTCCTCTATAAACTGGTTAAAACAGCTGCATTTCTAGGTGTAGATTTCAGGGCGATGCATCCTCCACATTTGACTTCTGCTATAGTGTTACTCATAGATGCCACAATGCCTCAGACAGGGGCGGGTCTTTTTTCTCCTGCATTGTTGTTGTCTGCTTTTTTTTTAGCTCCCAAAACATGAATATGAATCATGAGTTCATGCAACCTTTGAATCTTGCAACCTGGTGCAAGAAAAGACACAAATTGATGCATGAAAATTCACCCTAGTGCAGCAAAATGACACTCAAAAACCTACGCTCATGCCTGCATTTCCTCAGCTTCTTCTATGTTAAGGGTTACTGAGAAGAAATTCTTGAAAGAGATGTTCAGTCAAAACTCTTTCCTCCCACTTTCCTCACTTTGACATGTTTTTTTTCCATCCTCTTCTTTATTTCTCGTTCACGGCGTCCCCTTACTCGCTCTTTCCCAGACAGCTGTAATTAGTAAATGCACAAATATACAACCTGTCAACATTCAGCTGTATTTTCTAAACAGCGATAGAATTATAAAATCAAGTTCAGAGGCTTTCAAAGATTGCAGCGATGATGGCAATACTTTTTCACATCAGTCTTCCTGCTCTAAATGCAGCTTTTATGGTGCTGCTCTGGACAAAGTTATGCTAAATTTTTAGAGCAAACCACAGGTGTCAAATGCTCAAGAATGATCAATGTTTTGTGTATTTCCCAGGATAAACTGCTTCAACGCTCTGAGCACACAGTGTCCATTTGGAGGATATAAAATGTCTGGCAACGGACGTGAATTGTGAGTATGACTTGGTCGCCTGCCATCTGAATATACACAAATTAACCACAATATCACTAATACTGACTCGGTGTTTTGAAAACCTACTTTCCAAAATTGCTTAACATCACATAAATCTTTATCTAAGAGGATATTGCAATATTTGAGCTCCCACGAGTCTCCAGCAGTGTATACACGATATTTCAACACCGCTGTCAGCTTCAGAGCTCCGACAACATGAGCAGCATTGTTCCCGTTTCTCTGTTTCAGGGGAGAAAGCGGCTTGAAGGAGTACTCGGAAGTGAAGACCATCACGATGAAGATGGTCGCCAAGAACTCTTAAGGCAGCCCCACTGTCTACTGGGAGGAGGTAGTGTCTTCCTTATCGCCACCTCTTGTCGGTCCGTCCACGGTGGCAAAAACCACACCGACCATCCAAACTGGTTGTCTCCACGGTAACTACAGGCTGTACCCACCCGCTGCCTCCAGTCCCTCCATCAACTCGGACAGTCAGCCAGTCCCTGTCCAGCTTTCTCCACCCGCCTCCAATTTGTGGACTGTCTCTCGTCTTAACTGACAACCACTGAACTACCCTCTCATACTGTTTACCTCCTCCACTAACTACACTAAAGCACTCACAGAGACGACGGGGGCGGCTGCTCTGACTACAAATCTCAGTAACAACTCCCTTCCTAGCCGCTGCACCCTGGTCCTCACCCCTCCTCCCAGATGCTGGATGCTCAGAGACTCCGTCGCCGCACTTGCAATCAACCCTTTACTAGCAACTTGTCATGTGTGTTGGGAGGCAGTCTTTTTTTTTCTGTGTACTGTGCGGTGTGATCAGCAAAAACCTCATGTGTCATTGTCTCACTCAAGACCACTGATGTTGTCGGCCCCAGACATGAATGGATGAAATGTTAATTCAGAATTAAATTTGATTTCTAATTGTCTTTGTTTATACTTTAGCTCATATGACTTAACACTGTATGTCGACTTTTGACTGATGTAAACGGGAAAGATTTTAACCTCTTAAAAGCATTTTACTCTCACCTGCTAAAAGAGGAGTAGATGTATTTTAAACTTTATGTAACTGATTTTCATTGATGTCCATCTATGTTTATGTTTATACAATCATATGCTATAAAATTATAAAAATGACCATAGTTTTTTTTTCAGTAAAAACCTTTTTTCCTGGAAAACCTTTGAGTGTGTACTACATTTGTTTTGAGCTCAGTATTCCACCAGAGAGGTTACACACTTTATTTTAGGCACATTTCATCACATAGTATGAGATTGTTATTTAAAATGAATCTAATAGTAGAGATAAAGTGGCCTAAAAAGATGATTTTTTCCTAAATCATTGAATGCATTACTTTTTAAAATTTCCCTCCACTAACCAGTATATTTTTATTACTTGTCTTGTACCCGTTTCAGATGCTATAAGCCCTTTAAATGAGAGTTATCATTATGGATTAAGGTGTCTCTTTGAACTTTGGCCTTTGTTATGCAGATAAAGCATATAAAAATAATAATAATAAACTTTATTTTAATGGCACCATCCAAAAGTGGAGTTAAAGGTGCCGTACCAAACATTAAAATATGCAAAACAGTCAAAAGCAACAATAAAACATTAAAAGAAGCCAATGAAACTTTAATAACGTTAATTAAATTAATCATTAAAAGGGGCGATAATAAAGGAGACACCAAATATTATGCAAATGTCTGGGTTTTTAAAGGCTTCTTGAAATTTCTGAACAGTGATGTCAGCTTTGCAAAACATTAAAATATGCGAAACATTAAAAGACAATAAAAATTTAGTAATGACAGTAAAATTTTAAAAAAGGCATTAATGAAACATTAAAAAAGATACAACTTATAATATAAATGTACCGGTGGGTTTTTAAAGGCATTTTAAGCCGAGGCACTGACGGAGTTTGGGAGTTTGTTCCAGAGCAGTGGGGCTGAAACAGTAAAAAGATGGTTCCCCCTTTTTATAAACCTGGATTGTGGATCTTTTAACAGCAGCTGACTCTCTGAACTGAAGGTTTCTGGATTAAAAATAAGGGGTTAAAAGTCTTGATCTGTAGAGTGGAACTAGAACGTGGGGAGATTTTAAAGTAATCGAGTGAATCTTGAATTGAATTCTGCAACAAACAGGCAGCCAGTGTAAGTCAATCAGGACCTGAGTCTAGTGTTTGTGAATAATCCCACTAAAGTAAAGGCAAGGTTATAGAGATTTGCAGGAGTCCAGGAAGGAAAAAATGAGAGTGTGGATGAGTTGTTTTACAATGTTAATCTTTTGGAGCACAGGTTTGATATTTGGCAGTATTTCTAAATTTGTAGATGGTACGACTGAGTTAGAGTCTTAATGGAGGCTTCTCACAAGTTTCCGTCTGAGAGCTTAATGTTCATTGTTAGTGACTCGAGGTGGACACTGATACTGCAAGAAATATGGTTGGAACCAATAAGCTGGACTTCAGTATTATCTGTGCTAAGCTGAAAGAAATTAGAAAGCACCCAGTCCCTTATTGAAGCAAAACAATACTGCAGAGAATCCAGACCATCACAATCTTAGTGGTAAACACGACACTGGAAGACTTTAAAATGATCTAAAATCTGAGTTTACGGTTCGATTGATTGAGCTGAGACAATTTGTGACATTGCAAACGGTCTGGAAGCCAATATTGGTCTTATTGGACGCTGACACAAGTGTGTTATGGAAAAACGGGGAAAAAGGAGACGGACTGTGTCCTAACTTATGACGTGAGAAATATTTGCTTAGTCATAGGTTCTAGATTATGTAATGGGGAAGGAGGCATTAGGTGGGAGTCTTTTCAAGGATTATAACCAGGTTTTCGGGAGTGAGAAAAAACACAACAAATACAGATTATTTAAGTTTTATTTAAGAACTGACGTAGAGCTGAAATAACTGATTTTAAATGCCTCATGTGCCTCTTTAGCACCTATGTAATAGGCAAGACTGCAGAGCATTTTGTGCAAGTGTTTTTTTATAAATACATTCTGTCAGCTCCACCTACTGGACAGGTGGACTCATGACTACCTCAAGGTGAGTGACCTTTCATCACAGAGGACATGTTCACAGAAAAGTACTAAATAATTTGTTTTCCAGATTCTTTAGTTGGTAATGTTGTCAGACACGACTTTTCCCACTGTGATAACTCAAGCAGCCGCTACATGAAATTACAACAACAGAGCGGAAAATAGATTAAAAACACTTTTTTTAAAATGCAGCAGCTAGGACTCAGAAACAGCAGTGTGTTTTTTTAATGCAGCTTTGACCAGCATGTTATTTACTTCAGATAGTTGAAAGCTCATCAATACTGGTGACATGAGAAGGGAGGGTGGGGCGAGAAGATTACAAGGCCAGAATTTGCTCAATATCAACGTCTGACCTTTACATGTGTTACTTAAAGCAAGTTACTGCATCCTTGTTTGAATTTAGTCAAATTTCTTAACGCAACTGAGGAAGGTTACCCAACACTGGACTACATAGATATGGTACATGCATGCAAGAAACACAAATATAACAACATTAACTACTAATTTAACAAAAAGAATTAATAAAAATATCTCAAAATAATAAGAAAATACAAGAAGAGCTAAACAATAAGGCCTTTTGACTGCAGACATTTTGACCTTTTCATTGGTCAAAATATGACAGCATTATTAACAGCATTTTTGTATTCAAGTGTCCCAGTACCTCAAGGCCGACTAAACTAAAGCTATTCCAGGTAAACAGAATTAAACTACCACTATTCATTATATAGACCTGTGCTTTTCCGTGACGTATTCAAATGCTTTAAGTGAAAATACCTGTAGAGGGAAAACAAGAATTTCTTGTTGGTTTCAGGAGATGTTTTCCTGGATTGTGGTGTTGGAACTAATCTTCAAAGGACAGAAACAGGTTAAAAACTCACATTTCTTCAGTATGTTGACTACAGAGATCACGGAGGACGTTCGCTTGAGAGCAAACAGAACTCACGGTTACATTAATCCGGTGCCATCTTTGATTTATTAAAGGAGACAGGTGAGGACATGTGCCCATTGAGAGGGGCTAAAACAACAGAAACATGAGTCTGGCTGGTGTTGCTGTTCACGTAGGAGATGAACAGATGTGAAGACGCTGTGCCGGAGCTTTTCTTTGGCAAACAGCTTTTAAATTATCAGGGTACACTTTCCCACAATTCCCTTCCCAGTTGGTATCTGCAGCCTTTCCAAAGAGAAGATGAAAAAGTGATCTCCTTATTGCAGCACTCTGTTAACACAACAGGGAATGTCAGCGCAGACTATGGACGCACACTCTCAAGTAGAAAGTGCATCCGTGAACCCTCATGTCTTGTGACTTTTCTTTGTAGGAACATGAATTAAAGGACTACAAGAACATGCATGTATTTATAGTGTAGCGAGAATGTTTTGTCTACAAGTGGGAGTGAAATAATATTAGGTTACAAATTTCTTTTTGTTTGACTTATTGTTTGAAATATTTTGCACCAGAGTCTCTATTTTGCACTAGAGTCTCTCACAGTGTACTTATTTAATTGTATTTTTTATTATTATTATTTTTAATGTTCTTTTGGCTTGTTCTGTTGAACTTTATTTACGTAATGTCTTTTTTCCTGATGTTTACAGTACAGCAATTTCAATGCTCTTTATGTCCTGTACATATCGCAGTATCGACAATAAAAAGACTTTGACTTTGACTTATTCGATATATATTATGATAGTTTCTCTTTCCAGCTTCTTTAACTTCTTGATCCACTGTAAATAAGGATATTTTTTGTACACGTTATAATCAGACACTGTGAACTAACGTCAGAAAAACAGAGAACTGCTGTTTTCCTGTTTGGATTAAAGCTTTAGCTGAAAATTCTTTTTGTTTCAGACTTCTTTGAGTGATGACGATAAAATACCGCGTGAAAAAGCCTTTTCAAAAAAGTAGATCCCATGTGTTCTCAGTGCGGACCCTTCAGATCACCTTATTTTCTCAGTGTGTACGAGCGTAACCCCACAGTTGAGGACATCAGCTTGGAAACAGACCACACACTGACAGGGACATTCACTCTTTGGCCAGATGGACTCTTATCCTTCAAAAGCCTTGTTTATAGCTTCAGTTAATATTCCAGCAAGATAGTGCTGCTTTCCCTATTATCTGTTCCTCCGTAATATTTTCTCACATGAGTTCTCACAAGCAGGGACGACTTTCTGCGTCCGGACCGTCGGCGTTTTGTCTGGTCTTCCTCATTTGTCACTGTGTGTGTGTGTGTGTGTGTGTGTGTGTGTGTGTGTGCCTGCAGCAGAGTCTGATCCGTCTCACTGCAAAATGTTGAGCAACCTCCTCTTCTGTACATGTTTCTCATTCCAGTGTAGAGTGAGTCAGAGAGAGCAGAGACTCCTCCACACACACTGATGCTGTGACCAGTTAATGTCTGTGTGAGAATGAAAATGATCACGTAAAATACAGGTTTTTTGTGTCCTTGTCCAATATTTGAGCAGGCAGAGGTTTGAAGTAATTAAAACGACACTGAAAGAAGCAGAAAATGAGAGTGGCAGGATGTATAATCAATTAAACGGAAATGTTGTTGACTTAAAACATGTAGAGTTTGATTTATATGTGCATAAAAGACTAAATTCAATAAATTCTCCTCTTGATGGCAGCTCTATAGCATTTACATGATGAATATTATACCGATCATCCACTGCACTATAGCTGTACCTTTAAAACCATAGAGTTAGAAGTAAGATGCCCAACACAGTTTGCAAGTATTTCTTAACACATTTATCACAAGTCCATATGTACACTGTTTGCTCTAAGCTCCCATCCATGCTGGTCATGAACAGGTCCAGTATAAAGGAAGATGACAACGCATGAAAAATGTGCTAAAAAAGACAAATTAAGTCTATTAAGTCACACTAAAAGCTTGACTCTACACACTGGTTAGATGTACTTAAATCTTTTGTTTTCTCTCAAATGAAAAGTTTCCATAGCTGAAATTTAATATTAACGAAAGTCAACTTGAAGTTTTCAGTTTTTACAACTTAAGTATTAGCGGTCGGTAAAATGTTAAACCTGATTTTGCCATTAGACTTGGCATTTCTTCCTAAGACATCAGTTAAAACAGAGTGTAGGTGCAAGTTGAGAGAATTCACAAGTGTAAACTGACATTACCAAAGCAGAAAGATCGAAAACAGCACAACTACCGCTCAGATATACTTTTAACACTGCAGCTCTTTGGTTCACACTAAAACATCTTAGCTGTCTAGACATTCACTGTCCTCAGAGGATGCATCCTGTAGACTTTGATGATCTATCATTTCATTACTTATATGAGGACAACTACTTTTTGTGTTGAAATGTTTTAGAATTTTTTATTTGCTAAGAAATATCTGGGATAAGATAAATGGTCTGCACTTATATAGTGCCTTTTTCGACCTTGTGGTAGTGGTATCCAAAGCGCTTTACAATGTGTTTTTCATTCACCCATTCACACACCAAAGGCGACAGAGCTGCCATGCAAGGCGCTAATCTGCCATTGGGAGCAACTTTGGGTTCAGTGTCTTGCCCGAGGACACTTCGGCATGCGGAGGGGCCGGGAATCGAACCACCAACCTTGTGATCAATGGACAACCCGCTCTACCACCCTGAGCCACAGTCGCCACAAGATAAGATGAGATAAGATAAGATAAGATAAGATAAGATAAGATAAGATAAACTTTATTGATCCCTCACTGGGGAAATTCACATTTTACAGCAGCTGGTTACAGATAAGTCAGAAAGAAGCACACAAATTACAAGAAGTACAACAGGGCTAAAAAAAAAAATAATTAAAAAGATCTCACAGGAATTTAACAGACGATAGATGATTAGGTGGAATAAATATTTGTGATGTAAACCTCATAGAACTGCCAGAATAAGAGGAATGACAAGACTACCTGCTGTTCTGTATAAAGTACTGTATCTATACCCATACATGTCTGAGAAGATGTTTGTTTATTATTCTTGTTTTTCTTTACCTTTTATTTATTTTTGAAGTTTTCTCTTTTCTCTATTTGTTTGCTTTATGCATGATATGTTTAATATGCAAATGCCACATTGTGGGTAAAATATTTGCATTACTGAGTAAGTCCTGAATTGTATACTGTAATGCACATGCATACAAAAAACTGTTAATAAATATATTGTTAAAAAAAAAAGATCTCACAGAGACAACACACCAGGCACGATGAAGCTACATATGGATATGTACATTATTACATAGTGAAAGTTAAAAATGTATCTGTTCAAATATGACATGATGAATTTATATACAGGTATGGCATGGAGGATAATGAACCCACAAATCTGTTATTGCAGTCAAAAATACGTTTTCGGTGAAAAAGACAAGTGGTTAACGTGATATTATTACACATGAAGAGCTGTAAGAGAACAGTGTTATATCTTGTTAATTGATCTGGAAGAGCTGTAAAGAGAGAACACGGTTTTTATATTTTTTGCTTGGGCTGTACAGGAGCAAACTTTGATTGTTTGTGAAGAGCTGTAGAAAAAAACAGTGTTAAGGGATGATGTGACAAGCTAGAAAGAAATCTGAACACTGGATGAAGCCAGGTTCAAAATTCACGTGTCATTTCACTGACATATTAGAGTCAGATGTGTGTTTTTGACATCTTCTTCCCAGTGAGAAAACATGTTATGGATGCAAAATATCTAAAAAATTAACCAGCGCATGAAGAAATGACGTTCTGCCTGTTGCGTCTCGCCAACATTTAGACCACAGTGAGTGCATTGCCATGACGTTTGCAGTCCGTTCATGATGCACAGGGGAGGAATTGTAACTTCAGCGATCCCTAATGACATTCACATCAACCTCAGCTGTGCTTTGTGTTGAGCACCAATATGTTCACATGCAGACAAGCTGAGCTGGGATGATACTTCACTTACTTGGCTGTGCCAAAGTACTACAACACAGAGCTGCTAGTTTTGTCTGAGCAAAATTCTCAGTGTGTTTTTCCTTGACAGTGTTTCCCTGTCAAGCTGTAGCAGACGGATGCAGAAAAATGAAGAAGTTGAGGAAAAGCAGAGGAAAGGATGACTGCGACCAATAACTCTTCAAACTCTCTGCATTGAGATTCACAGTGCACTTAGAAAAAGAGAAATCCTTTAATCAGTAGTGAAAAACTGATAAAGTAAGACCAGCTGCAGCAGAGCTTTAACTGTTCACACGAAGAGCAGTTATGTTTACTGTATGAAGATTCGGAGGAGTGAAACTCTTCACGTATGATTGTGGCAGGCAGGTCAGGGTCAAGTGCTGGTGGAGAAATCAGAGCCGGCCGTCAAAGAGGAGCACATGAGCACAATCAGCTTTCATATATCAGCTTCCTGTGTTGTTGGGAAGCAGATTCAAACCGGCTTAACCTGCGGAAGGTTAAACAAGCTTCAGAAGCCTGTTAAGAGTATTGTGAAGCTCACTGTGCCGTTGCGTGTGATCCTGTGTTCAACGCCGTAACACATAAAGGTGTCAAAATAATAATAATAATAATCGTAGACATGCAGAAGAGAGGCATACAGTAGCAACCTTTTAAAAATCAAAGGATAGAGGTGGCCTGTCATGAGTACATCAGGTGATTAATAGGTCACTAACACCTCCAGTTTAACTCATCACATAAAACATATTTTGCATTAAGAAGCGATATCCTTAAAGACTGGTCAAGCCGTTATGGGATAGATAATGTATTGAATGATTTAAGAGGTGTCTTGGAATTACTCCAAGGTTAAGTGGTAATCCCATATCCATCAACACCCGAATCCCAATACAAATGACCCGGGCTGTGTATTTATTGGAAGGAGCACTTACACAGCTTGATAAGTATCATTCACCAGTCATTACCCTATGCTCAGAAAGATGATCTACGGCAGCCATTTGCATGCTAATCTCTCCATCTGGGCAATAGCCTCAACGGTTCAATTTTGCAGCACAGTTTCTTTGATTCGACCACCGAGATTTCACTTCCTTAAGAACAGAATTGCTGAGGTGATCTATTGGTTTTCCATGGTGTGCCAAATTCATTCTGGGACTAATGAAATGACTCATTTGTACCATAAGGACTTAAATGAGATAGTGACATTGCGGCTCTGAATGTCATCATAAAATTTGCGCTTGACATGTCTATGGTCAAGCTTGAGCTAGTGGATGACACCTATCAGGCCGACCCGAAGGGAGCTTTCACGTCTTCCCTCCTCAAGGCGGAGGTGCCTAATTGTGAAGGCTTGGTGGATTCAGAAACATAAGTTCTCCAGCTGGTAGCAGGCACGTATATCATATGTATCATAGTTTACATCATCAGGAACTATTTCTAAAAAGTTTGGGAGGGGTGTTAATTTGTTCACGGAGGAAATCCAAAAATAATCACAAGCCTGCGTCCAGTTTGATTTCACTGTAATGAACATAATGCCCACAGTCACTGATGATGTTGAAATAGTTTCCATCTGTCCGACTGACTGAGTCAAAGAGGGATACGCGGGTGTGATGCAAGTTACTCATCATTTATATCTCTCTGCAACACTTTAGATCACCGACTGGAAATTAGAGTGGACAGTTTGGTGGGTACCTACCTGCTAGGAGTCGTGACTCTGACGAAAAGAACACTGTAAGTAATATTTTAAATAATGACATCAGATTTAAATGAGTAGAGCCATGGGACCAGAAAGGTTAGCCTATATTTGAGTTATATATTCTGAATTTATCAGCCTTCATACTGCTCAACAATATGGAAAATAAAACAGGGATAAACTCATACATACACTCAAAAACAAAGCAAACACACAAATACATGTATACAGGTCAACAGTGCATGAAGTTATGTAAGCTACATTTCTTCATGAGCTGGTTGAGTAACTTAATTTCCAGGTTGCATATAAAGCATCCCCATTGTTTTTACAACTTGAAAGGCTTTAGAGTCTTTTATTAAGCTGAAACTGTGGGTTTTTTTCATTGAAGCAAATAACTATTATTAAAACGAATTCTGACTTTTGAAAAAAAAAAAAAAAAGAAACATGCACATATAATAACTTACGTCTATAGCTATAAAAGTACACCCATATTTACTAACAAGAAACATACAACATAAAAACAATATATTTTTTGCATTAATTCCCAAAAGGTTTTTTCTAAGCGTGCTATAATTTTAAGATGAATGGGACCATAATGGGGCGGCTGTGGCTCATGTGGTAGAGCGGGTTGTCCACTAATTGCAAGGTTGGTGGTTCGATCCCCGGCCCCTCCGCATGCCGAAGTGTCCTTGGGCAAGACACTGAACCCCAAGTTGCTCCCAATGGTAGATCAGCGCCTTGCATGGCAGCTCTGTCGCCACTGGAGTGAGAATGGGTGAATGCGAAACACATTGTAAAGCGCTTTGGATACCACTGAGGTAGAGAAAAGCGCTATATAAGTGCAGACCATTTACCATTTTACCATTTATAATAGATTTCACTGCAGCATACACTCCATCCACTTCCTCCTTAAAGGCCTTAAGTGTCACAAACTGTATTCTGAAAAGATACATTTATGCAAAAAGTTTGAATGAATCTTTTCTTCTGTGATTTCAAAGAGATTTCCAGTATATCATTGTGTATATGACAGTGTGAAAAAAAAGCATCAAATCAAACTGAACATCAGTCATTCATCATTTTGTAAAAACTGCTCCTAACATGCGCTGCAGTGTTGTAAAAACTGTAGGGAAAAAAGTGTTTATGGCAGTGTTTAAGACAAAGCTGCGTCTAATTCTAGAAGTGAAAAGAAATAAATCTTTCCCCGAACTAAACACTTAACTTCTATGGAAACGTCAAAATGTTTACAGCAAATTGGTGTTGTTTACATGTTTGGATGTTGCAACCAGCGGCGGGTCGGAGCTGATCTCCAGCGGAGCTTTGCACTGTACTACACACAGCTATTTGTGTCTATTCATAATTCAGTGTTAATGAAGGGCTTTTACAAACACAATAACAAAAACCATTTGGAAGTCCAGGCACCATTTGGTCCATTTAATTCTGTTCCCAGAAGGAGGGAAGGTGGACACGCCACCAGTGTATCTCAAGTCCATTTATTTTTTACAGACTCGCTTCTCCTCATGTGCTCGTGGTTTCCAAGACATGTAGTCCAAACATTAACCAAATCTGCCTAATAACTCCGTTCTTTTAAATTCAGCTGTACACTTTTATGGTGTAATGATGCATTGAGTAAAAAAGGGAATGCTGAGTTCTATAGGACACGGTCCAGCAACGGTCTTGGTCATTAATAAAATTCAACACAATAGCACAGTAAAGTTGATTTCTTTCACATCCGCTGTGTCTTTGCAGCCAGGACGGCATGACAACAAGCTGTGAACTTGCTTTGTAGAAACGCCCTATAAATGACATAAGTTTACAACGCTGGGATAAAGTTGTTGCAGGATGTAATTAAAATCTGCGTTATCAAGTCTGTGCAAGCCCTGAAACATGTTAATGTAAGTGTAAGTAGTGCTGCCTTGCACCCACAGCGCTCTGACGTTCTGCACACTGAGCATGAGCCTAATCATAACTTGTTTGCACAGCATTCAGGGCCTTTCACGGGACAAAACTCAGATAAGAACAAAGCCAAATTACAGTGTAGTCAGCCTGCATGTTGCCAAGAAGCAAACAATAACCCTCTGTCAGAATATTACTGCTGGAAGGCTCCTATCTTTACAGTCTATATCGCATTTTCCAAACAATTTTTGTATTTAATCAAATTACCCAAACTGACTGACACACTGCCAACCTGGGGCCTTGAGACCATCTGGTTCTTTCATTGGTGCTATTGTGGGGTATTTTCTGATCACCACATACACTGAACTGTATGAACACACTCATGAGCAGAGTCGCTGATCGTTGGTCGGCTTGTAGGTTTATCGTACACAACACAGGGAACACACACAAACACAAGCTGGACGCAGCTACCAAGGCCATGAGGTGCATCAGCTGAACTAAAATGTTATACCTCATCTAACGTGTGTCACAAGTCCACCACTGTGAGATATCTACCCGAATCTCTTCTTGTATCAGGAAGTGCATCGCTACATTGCGGAGAACTTTTTGTTTATATGCAAACCTCACACAATCTCTGCTCAGCCTTTGTCATGACGCGGAGAACCAGTTGTGAACTAGTGCAATGTCATTCTGAGCAGGCAAAAAGACACATGTAAATCCATTCACAATCCATCTGTTCACACTCTTCACTTGTTGTGGCACAAGAAAATGCTTTAGCATCATTACAGTTAGTATATATGATTGCATATTTCTACCTAGACTACATAATCTTTGTTAGACATATGTGAACAGTAAGAGCATCAGTCTACATCCAGTGCAACACAAGTATATTTCTTCAGATTGAACCTTTAATTTCTGCTCAAGTGACAACAAAGCCCACACAAAACCTTTTACTTTCATGGACTCAGTTTACCATTGTATTCCCCATCTTAAACCATTTCCACAAACAAACACATCTCTGTTGAAGGCCTGTTTGCTGCACCACTACAATTAAGTATAAATGCACCAGTATAAGATATAAAATTCGGAAGTGAGGCCATAAAATGTACGCAAACATGACTGTTCAGTTTGAAACCCTCATAGAAAGAAAAGGTGGATTTAAATACGTGATGCAAGACTGGACTTGAGACTGACCACAACAATGAAACCTTCAAACAAACTCGACATCATTACTTAATATTCCTACAATAATTGCTGGTCTGGACCTACAACACAATGTGGGAGCGGCACAAAAGTTATTCCAACATGCTTTTTAATGGTAGCTAACAATGGCTACTATTATAGAGCAGGGGTGAGTCATCATGCTTACACAATATAACAACTAAATAATGATGCAGCTAAATGGAAACGACGCAGCCTTTAATGAGTCACACAGTTTTTCCACCACTCAAAGAGTTTCTGTTGTGAGCTGAGCTGTGAAATTGCGTTGCAGCTTTGTGCACTGACATCTGACCCATTTTACAGTTGCAAACTCTTTCAGATGCATTGATGTTGCACACACATCCATTCAAAAGATTTTTTTAAAAGTCAGCTTTGATCCTTCCCTCCAGACGACTTGTACAATAGGAACACTTGAGGATCACAAAATGAGCTCTCACATAATAGATTAGGTGGCGTTGATTTTTCATTACTAATGATTAAAAGCTACACTTTAATGCAGCCAATGAATTAGTTTGTCCATCCAGCCATTTGTCTCAGTTTCATCCATTTACAACAGTGTGTTTCATCAATGCAGAGCCATCTCATGGGATGTTCCATTTAATAAAGCTGTTATATTTAACCCCAAAATGACAACTATTACTCCATAATGATAAATCACAGCTCACAGGCAGACATGCCAAAGGAAGCAGCATCCTGTCCATGTAAGCCATTTGGATGGAGTGACTATGCTTTTAAGGAAAGCAAAATGGAAAGAGAATAAGGAAAGTCTTTAAGCCAGTCTGGGTCTCAGCCAACCTGCCTCTAACCTTTGCTCTCTTGGTTTGGGAGTTAGCTAGTTTCCTTTTTCCTCTGACATCACTCTCCGGGATCCACACAATGATAACACGGCCCCGATTGCATGACATTACTGCTTTCTTGAATGCACATGGGAGAATTGTGTTAAAAATCCCACACGACTACAGACTAACTGCAGTTTCCAGCGAGCACCAGCTGCACAGCTGGTGTCCATGGGAGAGACAGAGCGGATACACAAATTCCAGACTGTTATGAGGCAGGGAAATACATTTCCTTGGGCAAGATTTTTCTTACAGTGCACTATGGTGTGTGTCCTTACTGTTATGGTATCATATGGCAAATGTTACCTCCTCTTAAAGCACAGACGTGCAACTATGAGGGGCCATCAAACATGAACATCATGTTCTACAGCAGAAACTGTGCCAGAGGTTTGGGATATAAACTTAAAGCCAGGATGCTTTCAAAAATAATGCCATAAACATTTTTTTATTAATCAATAAACTAAAAATAGCAGAAAACATTAAATGAATCCAATATTTGACGTGAGCACACTTTACCTTTAAATCAGCACCAGTTGCACACAGTTTTTAAAGACTGTTTAGGTTGTTTTTCATGCTTGAAAGTGAATTTGGGGCTGATATTGTGTGATGAATGAGAATCTAGTAAACACCTAAAGTGTCTAAAATGTTTGCACAGTGCTGAATATTAATTTAACTTTAGATCAGCAGGCTTTAGGAGGCCCACAGCGCTAATTAAAATGCATTTTGTTTCCCTAAACTGATTTATTGTGGCTACTGTTCACAGTACAGCTCTTCCTTCAAACCTGACACTCATTTGGGGGGGATTCCACTTTATTTACAAGTAAATGGATTTAACTACAAACAAATTGGAGTCATTTCTTGGCGGCTTTCTTAAAGTGAACCCTCTGTTATCTTAACAAACTAACTTTACATTCCAATAAACCTCACGGAGCGTTTAAACTCCTGCATTTAATATGTTCAGACCCCCAGAGAGTCTGGTTCTGAAATTTAAAGCAAATTGCAGCTCGATATAAGTGTTTTTTTCTCTCCATGTCTTAGATCTTAATTTGTTGTTGTAGCCTATTTCAGAAATATGAGCCAAATACTGAAGTAAAGCGCACAAAGAAGAAAGAAAAAAATGCACCTTGTGTGATTTTTTCTTTTTTGCGCTTTTTCTTGTGTGTGTGTGTGTGTGTGTGTGTGTGTGTGTGTGTGTGTGTGTGTGTGTGTGTGTGTGTGTGTGTGTGTGTGTGTGCGTAATGCAAGCCAGATGTGACCGGGACCATGGAAACAGGTGATGATAGCATTACACTGGGATTGCAAACAGATGGAGGGAAGCTTGAACCTATTCTTGTGTCACTGTCGGGGTCATAAATAAAGATTTTTTTTTCTTCCTCTGATGAAATGATTTCTGTATAAATAACACTACAGCAACTTTAGGTGCTGTGTAAACAAAAGGAGGCCTCGCTCAGGGGTAGAAAAAAAAAACATTTTTATTGTCTGGCAGCCTGCTTGTAGTCCTTCACAGTGGCAACGCTGACGATTAGTTCTGCTGATGATTCAGTGCGTCTTTGAGTTTATGGTGTGCTGGTGTGTGTAGTTATCAGTTGATTAGGCTGCAGAAGTCTTGTTGTCGGCTCCTTCAGCGCGGCGTTTCACCAAATTGGAGCCTACAGTTTCCACAGCAGGGAGACTCCTGTTGTTTCCATGCCTCGGTAAGTGTACAGGACACAGGTCTGCTTCATATCAGGTGAATATGTCGCTGGGAGAAGAATGTCTCCAGCAATCAGCCTTGATGAAGCGGATTGTGAAGCCGTCCTGGGAGACAGAGGAAAGCCACTGTACGTGTTGCATCAGCCTCACAGAGGACACTGTGCAGACCTGTGCTGACTGGCAGGCCGGCCACCCCTGAGAGATGGTTATTTAGTGAGCAATTACATCTCGCAGCACTGAGAGAAGCAATGACCGCCCAAACCCACCCACCCCTGCACCCTTCCCCTCCAAAAAAATACCGGCTGGACGCTCCGTGTTGTGACCTCATCTCAAGAAGCGAAGTTTTCATGTTAAGTGCTCAAAACTGCTCGGACATCTGCAGTTACAAAAAAAGGGTCTAAAGCAGCTAAATCAGGACGGTTGAGTCACAACAACATGTGCTGCTCAGAAGTAGTAAAGACTTTTTTATATCAGTTTAGAGAATTTTAAACAGACTGGAAAGGATTTCACCTTCGCCACTTTCCAGGCTATCCCTGGAGCTACCACAAGAGAGCACAGCTGGCTGACTCTCCCACTCACTGCTGAGCCTCCCCAGTGTCACACACAGGTGTAAAAGCCCAGGCCTTTAGCACAGATTCATGCTGTCACAGCTTCGACCAGCCAACCCCAAATGGGGCCTCCCATTCTGCCATTTGGGAAAGTGGACTTTCACAGTAATGGACACTTAAGAAAGCGACACCTTGGCCCAGCATGGTGCCACTTGACAATGTGACAAATACTGAGGTCTTAAATCATTAAATTACAGAGTGAAATGATTTATTGGCCCCTGTGGCAGACAGCGTTATCCAGGGAGCATTAAAGATGCTCTCTGTTTTAGATTTCACACATTCTGTAATGTGTTTATGCAGCTGGATAGTTTTATTGGAGCAATTGAATTAAGCAGTGATAAGTGAGCTGAAGTACCATGCTCAGGGGTACACTAGAAATGCCACACCTGTCAGTGCTGTGGGCTGGATGGGTTTGGCTACAACTTATGAAATGTTTGCTGTAAGTAAATTATTCTAACCAAACCTAAAACCTGGCCTTTGAGATTCATATTTAAGTTTCCTAAAGTGACTTTAGTTTGCACCGTCTTGTGATTTCTTTATTAGGCTTTATTCCAGACTCTTCTTGGGCCTTACAAGGCCTGTTACACAAATTTATTTTGTTCCTTATTTTTCCCTCCTCCTGGTGCTGTTGATTAAGTGCTACAACAGTTTAAAAAAAAAGGCAAAGCTTAGTTGCGGTCTGTTCAAGAGGATCAGCTCATTTCCTTTAGCACACAGCACAGTGTGCTGAGAGTAGGGCTTGTCTTGGAAGATCAATGTCTCCTCTTTTGTTGCATCAGTCATGCAGCTTCTGTGTCGCACAATGGCATCGGGGAGGTTGGTGGGGTTGTGAGGCGCTAGATTGGAGAGCACAGAGGACCACCTGACCGCCTACTGGTGCCCGGGAACGCACACACACACACTGTTGATTGTGTCTTTATCTGTCTACTGACAGCAGATTTGTTTGAAAGTTTCTTTATTTCTCGTCTCCCTGCTATAGAGTGAGTTAACATGCTTTATTCTGCTTTGACGTACTAAACCACATACACTATAATGTGCAATAGGCTCTTACATGTCCCAACTAACTGGTCCCTGCTTAGGGGATTATTTGAAGCACTAACGTACAGACGCTTTCTCAGTTTTGTTTGAAATCTTAAAGCTGTTGTCCATTATTAAGTCTGCACATTCATTAACTTTTTCCATTTGTAAGACTATCCACCCTTATATTTCCATCCACCTCATCTGGCATGTTATTGTAATCTGTAAATGTTTTGTGTGCTCATAATATATGTCAGATAGGAGGCCTGTGGGTGTAGAAGTTTCATATTGATTTGTTTACACTTGGGATATTCATGACTCACATTATCTCTGCAGTTAAGAACGACATTAAAACTGATTTTCAGATGCAAAGTGGAGACTTTTGGACTGAACAAAGAACTCAGCGGTGTTTTCTGTGTGTGTTTTTTGCTGCTTAAGATTCCCAGCTTCCCACATTTCAACAGCTGCGGTGAAACAAAAGGGTATTCTCTCTGTTTATCTTTCACTCATACCCTCAGAAGTAGTGAACAGGAAGAGAAGGGAGACCGGAGCTTAACGTGCAACTGCACATTCTCATTAAAACAAGGTTGCTAAGACAAGATAGAGAAACAAAATAAACAATCACCAGTCGCGCCATTCTTCATCCGGAGGAAGAATGTAGAAGCTGTGGGGCGGCTGGGATCCAGGGGCCTGTTAGTGATGACACTTCTGATCTATTTTCTCAGCAGCTTCTCAGCCTTGACAAAGTCCAGCATCAGTGGATTCTCTCTCTCTCTCTCTCTCTCTCTCTCTCTCACACACACACACACAGACACACACACACACACTCTCTCTCTCTCTCTCTCTCTCTCTCTCTCTCTCTCTCTCTCAGGCCATTTGTTTTGTTAAGTACTCGCTAAATGCTACAAGCTGATTATCAGGAAAGGAGTGATCTTCTCCATTTTCAACAGGAACCAGAATTTTAATAGGAAACGCCTCAACTCAGAGCCTCCTCTGCTTTACTGAAGTGGTTCAGCCAACTAGCAAGTCGAAAAATCAATTGTAAATGAAAATTTTAAAGTTGGCAAAATTTAAGAATCACCACCTTCAAGAATGCTGCACATGATGTTTGTGAAATAGGTGCAAAAGACAAGTAAAGGATTTCGAAAATGCTTCATTCATTCAACAAATGTCGGTTAAATCAGCTTTACTGTGCTACAAAAGTTATCAACGGCCATTTTTGTAGAAGCAGTTTTATTCTTGATCATTTATGTGTTTTTGCGTCTCAAATCTGTACAATGACTCTTTTAAGTAACTGGTGGGAATTGAAAGTTAGATAGATTAGCGCTCCTTCTATTGCCCGGGATGTTTAGAGACATTAGCAGTGCATGGGAGTCCAGTGCATGAGGCTGCAGCTAAAACAAGGCTCCCAAAGAGCTTTTATTCTTCTTTACTTCTTTTTTTTTCTCAAAGCGCATTTATTCAGAATTGCCAGCGTTGCTCTTTCTACAGGTCTCCAAAAGGCTGGTTTTACACTGTCTACACGCATTACTCCCATAGTCTGTTGAAGGCTGATCCTGTCACCCACATCTTTCCTGCAGCCGGGCCACCCAGCCTGGATGTGCCTCCAACATGTCATCCCTCTGTGTGGTCCTTAACAAAATAGAAACAGAGAGACAGAGGGAAGCACAGCAATGCCAACCGAGAGAGAGATGTTTCAAAATATGACAGTGTCATCTCTGGGAAGGGAGCGCAGACAAGAGAAAAGGGGAAACAAGACATGGAGGGGAAAAAAAGAAAAGCTGAGCCTGTGGTGAGTTCAGAGATGCTGTAAGGTGAATTTAACTGATGGAGGCACTTTATAGATTATATCAAGAGGCTAATAAAGGGTGTTGCATTGATTTATTCTACTTTTATTCATTGCATTTAACCAGATGTGATCAAATGTGTTCATTTTTGTTTGTCATCTGTTTTATCTGCACGTTGATAAAACACAGAAAAGCAAAAAGAGTCCAAAAAACACAACAATAAAAAAAGCAAAGGAATTAGCTGTCATACGCTGGTGAGATAAGACATCGCATTTTGCTTTTAATCCAAACAAATAGCAACTGAAAAATTATGTGCCAATAAAAATATGAAGGATGACTTGTTGCTCAATTGCAAAAAAAGCAACCAGTTTCTCTCAGGCAATTGTTATTAATGGTGACTTTATTATGATTCCGTGCCGAAGAATAACAAAGAAACCTCTAAAAATTTACAGCAAAACTGTAAAAAACTGCTGACATAGAATAAATAGAACATGTTACAACTGATTCAAAATCAACACTAATTGTCTCACAAAACCAAAAAACTACTATGATGTGAGCCAAAACTTTGTGGTGCTTTGTTGCAGTGATTTCAGTGCATTTTGTGGTTGATTTATGTGTCGGCTGATGGATATTAAATAACCTTCACTGCCATCAGGCTCATTTGGAACCCGGAAGATAAAGATCTCCAGGTCATTAGATGGATATCCAGTGTCCTGAACATGTTTCGTGTTATGAGTTGTTGGTTTTTTTGAGGGGCTGAATGATGCCAGCCCACTTCTCTGATTTACGCAACACTATATTATAGAATGGAAAGATAGGTGGTGGAAACAAGCGATCTGCAGGCCACGCTGACTGTCCGACTCACCGTCTGAGCTGCAGCGTTGGGGTGAAAAATTTTTCTCTCATTATTACAGCTGAGGTGCTGTGAGTCTTTGGGGCAGAGAACACACTCACAACTATTCACAGTTCCTCCGTGGCTCACTTGGATGCTATCTGCATGTGTTGGTAGCCATAAACTCCGACTGCGTGTTACAATTAATAGTTTAGCACAACATCATTTCTGTCTATTTAAAAAAGTTACATATTTTAATATTTGGTTGATGTAAAATCTTGGAAATAAATGATTTGATTTAATCTACTTCTTCCCATAGCATGGCACATCACTACTACTAGTAATAATAATCAGAATAAGATTAACAGAAATTTGAATTTGAGGAACTTTGTGATAATAGAGGAGAGAGAAGAATCTAGATGAGGAGGGTGTATTTAGTTTTTCTTTCAGTAAGAAAGGAGGAGCATTCCCTCGTACAAGACGTTAAAATCAACATCTGATCCATGATTTTGTAAGAATGGAATAAATGATACTTTCCTGACCTGTGATCAGGAGGTTAGATACACGAGGGACGCTAGTTATCTTTAAGAAACCCCGTGTTGAGTAATAATAGCCACAACAATTAGGCTGTTTCATTCACACTCAGGAGGTTATCAGTGTCGTTTTGACCTGCTGCGTCTAAAGACATGAGCTTAGTGAACGTCCTCCCTTCACACTTTTCTCATATCAGAGTTGAGGGGAATTTACGTCTGACAAATCTTGTGACTTTCCGAAATTTCCTGTTCAACAAGCATCCCTGTTTCTGGTAAAACCTCTTTCCTCATTTTTCACGCAACTATTGTAACAAGTGCAGTTGCATCCTTTTATCCTTCATTGAATCATTTAGAGCAGCTATCAGGGGACACGGTCTCTGTATTAAATTTCCGGGGCCTTTCGGACTTAATGTTTCTCCAGAAATTAATTCTTTTCCAATATTTGTTGTCATTTTTTAATTTTTTGGCACACAGATGTAACACACAGACCATGTACAAAGCATACTAACTGCTCTTTGGTGAAATAAAGCCAAGTGAATTGAGCAATGACTTAATAAATATATTGTTAAAACAAAAACAAAACAATAATCCAACGAATAAATGTCACCTTTAACTTCACAACATAAAAAAGCATTATTTCCAAAAACAAAATGCAAAATAAAACAAAACGTTATTGTGAAAACATGAGGTTTAATATAATAAGTTGCCTGAAAAAGTCAATTTAATTAATTACTTGTGACAAACACAATAAAGATGGTGAAATACAGACAAGCTCAGTTGTTCCAATCACACAGTTTACATTAACCTGCCATTAAAATGCAATAAAATATTCATTTTTATGATAAGTTTTGGAGGCATCTTGAAGTAAAGCATTTTACAGTTCCTAGATATACCAATGGAAGTGTACCACTACATGTGACGATGTTATTTTACATTCAATCATATTATTATATTGTGACAGAAGTTACATCATTTCAATTATATATTCATGGAAGCATCAGGGACAAATGCAATAAAGGTACTGCAGGACAAGTGAGTGAATTAAAAGTTAAAATGTTTCAACAATATCACAGCGCTGTGAGAAAACTAGAATTTTGCACGTCGCTTCATTAAAACGGTTGGACTTTACAACTTAATTTCTATAGTTAAATGTTGCATTAGGCACAGAAGCACATTATCTCCTAAAAGAAATACCATTCTTGTCCTTTTAACTAACATTTACACTACAAAGACATACATCTTTTGTGGTAAAAAGTCATAGAAGCATAATTTAAAGATGAATTAAGACAAAAGAAGCTGCATTCTTGCTTCATGCAAATGATAATTCTCATTTTTATCTTAGATGCCTCAATATGTGATAATAATGAAGCAAGAGGTTTCACTTTGGTAAGATAATATTAAATATCTGTTTTTAAAAGATTTTACTGAAATCGCACAAAATGGTTGAAAGTAAAGGAGAAATACTTTCTGTCACCTTCTTCTTCGCACTCAGCCATGCTGACACTTCTGGCCTTAAGATATCTGTAACTGATATCTGCAATGGAGGTACTGAGTTTGATGAGTTATGAAGTAGTGTATTGAAGAATTACGTTCCTGAGAAAGTCTGGACCAGTGCAGTGTTGAGCATGATTTTTTGAATAGTAACAGAACTTGGGTTGGTGGGTTCTGGAGCAGACAAATATTAAATTAGCTGGCGGGATGTGGGCCACACAATGAGCCGTGCACTGGACAGGTGGTGATGCCACTGAAACCAGAGGATCTCACTTTCAGCTCATTCTTTCCTCCACACCTCGCTGGTTTTGAACGAGCCGAGCGGCAGAGCAAAGATTCTGCACATGAGGTGTTTTTCTGTGCAGACTTGGAGGAGTCGGTGCAACAGTTGGGGATTAAAGGGCACTCTGCTGAGAGGGGAAAGCTCTTAATTCGGTTCCTCTGGGTTGTTTTGTTTTGAGTTTTTTGGCCTTATCGGTGACATTTTTCAGATTTAATGGGCAACAAGGCTGAAGCCTGGGAGAGAATTTTTGTAGGCAAAAATGCATTTTATAAATAGCAAAGAACAATGCAGCAGTATCACCAACGTGAATTTCACAACTTGGAACGGGGACTTGTGAGTCCTCGGAGTGTTTGGGAAGAGCTTTTGTTTGGAACGCTGGGACACGAATTCCAAGATGTGTTTAGATAGGACAACTCAGCTAAAACCCTCACACCACATGTGAACAGTGTTTGTCACAGACGATTACTGCTGCTGCTGCATTACACAATGCAACTCACTCGCTACGTCCAAACCCAAAGTAATTCAGCATGTGCTAAACTCACACACAAGCAGTGACACACGAGAAAGTGAATGGATGTGAACAATAACAGAATATGGAGACATTCTGGGTGAACAGCTGGGCGACTCTCAGCCACTAAATGGTGCTGCTCTGGTCTGCAGAGATCCTGCTGATGATCATTCAAGTGAACTCTGTATCCTGTCCCAAAACCTCCAGCCTATTTATCTTCAGCTCGGTTTCAGCCTCACACACACACACACACACACACACACGCATTCCTTCATTCATTCACTCACACTTCACTTTTCTGCCTGTCTCAATTCGAGGCAGCACATCAATACAAATATGCACTCGCGTCGTCTCCCGAGAAGCCCATTTTCTGTCAAAGCTTTCATTGTCAGATTAAGCTCCATATGTTAGTGAACAACAAACTACAAATGCCTGGCCTGAGCGGCAGTGTGTTCCTCA
The DNA here is from genome assembly GCA_024666655.1 of Dascyllus trimaculatus. NCBI lineage: Eukaryota > Metazoa > Chordata > Actinopteri > Pomacentridae > Dascyllus > Dascyllus trimaculatus. The sequence goes on from CM045445.1 coordinate 26,060,702, forward strand.
TCATTTGTTGTGAAAACAGTTCCTCTGGTGGCCTCCCTGCCCCCAGCCTGCATTTTCCCCCACTGTAAATCATGATAAAATGGCTTGCAGGTGTCAGGATTAAAGAATACTCGCAAAGGACTTTGAGCCACAGACGCAGGCACAGCTGCTTCTCTCCTTTTGCCAGGCCCTTTACTGCTATTTGTTTTCTGTTTGGTGATGGTCTTGCAGTGCCAGTGAAGTGGTTGGACGAAAGGCCAGCCTCTGGGGGCCTGAGACGACGGCACATGGAGCTTTTGCTTCAAAGTACCCAGACATCAAAGTTTATATGTTAGGAAACAGCAACCAACCTTAATTTTACTTTGAATTTGAATTTTTATCTCGACTTATTCGTTATAAGCCAGTGTTGCAATGCACCAGTGTTTTTCCTTGTGCGATTATGATGCCCCACGTACATTGCATCATTGAGAAAGACCCGCATTGTAATAATAATGTCTCCCCAAGCCCAGCGGTTTCTTTGAATGCCCATTTCTTCAGGGAAAAGTTCAGTTTATTACTTTATTTTTATAGCTTGGGCATCAATCTGTCCAGTTATAAAAATGCATTCACCAAATTAATTATTCAGATCATGAAATGTGGCACCATCTTTGAAAATAGGCAACAACAGACAACAGCAAGAAACACGAGTTGTTTTTAAACTGACGCCAACGCAAGAAGTGTTTGTGCAACACTAGACGTTGGCTCCAAAACATCTCTGGTACATGAAGGCTCCAATTCAAAACTCTCGTGGAATTAAGTCAATAAGTTTTTCCAGCAAGTCATTATGATGTCATTTGCTAAAATTTGCTGCTCCTGATCGGTGAGCCGGTGGTCATTTGGAAAATAATCCCAGAATTAAGTAAATATTAGGCCTCAAAGACAGATTGGTTTGGGAGCGTGTCCGACTTGACTGGCACGTCCTCCCTGTAATGACTGACAAGCTGTTTGGACGAGGCGGCCAGGAGCTCATTCATCGGTGAACTACAGTCACGTGTATGTTGTTTTGATTTGGCTGTGATATAGTGACTGTTATTCTTGTTGTTTCACAGAGAAGGAGGCAGTAGCTATATTTTCCGTGGACACTCTTGCTCTTTGTTAGCTTGTTTTAATCAGTTCGCCGTGATTACAAGTTGTTCTTTAGTTGACTAACCCGTAATGAAGCCTGATATCCTACTTTTTCAAGTAAATGTTTATTTTCTTAATAGTTATCAATTTCAATGCACTTTAAATGCAAGTAGAATGTATATTATGCAAATTTGGAAGGTTCTAGCTCCAGCTGGTGTCGCCCATTGTCTTGGCTCCAATGCAAACCAATGGGTGATGTCGAAGCTTGGCTTTTAAACATACAGTCTATACAAAAATGAAAAAAGAAGTCCCTTCTTGGTAAACATGCATCAGAGTTTACAGTCCAGTTACATGGTTCAGTTCTGACTCACAATTAATGACACTGTTGTGCACAACAAAGTTTTTTCTGCACGATGAGGAACTAATAGTGACATTTGGAGCGAATGTGCTCATTTTAAGATTTACCTCCAACTGAAGAGGTGGCCTGTTGCCCCGTTTGACCTTTTTTTTTTAATGCTGTTTAACCCCAGTACTTAAATATGCAATATTTGTTTTAGCAATAAGCTGTGAGCTGACATATTATCACATTTAAAGCTGTAAACATGTTAGCCAATAATTGCCTCTCTGGACAACCAGCAGATACGGAGCAGCATTATCATTTGTTTGAAGTTTTTTCAGTTAACTCTTCTTTTAGCTCTTTTTGGTCTCCACCAACTCCTAAGGATGCTTCCGTTTGCTCACCAGATATTTCTTAGCTGTCTGCTACTTGCTAGAAAGAAACAGTTGTGTTCTGCTACTGGGCATAGCAGTAAAAGTATATAGAAAAGGTAGCCAGACGATGATTACTAAAAAACACTGTTTACAGACGCTTGAAGTAAATAAAATGCACAGATGACCTGAGATAAAAACAGTTTGCTCATTTATGTGATAGAAGAGTGATCCCAGCCACTAATACAGACATTTCTCCCAGCAGTCAGTTCGACTTGTCAGGTGTAACTAATAATGTTAATGATGGCTCTGTTCCATTTAGGTGGCCCAGTAAGCCATGACAGTGAGCCAACATGCACAATAGCGGAGGCCTGGTTCTGGCACTGCAGCCGCTGAGCACAACACACCATCGTTAATGTTATTAACCACACCTGTGTTTGGCAAGTCAGAGTGCCGAGAGAAACACGTATTGAATAATGATGAACAGAGCGAAGTGTAATTCCAAATGAAAATAACATCATCATGTGTAAAATCATACGCTGTAATCTTTAATGGCATTTACCCGTCAAAACACAATTAAATCTGAATTACACTATGACATCTCAGAAGAACACAGAGAAAACACAGTTTCACTCTTAATCAGTGAGACATGAAGGAGCGTTTCCTTCAAGTTTCCAAAAGCGGGAAGGAAATATAATAATTTGCTGAGGGAGTTTGCATGCCAGCGAAATGAGACTGTGCAGATCAGACTGCTGAGTGCAGTTTGTTGGACCGCTTGTATATAGAGCAGAGCTGTTCCAAGCACGTACCAGCCTCACTCCACATGCAAGTTTGACGTAAAATGAGTGTTTAGAGCGCCTGCACTGGTTTTATCACACTGGGGCAATAAAGTTATAATTACGATCACCTTGCACCCTGAGTCCAAAACCACTGTGAGGTATTATATGAGGCTGCAGAGCAGTGATGAGCTCCACTCCTGCAAGGCCAAAGGGAAACTGGATCCCCACAGGGACTAAACAGGGTGAGTCTGAGGTTTCCTTCAGTATACATTCCTCGCAGCAGGCGCCTTCTGGACAAAGTGTTTGCTTTTTATTTTAGCATGTATCATCCATCTTTTCACTTAATAAGATGCTTTTTTACTCGATAAAGCCATAATATTCAAACTGAACACCATTAAACATAGTTTATGTGACCACTGGAGTGACTGTGTATGCAAAGAGTTCACTTGTGCTGAACCTGCTGAGACTCTGGAGGTCCACACAGAGTTTAAACCATAGACATATATACGTAGACGCCGCGTTGACTGCTGCTGCCGATTGGAGCCGACGTGCCTACGCGGCGGCCATCTTGGTACAGTGCCACTCGCCCCTACAGTGCATTACGTCTATAGAGGAATGACATGTCTGCACTATAAAAGTGATCATAAATCGATCAGTTGTCAACATATATTGTTTGTTACAAACGTCAGACATGGAGGACGGACAGGCAGACATAAATAGAACAAAAGCATCCAAGCATCCTGTGTCATAGCTAAATGTGTGACGTTTTTAACAAACCAAACCGTTTAGAAATCGGTCAAAAAATCAGTGAATAATTCTACTTTAAGATTGTGGAGTACCTCTTACCTCCATAGACTTACATTCACTCCCCCCTCTGCTAGCCCTGTACCAAGACGGCGGAGCTTTAGGCACGTCCCTCCACAGTCAATGCGGCGTCTACGTATACATGTCTATGGTTTAAACTGTTGTAGTACAATGATTTTAGTCACCGCAGACTGTGTTGTTCGATTTGTTTGTTTACATGCAAATAAACTTTATTGTTTCTTTGTGGCATTACAGTTAATCTGGCAGAGGTGACACTGAACTATTTATCTCATCATACAGTGCTCTGAACTCCAAAAGCTGTCGACAGGTTTGAAAGGAATGATATTTTACAGGTCACATTTAAAAAATTCCTAAAAAATAAAGCATTTGGACTAACAAGACTTTGTAAAAGACAAAAAATTCTGGGTTCCCTGATGCAACTGTGGGGCCATTTGTGGCTCCACTTCGACCAATGGTCACCTGACAAAAATTCAGTTCAGACTTTTCAACTGAACTGCAGACGAGGTTCTCACAGTGCAGAGAGGAGACAAGTATGAAAACAACTTTAAAATGTAATTAGAAAAGTATCTATAGTATGTTAAACCGCAGTGTTAGTAACACTCATGGGTTTTTTTGTAAAAAATAAGCCACAATAACTTTGTCATGCTGCACAAAAGTCATTTTTGAGTTCTCTATACCCCCAGCTATGGTTGCGCTGTTTCCATAGAGGTGCAGCACTTTGTATTGCATTGAAACATGAGTCTACAGGAGCAACAAAGACTCAGAAGCTGCTTGGGGTTAAGAGTGTTAAACATTATGTTGCTGCTGACATATTAACAGTGTAATAACAATGAATTCATGCTGTTGTTTTTTTAAGTTTTCAGATTGTACACAGCCTACTGTGTCCTGTTTGCCTCCATCAGTGATGAGGAGTGGGCTGCAGAGGTCTGTAAAGTTCGCTTTCAGGTCTACACTCCTAGAACACAGAGTTCTCTGCTTTAGATTCAAGATTCAAGATTCAAAGTTTTATTGTCATGTGTACAGTAAAGAAACACGTTTCCCTGCACAATGAAATTCTTACTTTGCTGTCCACTCAGATAACCAGCAACAAGTATAAAAAATAGTATATACAAATAAAATAGAATAAAAATAGAAATATAAAACAATGTATATATGAACTGTAAAGTGTATTTAAAGTGTATTAGACGGCAATGATTAAGATTGAGTTTAGATTCAGAAAATGTGGTGAAACTTGGTTCAAATGAGCATGACAGTCACAATTACTTAGATTTTTTTGAGCAACTGGGTTACTGTAGTGCAGTAAATGCTGGTGTCTGTTGCAACCAGGTTTCTTTAGGTGAATGTAAATGCAATGATGCTGCCATTGTGAGTTGTTTGTAAAATAGGGAGTACATTTAGTTTGTTGCACCTGTGAGGGCAGTACAAATCTTTATGGACACCTTTATGATCCCCGTCTGTACACAGAGTCCAGTGAAATCACGTAACTCCCATCGTAGCACCACCCACCGTCAGTGTGAGCAGAGGTCTAATCAGCAAAAGTGAAAACACCTGTGTGGATGTGCAGGGCCTTTAAATCTCTGTCCCACACAGAAAATCATTCTCCTCCGCCATATCTGGATTACATTCACGTGGGCTTTTATTACATTTAAAAGAATATTCAGGAAAAGAAGATATTCAGTCTCTAAGAATGCATTGAATCATGGCAAACGTCTTCCACAAAATGTTACTTAGACTTAAATTCCTCGGGTTGGAGAAATTACTCCCAGGACATTTTACATTCAGCTCAGCGTGTGAGGTATAAAGGAACAAGGGGGACAAAATAATGGAAAAGCCACATCAAAAAGGGATTTAACTTTGAAGTGGTGACATCGAAATTACAAAGGTGATTACACAGCTGAGTCATGTTACATTCACTACCTTTTCCCAGCAAGTGTCAGAGCTTACAGTCATCACTCCTAGACTTACACAGACAAAAGGCCCACGTACAGCAGAGCACCTGTTGTGAGATGAGGCTCATAAAAAAGCCCTTTATAAGTGCCAACATAACAGACTTCATAAAAGCAGTTTGTCAGGATCTGGTATTTATGACTATCATCTGAAAAACCTACAGCACGGAACTAAAAACAAGACACAGTCATTAAAGATCACACAGCACGCTATGTAAATTCTAGATTTGACACTTTATTAGGAACCAAGCAGCATCCTTTAGGGGTTAACAATAAAAAACTGCAGTTCCTCAAATGACCACTGGAGGCTGGCTTCAAACATGAGTCAATCCCCATAGACCCCCAAGTTAAAATGCCCAACTTTACAACATGAATAAATATATTTACCGCCTGGTTCAAAAAATGGTTTCAGTCTGTATAGCTAATTTACCTATTTGGGATAAATGTACAGGATGATTTTTTAACATAATTCACCTGTTTAAATTGTATTGAAGCTTAAAGTTATGCGTAATTAAGAGAGTGGCTACTGTGAGTGACAGGTTGGTGCTCAAGTCCAGTCGATAATCCAGCTTACCTCAAACTCCACCTCTTTGCCAAGTTTTGATCAAGACCAACACATGCTTTCTGTGTCTACAAGGGTACACGTGGCATAGATTTGTCATCCACCCAAGTCCACAACATCTGCAGATTTTCAAAATTTATGACCACACAGACAATAATCACGATGCTACGGCCCAATCTGTAACTAACTGCTATATCCAGTGAAAAGTGTGGTCGCAGCCAGTCTTTCTGAAACATCCACTAGAGCTGGGGAGTGCAACTTTCTGGGGGGCAATGCATCTAACTATGTAAAAGAGTTACACATTCCTATTGTTGCATGTGTTGTTGTATGAATAGAACTTTGTGAGTGTCCACTGTTAAAATTCATAGTCAGCATCGGTCATGTGGAAATCATGAGTTTGTCTAAAGCCATGTTTTCTGCGTTTACTTGTCCACAAGGTTCTTCCTCAGTGAATGTCACCAAATATGTGACGATGCAGATTGTCCATGCAAATGTGCCAACTGCATGTGTGCAAGAAAAATAAATGCCTGAAACAAATGGTTAGTATGAGGAGAGACGGTACGAGGAGTTTCTGCATCCTCCATACCTTTTGAATTCATGATTACAAAAGTTGTAATTGAAGCATCGGTGCCAGACTTGGGAGGTGGGAAGTTCTAAGTTCTCCAGAAATCCCGTGCTATGTCCGTTCACTGTGCTCGATGCACCTCAGGAACAATCATCTTGCTACAGCTCGCTCTATATCCTGTAAAAAGCGATTCATCCACAGGAGACCCATGCATTTTTCTGAGAATGCAATTATGCAACACATACAGATAATGTGGAAACCGTAAACTGGCCTTCAGATGAAGTCAGTTACTGCCAAGATGGTGACAGCTGCCATTAAAATCTGCTTTTACCAAACTTATAAATGTTGATGTTTTGGTAATACAGCTACCTTTATACATGTGAACAACATATGTGTCAACAAAACTAAACATTTGTAAGCGTCTTAAAGGTAGTTTTAGGACTAATGGTGGACAAAAACTGCTGGTGTAAGAAGTGTGGAGGAACTAAGCCTGGTTGTGTCTTTTTGTTGTTTTCAAGTGGCTTCACTTTTTTTTTAGAGTGCAAGAAATAAGATTTTAAAATGTGTGTGATGCAGCGTCTATTCCACCCCTGCTGTCCCACGCATTAGCAGACTTTAAAAAGAACTTTAATGAGAGTTTGGTTGTTATCGCTGCAGTCTGACTACCAGCACCTGTCTGCCTGCACACCATGCAGGATGTAAAACATGTCACAGAGCAGCGCCGCCTTGTTCTCTCCTCCACGTCTTTCTTCATCCATGACTCCTCCACACTCTGCTTTTTATTACCCGCTGCAGTGGCACCTGTACAGGCTGAGACAGGGGATGTATACACAAGTGAACCAGGACCATATGCAGCTTGTAAATGTTTGTCAGTGTGATACATTCTTCATTGGTCATGGCCCTCTTCGTCATGTGGTTATGTTTTATGTTGACAGATAAGAAAAAATAACAGGAAGACAAACAGCCTTTATGAATTTAGCTAGTCGACTGCATAGATGACACCACAGCCTCGACAGCAATGAGAATCCACCGCCTGCTCTTACTCTCACTTGCGGTTGTTACGTCAGAAGAAATGTAAATTAGTCTGGCTGTTTTGAATGTCAGTGTTTGATTGGTAACTTGGTAGGACGTGTGTGAAGAAAGTTTCATTTGTTTTTATTTCAAAGGTCACAAATGCGTGGATCACGGCCTTTTTCTCTACACCGTCACCACTTTAGATGCTTTCAGTGACGTCAAAGCGAATGTCAGCTTTAATTTAAAGTTTAATTTTAGCTGTAAATGTTGAAGAGTTAATACTTCCTCCCTTTACTTAGCCAAGAAGGTTCAAGAAAATGTTGTGTAATTTGTATATAAAGTATATTAAATTGTTGCATTGCGTATATTAAAAAAGTTGAATTATAAGCTTGTGGTCTAACATTCCTCTATCACCGCCAACAACAACAAGCAGCACATAAAGTAGGTGTAAATACTATTGTAGAAACTGATAACTCGAGCAGATGTCCAAGTTTTAATTCTTAACTTATATAAGTATTACGAATCCATACGTTATACGATGACAACTTATGATCTGAATATATGTGTTAAAGCTCCATTCAGTGGTATTTCCTCTTATAACAATGAATCAGATTAAAACAATACTGTACTTGATCAGTGCATAATTTCTGTTGTCACCATCTGACAGAAAACCATCCAGTGCCAGCCTCTTTTAGCTGATTGTTTTCGTTTAACCTGCTGAACCCAAAAATCACTCCTGGGTATTAAAAAATAGTCAAAATAATGACCTTTATCAGAGCTAGAAAGTGTGACAACAGAGAGAACCATAGGATGTTCAACATTCCAAGACCAATTGAACAAACTGTGTGTTACTTGCAGTTTTGTCGGGGAAACTAATCAAATTTAAACTTAAGTTTGTGATATGTCTTTAAAATCCTTTTATTCTATACGTTCAAGTAAAAAACTGCCAGAAATAACTTGTTTACGCTAAAAGGATTCTGTAGGAAAAACTAAATATTCTGCACTTGTGGGCACAACAGTCCAACAGTCACATGGCAAAAACTGAGGGACTTTTCGGCTGAACTGCAGGATGTTTTTACACAGAGGAAAGGGGAGACGATAATGTTAACATATTAAAGTAACTAATAAGATATCTGTAGTATGTGGAGCCACCTTTTATCCAGGATTGGTAACACATGTGGTCACCTGGAAAAAAATTTGTACATCCATCCATCCATCATCTATACACCAATTAATCCTCTGTAGGGTTGTGGGGGTGCTGGAGTCTATCCCAGTCGACTTGGGCGAAGGCAGGACACACCCTGGACAGGTGGCCAGCCTATCACAGGGCTACATATAGAGACAGACAACCAAGCACACTCTCATTCACACCTACGGACAATTTAGAATAATCAATTAACCTCAGCATGTTTTTGGACTGTGGGAGGAAGTACCTGATGAAAACCCACGCTGCACAGGGCGAACATGCAAACTCCACGCAGAAAGATCCCAGTTGTCCTAACCGGGACGTGAACCAGGGATCTTCTAGCTGACAGGGCGACGGTGTTATCAACCGAGCCACTGTGCAATGATGTACATGTTGATAATTTTTTTTCAATTTTTGTAAAACAAATAATCAAATGTAAAGCATTTTTTTTAGTGATGTTTGGCATTATAAGTTTGCAATACTGCACAGAAGACATTTTTGCATTCTCTCTAATCCTAGCCAATGTTTGTGCCGTTTCCAGAGAGGTGCAGAACTTTATTATATTGCAGTGAAAAATGAGCCACAGTGAGTAAAAATGTCAAAGGAGCAACACATGCCCAGACTATGTTTGGGGCCTCAGAGGGTTAATGGCCACACATTTACTGCACTGTTCACTCTCTGCTCTTTTTTCCATTTTTTTGTAGCTGAACTTTGTTTATACATAGTTTTCCAGTGCCATGGAAGACGATGCCAAATACTTGAGATGTGCTCGCTTCTGGTTTTATGTCTAAATCAGTAGTTTAGATATGATTAAAACTGGGTGTATTTCTCTACTGTGCTAGCAGAGGCATTGATTCCCTACATTTCTGCAAAACTTGGCAAGTGAGATGTTAATATAATCTTTAGGAATGTGAGGGTGATGGCCAGAACTGTGAAGATAAAGTCCATGTTGAATTTTTTTACTTGTTAATATTAAAGTATTGCATGAGAAATCTACTTCATGGAGGGTTTAAACTGCGTCTCACTGAGGTAGAAATACTACCAGCAGAGGACGACACTGTCACTGTCACACTGTTTCCCTGCAACACTGAACTGCTCACTGGAACTTTTCAGTTTTGTAGGAGGTTTGTGATGTCAGGTTGTCCCCTATTTAGTGCGTTGCATTATTGAACACACATGCGGCGACATCTGAGCTGTATGTGACAACAACCAGCAGAGGAGGACCAGTAGACGTCCACTGGGAGCTCAGAGATGAAGGCACACACCCCGACACTCTGAGCCGCACATACAAGACGTTGGTTTGTTTTTAATAGAATAAAAGTGAAGTCATTGTTGTGTCTATTCAGTTTCAGCCCCGGAGCAGCGATAATACTCAACCAGAGCGCTGCCTCTCTGTGAGCTATAAAATCCCCCAAAAAGTCGTCCATGTCTGTAGGTGTTTATCCAAAACACTTTTACACACTGAAACGTTACATCTCAGCTGGAATGTATTTACTCAGCGAAGGAAGTCAGCTAATAAGAGGGTGTAGCTGCCTGTCTGTCTGTCAGCTTCTCTCAGAGAAAACAAAACATTAATAAATAAATAAATGAATAAACAAGGAAAACAGTCTGGGCCTCCCACTCCCACTCAGCCTCCTCTGGTTTATCGTATGCAGCCATCCTATGGGGCCGGAGTCGTGCTGCAGTGTGCTGCTATACTGCAATCAAAAACACCTGGCCTCAGGGTTTGGAATGGCCACAACATTACAGCATATAAACGAGCCAACTACTCCATATAGAGGCCCCATAATTGTTGGATTGAAGAGGATTTCTGTTTTGTTTTTTTTAACTGCGCAGTTTTACTATTGTTGTAACACTTAAGACCCAGGGCCAACTTTAACAGACTTTATGATCATACTTTTTTACAAACAAATAGGAACTTCCCAGAGAGCTGCACTGTGCAAACCCAGCAGAACTAGCATGGGAAAATGTAAAAGTGATTTCCAGCATCCGCACGTAACTTTTTCACACCTGACATCGAGAGTTTTTTGGCATTTTAGAAGCAATGTCATGATGCTTCCAGTGAAATGTGCAGGGCTTCAGATGCATGCTGCCCTTGTGGTGTGGTGTTAGTTGGGGTGTTCTCAAATCAAGCTGCATGATTTCATTCAAGCGGTTTTGAAAAATGATATGATGTTGTTTTGGTCCACCCTTGTTTCTGGACGGCTTTAGATTGATGTCACAAACAATCCCGGCCAAAAAATTACAACTTAACACACTAGTATAGTGCATGATCGCCACAAGTGACATTAACATAATCTTTCGACCGAGCAATTACTTTTTACAATACAATGAGATAATCAACTGTGTTTTACGCTAGATGTGGAAATGCATGAGGTAACGCTGAGTAAAAAAAGAGTCAGCAGATGTATCAAGTTGCATGACTTTATTTAGTAAATATTTCTACCACAGTGTGGAAGTTTAGGACATGATTTTACCGTAATAAATGATTGAGGGCTTCCAACAAATCTAAGATGAGGGGAGGAAATAAAGCAAATGTGAAGTAAAAAAAAAAAACCCGCCTGAACAAGAGTAAATAAAAGCTGGACAAAAGTTCATTGTTGTTGTAACATTAATGGGGATACAAGAATAAGAATTTTCCTCCTCATTATGACCAAGCTGCCGGGCAGGGTCTCTGGTTTCTCCCCCCTGCCGTGCCCTGGCACCCCCGCAGCATCCCCACAGAGACGGCTTCCTTGCCGTGATGAGCTTTTGACAGGCCCCAAAACAGCCTGCTTAATACTGTGCCAGGCCAGACATGGAGCGGCTGGGATGCTGGCAGCTTCTTGGCCCGCACCACGCATCACGGGCCTCAACCCATTTCACCCCTCCTGTCCCCCCCCCCCCTCTCTCCGCCCTTTCTTTCTTTCTAGTGCCTCAGGATTGTTATGCAAAGTGTTCCAAGCAGAGATTGTGGGAGTGCTTTTAAGTGCAGATGTATCCAGATCATATTTGTACAGTTTCCCCCGCTGCAGTGAGAGATGTTGGTCCATGCTGAGAGCTGCTATCTGTGCCGAGGCTGAGCTGCCAGGTGCAAAGCCGCCGTCGCTGTCGCCTCACCTGGGACATGAACCACGCCTCTGAAATATAGAGAATCACTATCTGGAATCAAGCAGTAACTTTAGCTCTTTGTTGCAAAATGACTGCTGACAGCTGTTGATCCTGCAGAGATGGTGACTCTGTCTTAACAATCCATACAAATCTTTTGCTCAGTTTACATTCCTTATAGGTGAATGGCTCTTGATAATATGCAAAATGACTCATTTAAAACACGCATAGAAGAACGTAGAGCCTTGGCATCAGCAAAGCAACAGTTTTTAAAGATCTGTCATGGAAATTTGATATAAGAATAAAAGATGAAGCTGCAGAGACAAAGACCAAAGATCCACCACTGCCATCCAGTGTTGACCTGGGAGAACTGCTCACTGAGAGTTAAAATAAACACATAGTCCATCTGCTACAAGACGTGACTACACAAGGATAACTCATTACAGCTATACCATGCCTTTTCCATTTGTGGTCAGTTTTATGGCTTTTGAACTGTAAACATTGTTCCAAGGAAAAGGAAACACATAATGCTTGTGTTGTGACATTCTTATCTCACAGAAACTCCACAGGCTGGTTTGCTGCTCTTACATTAAACGTGGTAGTTGGGTAAATTGGCACCAAAAAAAGAAAAAAGGTGGTGGAAAATAAGGACTAAACTCTGTATTATAATCAGAACAGCAGCGTGTATAATAAAATAACAGTGCATGTGCATTTTATTGCGCTGCGCTGATTATTAGAAGCACATGCTCTGTTTCTGACACAGAAAGAGAATCACGTTAAAGTGATGATTCCATGTCGATTTCACCTATTGAAGCCAATTCAGTACAAGCGGGTGGGGATGAAGAAGACTCTTAAGGCTGCCGTTATTAAAGCAGAAGATTTGTGTTCTAAAGAGCATTTAAATGTGTGAAATAAGGCGGGTCTGCTGAGATCTTCACACTCAACAGTTTACCATGTGTAAAAACAAAAACACACACTGGATACTGGCTGCCGGCGGCCACACAGGCTTTCAGGGTGTTCACAGATTGGTGAAAAGACAGAAGAACTAAAAACAAAAACTAAAATGACTTGGCATGTAGTAATTATTTAGTGAGAATAAACAGCATAAATCACATAATTGCCCTTTTCTGCACTTATGTTAGCGTGTATATGTATGTAAAATCTTTTTTCTTTTTCACTTCTGCAAGCAAACACTTCTGTTTTTAATATTCTTAATATTTTATTTTTGCTATCTGCTTTTTTTTAACTGTTTGCACCAATAGGCCAAGACAAATTCCTTATAATGTAAAAACTCATAAGCTTGATAATAAATATGATTCTGATTTACACTCTTTAGGGAGGAGAGCTGTTGATGTCAATACATGCAGTGATTAGTAATAGTTACAGATTTGTAGTATGAGTTGGTAGAAATCACAGAAGGAATTTGTGTGCAGCCGGGTGTTGCAGCAGAAAACCTTCCACATTCACATCTTCGACGAGAGGAGCCACTAAGACAGAAAGGGCGATATTTTTTTTAGTTTTTGTGAGATATGAATGAATTACAATGAAGCAGCCTCTACAAATCTGACAAAACTGCAGTAAAGCACCCACGCCGACATAAACCAAGTCTCTGTCAAACACCTGGTGCACACTTCAGATACAACACTAGCACACTGTAATGCTGGTATCTGTGCACAGCATTTAACTGACACGCAATCTCAGGAAATTCTGTCCTCTGACCACGTTCATGTGCAATAAACTACCCACGTCAAGTGGATGTAAAAAAAACGAAAAAGAAAAACAACCTTAAGAATGTAAAAATGCAATAAATCATTCCCATGACTATGTTTTACAACCAGCACTCACTTCCAGACACCTCTGTCTTTTTTTTCCCTCCTCCAATAGATTAACCCACCAGTAGGGGAATATTTTCCTGTCCACATTAGCGGGGAGACAGCTGCAGGACTCTCATGAGTGTTGCAGCCACATATCATGCTTCCTCAGGCAGTCAACAGCCATGACATGAACTATGTGCAAGCTTCCTCTCACACACACGTTTCATGGTGAGATAACTGGAGACCCCAGCACCTCTGTCCTGTCAGGAAAGTATTTACTTTCCTCGTCGCCCCGTCAAGAGAACACACACAGAACACATAACACAGCAAAGTCACACATGCGTGGTTGTTTGTTTCTCATTCACAGCTCATTCCATTTGCATATGAAACATTTGTTCACGCTTCAGATACACACCGATGAGCTCTTCCACTTGTTGAGATCCATTGAAGACATCCATCTGGAGACGAATTCAACCTCACGATGTCGCTGGAGAAAAAGGAAAGCAGCAAATTTAATGTGAATGAATGAACTCTGAGGCATTTTTACAATAAATAAGGGGCTGCCAGAGAAACTTATTAGGATTCATCCTCTGGGGATCATGAATATCTGCGCAGAATTTTACGGCAATCCATCAAAAAGTTTGGGCTAACAGACCAGCGCTGCCATCCCTGGAGCCATTTCACTTGATTCAGTTTTGGTGCAGTGAGAGGAGGGAGAGCTGGTTCTAATTGGGATGGGAAGATAGGCTGTAACCTTATCTGCAGAAAGCTGCTGTGCGCTGCATTATTTCATCTCCTCATGTGCCCTGAAAAAATATGACAAAAACATCAGAGAATGGAAAAAGCATGACCTCAGACTTTGTAACCTGGCAGATATAATCAAATCATTCTGCTGTGGGCCTAACTCGTGTTTAACGCCAGTCTATACATCATACTGTATATCTAATTTAAGGCTGAGCTGACTGGTCTTTGAAGAGGCAGTTTTGAAATCACATTCCAGTTTCCCCTCCCAAACAGCAAATTATTTCTATTCCCGCAGGACGTGTGATTTCGGACTCGGAGTTGGAGCAAATCACTTGCAGACTACTTCATGAGGAGCTTATTAATCTGAGTCAAGGGGTCTGGGATTCAAGCTGAAGTATAAACAACCTCCTCATCAATGGACAACGCAAAAAAAAAAGGAGCTTTGACTACAGAATGTGCTTGGTTCCACCTCAACAACATCAACATACGTTCAGAGTCAGGTTTGACGCCAGATACCACAGAGAAAAGCTACAGCAAAAAATGTGCCCCATAATTGGTAACAGTCTCTGAATTTATGTAAGCAAGGTACGCTGTAATTAATCCCAGCACAATGAGGATCCTCTGCGGATCATGCTCATGTATTTGTTATTGGACGTCACCACGGGGCCACTCCGGAGCCCATCAGATACAGTGTCTAAATACGCAGCAATCAGATTTTTTTTTTCTAAAACATCTTCCTCCAGTGCCTCAGCAGCAATTACTACGGGTTATCAAGGGGCATCTACCACCAGACTCTGACCTGCATGAACCCACCCTCATTTCCCCTTAAAAAGGTGCCTCAGTGCCTTATTTCTTTCTCATTAAAACCCCCCAAATCAGGCTGTTTGAATTAAGACGGCCTGCAGTCCTCTGTGAGACTTGGAAGACGGATGATGGGAAAGGCAGTTTGGAAAGATGCTGAACGTGGCTGGCACTTCTTATCTACCACATATTAGCAAAGTTGAGAAATGGTATTTGCCATATTGCGTTAGTCTGCTGCCGTCCCATCATCGCTTGCCATTTCCAGCAACAACATGATCCAAATGCAGTCCAGATGTCTCAGCCATCAAGGCTTAATATTTCACTACCCGGCATTAATCTTATCAAGTGTGTGACGGATCCCTGCCTGATAACATCACGCAGGATTTTCGAGAATCAGTGCCTGCAGCTGACCAGAGCTTCACTAGAAACTTAAATATATACTCATATGTATATGATTCTAAGCTTGCAGACTTATTTTGCACATAAATAAACAAAAAGCTGGAGGTGTAATGATAGAATAGCTTGTATCTTTTAAATACTCATAAAATAATCTACACAGAGGGTCTTACTTTATGTCCACAAATGTTAAGATTATAGAAAGCAGACAATACATGAGGAGCGGTTTGCATGTGCAGCTACTTGACATAGCCTTATCCAGATGCAGAAAATATAGATAACAACTCAAGTTTTAGACTCAGCTTTGTTTCAGCAGAGGATAATGTATATTTAGTGTGTTAATCCCAGAAAATATGACACATTTCTGCTTAGTTCCTCTTCTCAGTATCATAACTAATGTACAGAGGACAGTAAAAAACACTTGACCTGCAAATAGATGCAAGATTGTGCAGTTTTTACACCAGGATATACCTGTTTACAGCTCAGTTTAGCCTCATACTCCCCTCTCCAGCTGGCTCAGTCCACACCTTTTTTTTTTGGTTCATACTTCCAGACTCCGCTGTAGTAAAAACATGACACCAGCTACAGCTGACAGAAAGCCAGTTGTGAGATTGTGAGATTGTGAGACACACTGGCGGTGACCTGAGGGTGTTTTATACAGCAGCACACTGTGTGTAGAGTATCAGCAACATGTATTCCATTAATGCAATTCCAAAATGTACACTGTCATTTTGATTCATTGAAACCGAGACTAGATTGTCTGGTAATTTAAAGGCTGATGCAAAAACAGTCTTTGTTATGCCATCCTCAGCGAGTAGTGTCATGCCAGTAAAAACAAATCAAAGAGTATCTGGACTGTCACACAAACACAAACATTTGGGAAATCAGATGTATTTATTCAGTTCTGCTACACATTCTGTAACATTTACAATTATTTGCAGGCTTGTGTCTGTTTTCTACACAAAGGTGTGAACAGTCACCGTTGAGCCAAAACAGTCTGCTTCACCTCCTGATGAGCTTCAAGTGCATATAATTATTAACACACTAAAATAGAAAACCTTAACGTACGACATTCTCAGGTTCAGAAAGCCAAACCGCCATCAGTTTCAGTGCACTGGCGAGAAACATTCCCTCATGATACATGCTTCAAATTTACCATCTGAGGCTCCTAGTCAACAGGAGGTATTATTATTCCTGCTGGACACTGAAACAACTGAACCCAATTCAAACTGCATGACAATTAAGTAAGCTAGTTTCTCAACCTGCCATTCAGTTTCCTGAGCTAAGTCTGGGATACCAACTAATCCTTCACACCATGCAAAGACTCTTTTCCTCTCTTAAGAATTCTTGCCCTTGGAGTGAAAATCCTGTTTGATGGGTCCTGATCGCAAAGGTCCAAAGCCTCTTTCCTTCAGGGCCAAGGTCGCACTGGTTCCCCCGACTGGCCTTCCAGGATCAGTCTTCCTCTGAGGAGAGCTGGGCTCCTTCGTCGTGAACCTCTCTGTAGGCAGCCATGGGGCCACCGTCAGGAGTGTAGCTCCCCATAGAGATCTTCAGTCCCTCAGACAGTTTCTGGGCTGCCAGCTTGGCCTGCAACTCCTGAAATTAAACACAAGACAGAGAAAAAGCTGACATGAATAGGCTGGTAGACTGAAAACAAGCACATTATTATAAAGCAGCACAGCCATAGCTATTAAACTCTCAACAAAAGTATGACTGATAATAAGCTTAACAGCCTCCGTGAGATGTCAACAGCTCACTGTTTGACGTTTGGCTCTGGAGTCATTACTTCGGATGTGAAGTGATTCAGTGTCTCTGCTGCCTGAACGCTGCCCTCTAGAGCTGATGGACGGACCTGATGTCGACGTCTGACGATTCACAACTGATTATATGCAGTACAACTTTGAGACTTAACATCCAAACAAATAAATTATTTTACTTTAATACCATATGTGATCTAATATAATCTCATCTAATCTACTTCAATGGAAACTCAGAGCTGTTGTTTTCATCTACTATGATACACTTTATGACTGTAACTGAAAAAACTTCCACAGCTCTACACTATGTAAACAATTTTAAAAACAATATCTAAAGTAATGGTCAAAGTTTATTTTATCTTATCACTGTTCAAGAAAATACATTTGTTTTTCTAAAGAAATGTATATTTAAAGGCAATCTGTTTCCTTAAAAATACTGTATAAAACTTAACTTCCTGCCTTGTTGCACCATGATGAAGTTCCTATTACTGCTTTGTAGCACATTTCTACTATCAACATAATGATTGTTACACAGTTTTAATCATAAAGGACAGAGAGTAAGATATTATAAAACATTACAGTGGTGGCTCAGAAGGTTGGGGGTGAAGCCCTAGCATCACCAAGCTGCCTCTGTAACCCTATCTGCTCCTGAGGAAGCCATATCACAGCTTACTATATGCACTGACCCACCTCCTAACAAAGCTGGGTTATGCAGATAATAAAGGATTTTGTTGTGCCGTAATGTGTAAGCCACAAATAAAGGTTTATTCATCTTATATGCAGTGTTTTGTCATAAAAAAATGATGTAAGTGTTACTCAAACCAAGCTTTCTGGATTGTCTTGGTAGCACCTAAAGCAGCACACTCACACTGGTCAGTTTAATAAAATTCTATTTTTTTGGTTTTAAAGCCCAGAAAACTTTCGTACACCAGAATATTTAAATATTGTTAACTCAAGATTGCTACTCATTTAAACACAAAATTGAATTT
Source organism: Dascyllus trimaculatus (assembly GCA_024666655.1). Lineage (NCBI taxonomy): Eukaryota > Metazoa > Chordata > Actinopteri > Pomacentridae > Dascyllus > Dascyllus trimaculatus. Next base: position 26,078,961 of record CM045445.1, read on the forward strand.
TGGTGGATGGTAATTTCTGACACTGTCAGTCAGTTTAATGTAATTCTCTAAATGTAATAAAATAGAGTGAGCCCTAACCTGCTGCTTCTTGGTTTGTTCCTTGAGCAGGATGGCTGACTCCTCCAGAGACAGAAGCTGGGCTGGATTATGGTGAAGAGGAGGGAGTTTGGCTGCAGTAATGTCATCAAGGTGTTTTCTGTCTCGTTCCTTTCTGGCCTGTGCAGAAAGTGGCGATAAGCCTTCAGAGGACTGACCAGGCGACGAGGATCCTGACGGAGAGATGTCATTTCTGTGAGGCAGCCTGGAAACACAGTTGAGAAGATGTTATTTGCAAATAACTCATAAAAACAAAGACAGAAAGTAAAGTGGCATACAATGGCACACAGCATTACTGCGTAAAATCAGCATTATGACTTGGGTATTTTTTGCTATAAATGTTCTGAAAAGGAACCATGAAGTCCACTCACTGGTTTGGTTTGAATTTTTGCTTCCTGGGAGCTGAAGACGTCTCTGTTTTTTCCAGGACAGTTACATAGTGAGGCTTTTTTGGTATCTGCTTTCTGAGAAAATAATTGTCTCTTGCCCTGCTGTTTAATGGGTCTTTGGACTCGCCACTGGAACCAGGACTAGTTTCAGACAGTATGACCCTTTCCAAGGCCTCTGCAAGGTCTCCTTCTTTTGTCTCATCAGAGTTCAGAGAGGCCCCAGCAGCCGCCGTCTCCATGGTTTCAACAGCAGCCGCTCTGGAGACAAACTGGTCCTGTTGCTTGTCCGAAGCTGTGTTTTCCTGCACATGAGTTGAGACAGGTGACGTGTCCTTCTCACGTGCCGTATCACCTGCAACAGCCTCATTTTGCCGGTTTTGGTGTGACGCTGCTGGTGTGTTGGTGGCTGAACGTTGTTGCTGGTTTGTGAAAGCCTGTTGGTACTTGGACTGTAACTCTGTCCTGGCAGCAGACACCAAACTCTGTCTCCTCTCCTCTTCACTGTGCTGTTCAATGGCAAGACGCACTTTCTCCGCAAACTCTTTTATCTTTTCCCCTTTGTCAGGAAGAGTCTGCAATAACCTCCTGCAAACAACATAAATCTATCAGTGCAAAACAATCAATCAATATGAATGTGATGCTGGTTTAACTGAAAAAAAAAATCAACCGGTAAATCCTACATACCAAATTTGTCTTGAACTACACTGGAGAGGTGAACACCATTCAAGCAAAAGTTATGATGATAAAGATGGAGCTGCTCTTAAGATCTGGCAACTGTGAAAATTACTGCAATTAATTAACATAACTTTCACTGTCGTGTAACTATTCACTGACCTTCATGAAAGGACCTGCATTTGTTTTATTCTTTTTTTAATTTCACAAGGGTTTACTGTTATAGAACCATACTTGTTGTGCAGAATAGTCTCTTTTTTCCTTAGAAAAAAAAATCTTACACTCCACATGCTTGCATACAGTAGAAATAGGGTTTCTCATACATCTTCCACCAAATGCAGTTGAAACAGGTGCTCCTCAGTAAGTTTTCATGCTGTTTTAATTCACAATATTTACTTGTGTAAAAAGACTAATGTTTCAGCAGTACTATGTCTTCATCAGAGTTTAAGTGAACAAAGACACGAGATAAATAAATATATTCAGCCTAAACTATGTGCATAATTGAACAGGGATTTCAAATCTATTGGATAATAGAGCCAAATGTGGGTCTGTCCATTGATCCAGGCCCCTTTTTGTATAGTATTGGTCTGGATGCTGACATCTGTGAACATTTATAGCCGTTCTTAATGTAAAACTCTAAAGATACAACCAGAAAGAGATAATAAATCAGCTTTAAGAGTAGCTATGTGGTACTTGTTTTTCAGCATGGCTCTGTAGGCTATGTATCTTGAATGTAGTAAAGTTTAATACAGATACAGCCACCATAATGATTACCTACGTCTTCATTAGTCATAGTTTTAGTACATGTTACTGGACTTAGAGAGAATAATAGAGATGTTACTACATAATAGCTACTTTTATGGCGTCTGAAGTGTCCCACTGAGTCATGGCTAAACTTTGAGCCTCTCATATGTCACAGATACAAACTGGGTCTTGAACCTACTTGTTAGAGAGGATCTTCTCCTGTCTGAGCAGCAGTTCTTGGAGCTCTTCTCTGCTCTGGTGTCTCAGGTCTCCCACCTGTCCCTGGCGCTCTGTCCACGACGAGGACATCCCTGTTAGCTAACGACAGCTAGCCGCAGCCATCCGCAAACAGGCCAAACTCAGTTTAAAATTCAACATAAAAACTTAGCCTACTTAAAACACTGCGGGCTGAGTGGTTTTTTAAATGTTTGACAGCTTTAGAAACCTGTTTAAAGCGGGAGTTCGGCTGCTTCGACACATGAGACAACAACATTTCAAAGTAGGAATCTTCTTCATATGCGGAAATCAAATATGTGAGGAGGCGCTCTATCGCCCCCACTGGACAGGATGCAGTACTACACCCCTCCAGTAAAACTGATCTGCTGCCCTCTGCCGGTCAAACCTAGTCACCAGCACCAAACTCCCATACCAAAGAGGGGCCTGTTAATAAACTGATGACACTCCCTCATGTAAGATGTTTCTCTCTTGGCTGTGTGGTCAGAGCAGTCACTCTGAACAGCCTTCACAGACTCAGATTTTCCACAGCTGCATTTCCTGTGCGGATGTTTTCCGACCACTGTGCCAATCCATTTCTCACAGCAGACAATGACCCTCGCTTCAACCGAGAAGTTACAGCTGTGTCCTTTCTAGGGTTCAAGTCAGTTGGCTGTAGTTAGAATGAAGTCTCGGTAGACTTGGTTTCTATATTTTCAAAAATGTCTTATTTCTTATGCAACTTTCTCTTCTGAATGCCCTGATTATCAAGTCAGATCACTTCAGACCATGTAAAACAATGATGCAATCCTTACATTTATCCATTTTCTCCACATGCAAGTCACTGTTATTTATAGAGCACATTTAAAGCAGCAGCCATTGTACCAAAGTGCTATCCAACAGAAAAACAAGATCAGTGTGAGGAATAAACCTGACAAATTGAAATGCTCTAGTTAAAATTAATTTAAATATAAAGGATCAAAACCCCATAAATAATTATATGAAATGCAACTTTACCTCACTACAATAAAAAATAAAGCTAAGACAATGCAGCACTGATAATTATGGAGATTAACCAAACTAATTTACAACTAAAGTTATGAACTTACTTACTTACTTATATACAGGAAAACCCCAGATTCCCTGTAAACAACTTTTGTTTATAATTTAATTTCAGTTTAATTTGTATTATTTTGCTTTTTATTAATGTCATAAATCAGTCGAAGCAGGCGTGTACTGCATTCCAAGGTATTATTTTCTGAAGCATCTGGTGTATTTTATTCTGATCATAGCTGTCATGTGTCTAATTTTGCTGTTGTTTTGACGTACTACACCCAGTTTTGGAGATATTGGAAAGTTTTTTTTTGTGTATCTCAAAATTTTAATCACTAATATGAACAAATAATCAAACACCACCTCTTAATTTAATCTGAATAAATCTATATTCCATTCATGGCTCATTGTGAAGTTAATAAATCCAGATATTGTTTTGTCTAGTGAAATAGCTGAGTTTATATCAGGCAACTACAAATCTGTGTTGTAAAGGCCGTGTGCATAGTTCACTGCAATTGCAATAATCAACAAATGCACAACCTTCAAAACACACAGAAGATGGTTCCTAAAAATGTAAACATTGAACTATTGCATATTTACATTAAATTTATCTGGAGTTTAATGTCCATACTTGGGGTAAAAGTGTGCGAGTGACTAACAAAGATTATAAAACATTTCAAGGCCTTTTTTCCACCCATTGACACAATCAGGATACTTGAACAGTATATTCTTTATTATCCAAACATATGCTGACCTCTTATCGTTAGCTGCAGTCTGATATGTATCATTACAGAAAAGGCACATCATAAAGCTTTTTTTCAAACACGGTTGTGGCAGTACAGACAACAGCTGGATAACACTCGTGCCCGTGGCTCAGGAATGGCAGTCACCTCATTAAAGTTACTATCTTTAAAGTGATTGAACAGTTTTATCATCAGTACAGAACTTCACCATATTATCACATTACCCTGTCGCCAGTTTAAAGAGATTCAGTCCCACCACCAGTATCAGACAGTAGGCTGTTCACAAAGGCACAAAGCATGTTAATAAATATTATGTACATAATAACAAAATACTATTCATTTCATTTGTACAGAGCAAATATAAAATGATAGGAAAATACACACAACACCTGTATCAATTTTCATATAGGACTAAATGCTTATAGCTCCATGAGCAACATAAGAAGGCTACATTCACTGTAAACAAACAAAATACAGTTCTTCAGTACATTATCTTAAAAAATATTTTTACAGAGCATCAGATTATTTACACCTAATATGAAGCAACATGTTTTATTATTATTATTATTATTACCAGAGCTATGTGCAAACATGGGCTGACTTTTTACATCATCGATCAGAATTATCTTCTCCACCATGAGTGACAGAAAAACATGGAGGTGTCACTGGTAAAAGATCTATTTCTGAGTCACAAAAAAAGATAAGCATGAGTGAAAATTAGACCAAAGTCAACTAAGTTTAAAGGAATACTTCAACTTTTGGGGGAGTTGCAGTTATTTGCTTTCTTGCCAAGAGTTAGAAGAGAGGATCGATGCCATTCTCAAGCTTTAGCTACATATTTACTTTAGAGTACATATTAGCTTTATGCTAAGCTAAACGTACTTGAACATAGCTTAGCTTAGCATAATGACTGGAGTCTGTTCTGTCCAAGTGCAACAAAATCTGCCTACTAGCAATTTTAAAGATCTCTAAATAACTTATTTTGCAGTCCATATAAAAAACTGGTGTATTATAAAGTATTTCATGATTTGGACTGCTCCATTTCTTGACTGGGTAAACTGAAAAAATCCCCTGGTTTCCTGATTTTTGCTTTCATAACCTCCAAATTTTGGGCAAATTGTTGGTTTTTTTTAGTGTGTCACTGAGGTTTAGAGGTAAAACTAGGCCCGTTATGTTGCTTTTGACTAGTCTCACATAGTATCAGACCAATCTTCAGAACAGACTGGTCTGACTACTATGCTAGAGGGCACAGAAATCAATCACAATGTTCTTGCCTTACTGCATGATCTAAGTCCATGGCAAAACTTGAAATTTTCAGTGGGGTAAGTTTGCTTAGCTTAGTGGGCTAAGCTGCTTGGAGGTTGTTGTTGTTTCCTGGAGTAAAGGGAATTTTGAAAATGGTAACACATAGATAATGGAATCGGAGAAGAAAGTCCTATAAATTGTTCAGCTATTGGCAAGCATATTCCCACAATCTACATCTGATGAGTCACCTTGTTGTCAGTCTTTGTGCTAAGCTAAGCTAAACAGCTGTTAGTTGAGGCTTCAAAAATGAGAGCGCCATCAATCTCCTCATTTAATTTTTGGCTCATTCTTTTCCCAAAATGCCAAACTATTACATTAACTTTACTCTATATTTATCTTTGCTGTTATTTCCATAAGTTTCATGAATGGTGTATAAACTCCAGGCGTTCTTGATCTTGGTTGAAAAGAGGATGGAGATAAAGCTGACTCTTCTGGACTTGATCGCGTGTCTGAGTTTGTTCCTGCGTCCACCTCGTCTCTCCCGGACTGGAACGGACTCGCAGCAGGAGGTTTGGACTCGGTTCGGTTGTAGGAGAACGTATCAGCCGGCAACGTGGGGTGGGACTGCAGGAAGCGACTGTATTCGACAGGAGTGTACCTCAGTAAACTGGACTCCAGCCTGCTGGGTGGAGGGTTATTAGACTTGAACGTCCTTGGCTGGGTGGGCGATGTTAGATAGTGCATTGGGTGTTTAATGGCAGAATGGGACGGTGAAGATGGAGATGAGGGCTGAATGGGAGAAGGCCTTTGTGTGGGTGATAGAGGTTGAGTGGGTGATAGAGGTTGAGTAGGTGACGATGGCTGAGTGGGAGATGATGGTTGTACGGGTGAGAAAGGTTGAGTGGATGATGGACCTCTCATTGATGATGGAGGTTGAAAAGGTGGAGGAAGTTGCATTGAATGGAGGTGAGTTGGTTGAGAGTGATCAGGTTCAACATCATGCCTCTGAGCTTCACGTCTGCAGATGCACAGACACCAGAGTGAGAAACCACCTCAAACATTAAGCACCAACTAAAAACCTGATGCTGCTAAAGAGGTTGCTTCCTACCTGGGGAGCAGATCACAGCCTACTCCTATCTCTCTGGTTTCCAAAACCTCTCGCGGTTTATTCTGTGTGGACATAAAATACTTCAGCTTGTCTTCTAATTCATTATTCTGGGAAAAGGAAAAGAGGAAACAACAGAGTCAGGTCAGAGTCATGCAAAGAACTGCTGCCACTTAACACAAGAAAGTGACTTAATAGGTGCAGTGACACGAGGAAACCACACAGACGCTGCTGAAAGTTCAGGATATCCTGCTCTAATTAGCCCAGCAAATCATCTGTAGTCATGCAGTAGAATACCACACCAAGCCGTAGTTAAGACACACAGTAAACACACAGTCAAGTATTGTCTTACCTCACACTCCACAATTGCGATTCTGTCCAGAAGCTCTGAGATGAACATATCCTTCTGGGCGACTTGAGCTCGCAGTGTTTCAACCTTCACACATTCAAGAACATTTAATTCAAAACTATTATTGTGAGTTTCTGATCAGACTTCTGTTTAGTTTATTCAGTTCAGTATTGTGCATTTACTGTATATGGATTGATGTTGGTAATGCTTTATTTAAGATGAAATTTGGTGCTAATAAGAGCAAATGGTAATGGTAAACACAATTTTAAACAAACTTAAGTCATTGTGTGAATGAATTTCACATTTATGCATGTGCTGATCTGCTGTGTGCTGCCTAAAATACCTTGAATTGAATAGAATGAATTGCTTCGTAGTGTACCAAATAAACAGTGTCTATATTAACCCTATATACACCAGTCAGGCATAACATTATGACCACCTGCCTAATATTGTGTTGGTCCCCCTAATGCAGTCAAAAATGCTCTGAACCATTGGGCATGGACAAGAGGACCTCTCAGGGTGTCCTATGGGGTCTGGAACCAGGATGTTGGCACTGGATCCTTTGGGTACTCTGGCTTGTTCAGTGGGGCCTCTGTCAATCAAACTTGTTCCACTGCATCCTGTTGATGCTTGATCACAATGGGGTGTAGGAAGTTTGGAGGTCAAATCAACATGTTGTGCCATTGTCATGTTCCTCAACATGTTCCTGTTTGATGTTTTTTCCATGTGGTGGGGTACGTTTTCCTGCAGGGGTAGGTCAGTACCATTTGGGATTTACATTAACATGAGGGAGTGTGCTTGTTCTGGGACAATATATATTTGGGTGTCTAAGTCTCATCAACATGGATGTTAAAATCCAAGGTTTTCCAGCAGAACAGCACATAGTACCAATATGATCAATGTTATTCACTTCACCTGTCAGTGGTCATAATGTTGTAGTGGATTGGTGTATAATTGAGTGCAGGCAATAATTTTTCTAGATACAAGACCTGAAAAAGTATTTAGTTAAGGTTAATAATGCAATTTAATCATTAACCCTTCCTATTAAACTATGAATATCCACCAGAACCATTAGGCCAGAATGCCACTCCACCCTTTATTGACTCTGGGTTGGATGAAGTTTTATACTCCTTGTGTGACAATGGATTCTTCCATACTGTGGATGACAAACAAACATCTACTACTTCAGCTGATGTAAACATGTCAGACACTCCCTGTAATAAAACACAGGCAGAACAGAAGAGCTGAATCCCTGCACACACATAAATAAACCCTCCTCACCTCCTCGATCATTCCTTTGACTTTCCTCTGCTGGCAGAACACCATGTCGTTCAAGTGTTTGATTCTCTCACGGAGATCCACGGTTTCACCCTGCAGCTCTTTGGACCTAAAAAATATGGCTTTTAGTCCCACATATAAACTCAAAATACAGACGGAAAAATGCCTGCAACAATTCCAACTCACTAAAAACTCAAACCAAACCCTACAAGAGCCAATCTCCATCAACTGGTGAGACAGGGTGTTATGATTGAAGGCTCATGAAAAAGCTAATAAGTGGCTTTTCCTCTGTCCCTAATTTGTACCTTTTGGCAACAGTTGCATCGGTTTTGTCCTCCAGCTCCAACAGCCGGAGACGCTGTTCATTTTCCTGCAACTTCTTCAGGAGCTGACTCTTCTCCTGTGGAGATTAGATTACACCTTTTCTGTTTTGCTTTGACACAACACTTGAATAAAAGTCATGATTCTCAAATTAGTGTGAAATTCTCAGATCCACAATTCCTTTTCTCACAGAGGTATATTTCATTCTTGGTGCTTTCAGACAGCAGTCAAATGTACAAAGGAACAAACCCAGCTGGCCCAAAGAGTTAGTCTTAAGGATCACCATGACTTACACTGCTTTTCTTTCATCCTGCAGACGTATGTATGAGTAAATCATCTCTTTCAAAATGGCAAGTACAACTTTCATAACCCTTTAAACATAAACTTTAAACTATCATTTCACAAACACATTTACCATGTATACACAGTTGTGAACAATAGTTTACATATACTTATAAAGACCATGTATATCATAGCAGTCTTGAGTTTCCAGTGACTCCCTTAACATTTTCTATAAGGGAATAATGGAAACGCATGTGTCTTCATCACAAAAGACAATCATGCATTTTGGGTCTTTCATTGATTTATTATAGGTTTTCTGGAAAGTGACTAAATCTGCTGGGTCAAAAATATACAAACAGCAACCTGAATGATCAGTTTTGGTGATGTCGAAAGCTGTGTTAATCAAATTTCCTCTTAACTTCTCATGAGTGATTACAATGGACTCCAGCTGCTGACTGCCCATTTAATACACTCATCAGACTCATCCACAAACACTACAATTAGAAAGTCTGAGCTCAGCACAGATATAAAAAAAAACAACTTGGACAAGTCACTTGGAGCCATTTTAAAGCAGCTACATATCCCAAAATCATCTGCGCACAATCAGGAAGAAAACATAAGCTATCGCCTGCTGCTGAGAGACAATTAGTCAGGATGGTCAAGAGTCAACCAAGAATCACCAAAAACAGGTCTGCAATGAATCAGAAGATGCTAAAACACAGGTTTCAGTGTCTACAACCAAGTGTGTTTTATATCACCAAGAACCGAGAGGCTGTCATGCAAGAAGGAAACCCTTCCTCTTTTAGTGGCACCGTAAGGCTCAACTGAAGTTTGATGCTGATCACACGGACAAAGAAAACACCTTCTGGAGGTAAGCTCTGTGGTCACATGAAACAAAAAAATGAACTATCCGCCCACAATGACCATAAATATGTTTGGAGGAGAGAAGGTGAGGCCTTTAGCTCCAAGAACATCAACCCTACTGTCAAGCATGGTGGTGGTAGTATTACACTCTGGAGAAGTTTTGCTGTCAGAGAAACTGCTGTTTTACGCGAAGCAAATTAAGTAAATGGGTTAAAGAAGAAGGAGGATTTCATGAAATCTAAAATCATCAGCCAGAAGGTTGGGTCTTAGATGCAGTGGGGTGTTAAAGCAAGACAATCCCTCCAAAAAATTAAATCAGGCTTAGGTTTTTAGACTGGTCTCCCCAAATCCTGACTTAAGCTACATCAAAACCTGTGGACTGTGATGAAGAAACAAGTCTGGGTTAAGAAGCCAACATACTGTATTTAGTTTAACTGCACTGATTCTGTCAAGAGGACTGTTCAGATACAGGTACAACATACAACCAGAAACTTGCCAGAAGCGTGTGGACCCTCTACCAGAAGCTTTTGTCATGTTCCCAGAAGATGTATAATTGATTTATGAAAGAACCAAAATGCATGGTTGTTTTTTGCGATAAAGACACGTATTTCAATGATTCAATGATAGAAAATTAAGAGTTGCAGGAGTCATTGGAAACTCAAGCCTGCCATGATATACATAGTCTTTTAAAATGAGTTAACTTTTTTTCACAACTGTACATGAACAGATTTCGCAAAATCTGCTGTAAATCATTGGACAAAGCGAGAGGTAGACACTGAGAAAAGACTGGGAGATGCATGAAGTATACCTTTCCCATACAGTCGAGGAGACGCTCCACTTCGACGATCCTCTGGTCCCTCTCAGTGATCTTGGCTTCTGCGATCTTGATGTTCCTCTCTGCTTCCTCCAGTCGTCTGATGTACTCATCAAGTTGGGCCTGCGTGAACAGAAACACCTCTGCTACCCTGCTCTCGGTTTACATTTTGAAATCCTTTCAAAGCACCTTTTTGCCTCGTCAGTAAGTTATTATTTGGAGCAAAACTTGCAGTAAAATGGGTCAATAGCATCACGTCAAAAGCATCTGGAGAGTTTCACGTAATCATTGTACGTTTATCCAGTTCTGGCACATGAGCTTAAGTTTCTATTGTCATTGGAAACAATATGAGATGTATTATGTGAATAAGGAGTAAAGAATGCAGACCTGTAGGTTTTCAATCTCCTCCCTGTGTTTCAGTTGTTCCTCCTGCAGCTTTTCCTCATACTCCCTCTGTAGCTTTGCTGAGAGCTCCTGCAGCGTCTGGTTGTTGGCCTCCCGCGAAGACTCCACCTGGACAACACACAGCACAGCAAAAATTACGACTGCGCTCAGCTGATTATTCCATATTGACACCAGGACAGAAGATGCATATGCAGCTGGTGTGTTTTTGCACTGCAGAGAGATGATATGTGAGCAGAATTGCTGGATCAAAGCTTCATTTACTGTTTCGCAGGTGCCACAGTTCTTTAAACATGGGTCTAATTATGGAAAATGATCATTTATCATCACACAAACTAGGTCAGTAGATGACTTATCAGAACTTTTTGGACTATTCTGATGATCAGCAAAGTTGGAATTTTACTTGTGAGTTTAGTATGACCAGCAACAGAGACAGAAAAGCAATAAATGATCAGATATAGAACAAGAGATTCTACATGTGAAGCATTTGTACATATTTTATCATGTATCTTCTCTATCTGTATACTTCTCTTGAGTCTGGAGGAGCAGAAACCTCCACAGTAATGTTTTCAAACATGTGCATGCATGTGGGTTTATGTAAATGTGCAGTCACATAGAAAGAGGTTGTAAGTGTTTTCAAGATTACCTGAAGTCTTAAGGTTTGGTTCTCTGCCTGTGCTGCAGCCAGCTCCTGTTCCTTTTCTCTGAGTTTTTCTTGTGTTTTCTCACAGGTGCTCCGCAAACTCTTCACCTCCTCTCTCATGCCCACTCTGTTCTGACAGTTCTCCAGAAGAGATTTCTGCAAAGGAAACTTCTTTTACTTATCAAGCGAACCCTTTTTTTGTAACAGCAAGCAGCTGTCACTTAAACAGTCTTCACATGTTCAGCGGCATTGATTTGTTACCTGCAGGCCGATGTTAGCAGATATAAGGGAGCTGTTCATCTGATCAAAGCTCTCCATGGCTGTCGTCCGGATCCTCACCTCTGACTCCAGACTCCTCCGCTGTGAGTTGGCAGCCTGCAGAAAACACATGGTTCACCGCGTTTTCAGATTTATTCACTGCTTCAGAGCTTGGACAGTGATGAGGGGCTTCTGAGCATCCACTCATGTGGTGTTACATAATTCATTACCCTGATTTCCTGTGAAAGCTTCTCCATTGATTGCTGCATTCCTCCAAACTGGCCGTACATCCGCTCCCTCACCTTCTCCAGAGAGTCTCTCACCTGTGCACAGAACACACAGACGTGATCTATACAGAAACCCACACAGCCTCGAAAGTGATGTTAAAACAGTGATGAAGACTTGGCTGCTTGTTGTGTTATCTTCACTCACCTCCCTGATATACCTCATCTCATCGTGAAGGTGACTGACTGTCCACTCGCGCGCCATCACTTCCTGCTGTCTGTCCGAGCCCGTCCTCTGCACCACACCGAACACTTTGGGCCCATGATGCTGCAGCGAGGTCTCTGGCACCCCATTGGTCATGTCTCCGAGGTGCTGAGGGAGACAGGATCGCACCGGTCAGATTACTGTAGCCTCCCTCTGCTGAGGCTGACTTATACTCTCATTCTGTTTGTGTATTTGCGTGCACACTTGCAGGCACATCACATGTGTTTGTGTATAGATGCACATGCCTACATATGTACTCCTGATCAGGTATTTCCAGCACCGCTGCTGCTGAGCACTGGAAACAGGAGGTCGAAACAGAACGGGTGGCTGAGAAAGGTGCACAGTGCACTGAAGGTGTCGAGTTTCTGCAACCCAGTACATGAGCTGCTGCCATTTCTGCCCATTGTGTCTCTAACAGCTGATGAAAACAGATGCACACCAGCACAGGAGCAGTGTGGCAATAACTAAACAACAAATTACAGTCATGGACACAGAGAAATTACAGAACTGTGGCTCAGAGATTAAATTTCCATAAATATTTCATAGGCAAGTGGTTTGTGTGGAAATTAGAGAGAGTGAGTTTATTGTAGTGCTGCAGGTGATGCTTATTGCCACTATCAATTATTCAGGATATTATAATGTTGATAAATCAATGAATCTTGTGGATTAAAAAATATAAAATAATAAAAACATCCATCATAGGCACCCACTAACTTATTCAGACAGTCTTACTAGTCTAAAACTTAAAAATATATAGAGTTTTTATCATAAAAGACACAAGAGTTCACATGTGCAGAGCTGAAACCAGATCATTTTCAAATAATCAACTAATTGATTAAAAAAACTCAAATTCTGGTTTTAATCTTCCATGATCTGGAACATCTTACTGCCTTTGTCTTGACATGAGACAAATAAAAACTGTTTCTGAACGTGAAACTTAAACAGACACACTTGAGACATGGAATCGGTTACAGTCACCTGCGAGCGTTTGCTCATGCTGAATGTCTGAATACATTATTGATGACAGCCTCAGAGTGTATGCACACAAACGGGTTTTACAGTGGGACGTCGGTAACACGCATGCTGAAGCAGTGTATGCGTCGTGCCTATTATTCATGTAGGGGATGCGGCTGTCTACCTGCTGAGGCGACTCCCTGCCAGCTGGCCTCTCTCTTTGGATCAGCCCGTTCTTCTTCTTCCAGGCTCCATTGACATCTTTCTCTTTCTCAGCCTGTAGATAAGAGAAGGAAAAAAAACAAAACAAACAACATTCAAGGTTGCTGTTGGTGATTTACTCCATTGCAGGTGTGAACACTTCAGAGTTGAAAAATGCTCAAAGTAAGGGTCATTATTTTGTACAAACATTCCACAGCAGCTTCTAATTGCAGATTTTCTGTTGCAATAATGCACTCTGGACTGTCATTGTGTGGTAACATGCAGTAAGGGGCTTTTCAACAAGAATGCAAACTAACAAACTCTTGAACCGGTTTTCAAATTGTAGTTATGTGAACACCAGAGTGGCACCATAAAGCCTGAAGACTAGATAGATGGATAGATGGATGGCAAGATAAACAGATTTTTGACATCTTTTTAAAGCCTCAGCTCAATCGAAATGCTCGTCGGGACCTACTACCCGAGAAACAGGCGTCAGTGTCCACATCTCCCGGAGATAAGAGTGAGGAGGAGCTGGAACAAAGACGCCACTGTAGTCTCGTGGACAGAGCCGAGCCTCACATTTCTGCACCACTTAATCTACAGAGGACAAGCTGTTGAGAAATGGTGAAGGCCCACTAATAGGCGGATGTGAATTCCAGCAGATGGGAGGGAAGAAGAAGAGCCATCTTTATGTTTTAACAAGAGTGCCGCTTGCCTCTCCATGTGCCGCCCATCCAGCTTTGAATTTTACAATGCCACTGTTTGACCACACTGGCGGACAATATTTAACTGACTTTTGTAGCTCAAACAGCAGCCATGTAATTATTGTGAAAGAAGCGTGCAGAGTGTCTTTTGTTTAAGTTGCCTCGAGGAGCTCGAATTGCTCGCTCTACCTGAATTATGTAAACAAGTAAAACTGCTTAAAGACACCTCTTGGAAATAATCATACGTTGGTACTTTGTCAGACATCTTCTAGTGTCATTTGTAGCACGTGAACGGTCTGCTCAGTCAGATGACTGCATTGTGAGAAGCCCGACTGATTGGATTAACACAAACAGGACCGCTGCATTTAAAGTCACACAAAGACCCTCGTATGTGGCTCATTGGGTTGAATCATGTTCACTTTGAGGACACTTTGAGCCATTATGGGGCTGAAATCCAATGCTGCAGGTGTACAGACATCTTTATGTGTGTGTGTGAGTGTGTGTGAGTGTGTCATGGTGCAGATGTATTACATCTCATCTAGGCCATAGTGACTGGTTGGATTGTGTCCACGATGTGTCAGGTTGCAAGACACACCCTTTCTAATTTTATGGTCAAGGACTACTGAAACATGGTATCTCTGGATATCATAAGAAAGATATTTCAGTCATTTCCTTCCTTCTTGATTCCCTCAAGTCAAACTGAGTGATTTTCAGCAAAGATTATATCTTAGATCCAAAATTGGGCAACTTAAGGGAGAGTTTGTCTGAAAAAGAAACATTTGATTGAACTTTTCCTTCTGAAACAGAGCAGAGTTACAACAATTGCAACAGCGCCTTTAGAGTGAAAACATAATGAGCAGATGATGAGGACATTTGAGTTTTTAACCTCTTGAACCCCGATTTCCCCTTCAGATTCTCCTGAAGGGGCCTCAGTGTTATGTTTTCTTTTTGTTTAAACTCTTGCAGTTTCTGATTTTGGGCTCAACCAGACATATATTGTGACTTTATGATCTTATAGCAGCAACATTTTGAAAAAAAAAATGCTTATTCACTTTTTTCTGTCAAGAGTTAGATAACAGGGCCAGTTTCTCTTTTATTTAAATATGAAGATAAAGCAAGCAGTAGTTGTGCTTAGCTTAGCATAATAAGTGAAAAACACGTCAAACATGCTGTATTCTACAGGTAAAACAAACAAGAAATGACATGTTAACAAGAAAGTAGCTGCTGGCTGTAGCATCATATTTACTGTAAATACAGGGACTGATATTCCTCTTATCGTTTCACCCTCAGCAAAAAGCAAATGTCCCAAAACATTATTAATCCTCTGAGGTTTTCTCCTTCCGTTCCATTTTCATTTTAACATTTTATGAACTCTTTATGTTTCCTTCCACCACAGGAAGTTGATTGTGTGTAAAAGCTGCCGCTCTGCTGTTGGAGCTGCTGAAGTGGCTTCAGGAGAGTCATGTTCTTTAACCAAACACACAATGAAGTACACGTTACTGAGCACGTGTGCTTCCCTCCACTTCGCTGTCCTCTGTCATCAGTTCCAATATTCAGGGTCACACCCTCCCAAAGGGAAACACAATCAGAGATTACTTCAGCGCGCTATCAGAGTGTGGAGGTGTGGTAACGGGACGAACAACATACTCCCAGAGTGACCAAGGTTCACTCAAAACACGGCTCCATGAAACATGTGAACATCCTCGGCATTAAGTGAAGTTTCAAACTCAGTTCTCACACTCTCACTGTCAAAACCTGGCATCGGCCTCCAAACCAAATCCTGAACACAAACAAAGGCCGGGGCATGAGCCACCTACAGCAAACACCAGCACAGCCCGCAGCGTTCACTCCATCATAATTCACACGCTCACAATGTGCACGGACGACAGAGAAAGAATAATTCTGCACTTGAGTGAGCAAATGCCAATTTCATGAGCTGTGTTTGTTCTAGTAACCAGTGTTTGAGCTGATACTGTTTCCATTAAGCTGTTGTATTTTAAAATATTTTCTGTTCTATGAAACAGATCTACAGTATGGTTGGAGCTGAGCTTTGAAGTAAATGTGAAGCAGATGTGTGTGCATTATCTCACACACACACACACACACACCCGCCTGTCATGATTGTGTAACTGGACCAGATGATAAAAAACACATAAATCTCAGCGGCTCCACCGTCTTTTTGTAAAGGCTTTTGTATTATAAGATGATTTAAAGTTGTGTTTCCAAAGCTTATCAATCTTATTTTTGAGAGTGTCTTGGTGCACATTTAAGACAGGACAGCTGAGTCAAACAGGGCTCAACATAAGGAATTTTATGGTTTGATTCAACTGTATTTATCTAATTAAGTTTGCAATGCATAACTTAAAGGCAGGATGCAGCTGATTATAGGATTTCTCTGAGGGAAATATACGACTTACTGTGGCTGAGTTTGCAGTTTTGTGTTCCTTGCTTCCATTATCTCCTGCATGTAGAGTTAACCTCAGGCGTCGGATCCCCCTCTGAAAAATAAACAGGAAAATAGATGATGTTCTGTAAGCAAATGAGTTTTTGCATTTTGACAAAATAGTTTACATGAAAATGTCACCGAAGCCGAAGTTGAGAAAAAAATATGACAATCCACCACTGTGGGTTTAATTGTGGACAATGGCAACGGAGCAGCAAACAAAGTTTATGTAAATGCTGGCAAACTAAGATACGGACACATCTGTCATAATATCAACACTACACTGGGTGCTCTGTTAGACAAAAAAACATGTATACAATCAGATATTTTGGAGGATTTTATTACAAAACACTACACAGTTGACAAAATAACACTGAACATGTTGAGTCCTTCTGCTTTAGACAACCTTGAGGGTAAATTAAAAGGCCGGTTTTGGTACAAAGGCCTGTTTTATCAGAGAGCTGTTCAAATAAACATGACAGCCCTGCCTCCTGCACACTCAGCTCCCATTACAGGCTCGGGTAAGTGAACACGTTCACACATCCTATAATAAACACTGACTCCAAGTTTAGGAAACATGTTTGCTGGGAAAATGTGGGAAAACTCAGGCGAGAAACAAGTGGCTGCAGAGTTTAAAGCAACAGGACAAACAGAGGAGGGAGGAAAAAACACTGGGCTGTTAGCAAAACACAGAGGAGAAGGGGAGAGAAAGGGGGAGACACAGGGAGAGTCTGAGAGTCCTGACTTCTGTGGGACTTCTTACCTCACTTGAAGACTCTGGAGAGTCGTCTGTTGTGGTGGTTGTGGTGGTGGAAACAGTTCGTCCTGAACCGTAGCGGAGCATGTCTCCTCTTCTGTCCACTCCTCGCTTCTCTTCCTCTCCCTGTCCAGCCCTCCTCCCTCCACCCTTCCTCTCACTCTCCTTCCTGAGTTCTGCTCAGACTCTCAGAGCGACCATCTGCCCCCGGCTGCAGCCAGGGAAGAGGAGGGAAATTCCACTCTGTCAAGCCTAGTGCTGGTGGTGTTAGTCCAAGGTTTCCAGGTGATAGTCCAGACCCACAGTCAGCAACACAAAACACAACTATGTCATTGTCTCCACTACCAGCCAGACTTTCTGCTAAATCCACCTGACCGACAGGCTTGTCAGTCACTCAGCAACCTCTCTGTCACTGAGTCTCTCTCTGTTCCCATCAGACCAGTCGGGCCACATTTCACCTGCTTTTGCTGCTCTGCTCCTCCTGCCCTGAGAGCAGGGCTTTCACAGGGCGGATCCTCCTACCAGGTGGAGCACTTTTTATTGACAGGAGTGGCTAAGAGGTGGGGCCCACTGCTCGCTTTCTGTAGAAAAAAAAACACACAACACTGGACTGAACTTCAATTTTATTCCATTACTTTTATCTGACAGCTGTAGCCTGAAGATTTTACACACACACATTACATATAATCAGCTTCTAATGTGTAAAATGTGTAAAGCATTAGTACGGTGTAAACATGAAGTATTTAAAACGAGCTTGACAAACTACAAGTGTTTGAGTTCTTTTTACATATCAGACAATCAGAATCAGAATCAACTTTATTGGCCAAGTTTGTACACACAAACAAGGAATTTGACTCCGGTGAATCTCTCTGTGTACAGTAACAGGGGAAAAAACTGAAGTATTAAAAACAAGGTAAGAGAACAATAAAAACAAGAGCCATATAAATATAAATATAAATACCCACAAACAGCAGAATGTACAGTTTGTGTGCTGTAATGAGGACTTTTTATATTTTAAGTGCATTTTGTTGCTAAGACTCCTTTAGCTCAAGACTTTGATCTGTAGTGGAGTATTTATACGCTGTGCTGCTGTGCCTGTTTTTGCCTAATTGAATTATTTGAATTCAGTATTTCCTGCAAGACCCCTTTCTTTGTTTATACTGAAACTTGTTTGTACTGAAGATCCAGATCCAGACAGTGCCTTGTAATACAGGAGCCTTATAGCCGGTGAATTATTGATACTGTTGATGGTGGTGAAAAGGAAGACAGCACGGCAGACATGATTTTTTAATGTTACCTGCTGCGTCACTTCCACACATTTCGCTTCGGTTTTACTCTATGAATCTGTGCTTATCTGTTTACACTCACTCATCCTGTCAATTAGCTCAGAGGAACTCACAGCCAGATCACATTCCTCGTATGAATGAGCCTGCAGTCACTCCCTTTTAATAGAAACTGCACACAGAGATGCTGAAGAACAGAGAGTAACAGTCTAAAGACTTAAACAAGAGCTTGTTCAGCTGAGTGTGGCTCCTCAACAAAGCACTGCTGTTGGTTAATGTCAAAATATGTCAGCAGATATGAAAAGAGAAATCCTCAGAACAATATGAGAGGTATTTCTACAGCGCCGAGGAGTTAATTAGTAACCAGACATCAAACAAATGACGTTTCTGCAATCAGTGAGCCAGTCACTCTGCAGGGCCTCCGTCCAGCGTCATGTGGAAGCCCTCCCTCATAAACAACAGCTTGCTCTCGCCATCAGATCTTGATTAAGCAGCAGAATAATTCCACAGCGTCGGTCATACAAGAACAACCAGATTCACGAGTGCAGTGACAGAAGAAGAGGAAACTGCTGCAACCGTTCACCTGCTCCTGAACAGAGCTGCTTTATGCCACCTGCCAACAAGCAGAGACGCTGCCCATCGACATCAGCAGTAAATAATCACTGAAAAGTACACTTCAATCAATAAATCAATAAATCAACCAGGCTTCATTGCACTTTCATACAACTAACATATAACACAAAGCGGTTTAGTGGTTTCAAACGGAATAAAAAGTCAATAAAAACAATAGAAACAATATCCAGCAAACACAATATCAGGTTACAGCCTAGGAATAATAATAACAGGTACTTCTACTTTATCTAGCACCTGTCATTTCATGCCACTTTTATGACTTCTATCCTGCCAAATTGAAAACTTTTACTCTTTACGCAATTACAAAACTTCAGCGGCTGTAGTTCCTTCATACTCAATGTCAGTGATACTTTAATATATGGATTTTAAGTCATTTTTTGTGCACATTTCATGGTTGCAACTTCGTAAATAAGATGATTTGCAGCTGTACCTTTTTTTTATTAAAGTCAATTCTCAATATAACTTTGAAAAAAGGTGAATTTTTTTGTGTCCCCTTCTCCTCTCACAGTGAATTCATTGATCAAAGCAATAATCAGCAGACTGATCGGTAAAAACTACAAAAGCAGGATGGTGCTTACACAACTTTGTAACTGTGTCATCAGTCTAACAATGCTAAATAATAACAATAACTTTTTGTTTGTACAGCGCCTTTCATACAAGGTTTGCAGCTCGAGGTGCTTTACAACCAAGAAACATCCACAATATTACAAGGTAGAACTCTTAAAATATTAAAAAATACAGTAAAAATACAGTTTTCCCGCCCCAACATTGCACAAAAGAACATTCAGAACATTAAAAAGAAAACATAAAGAACCAACTACCGCAGCCTCTCACCAAGTGGGGTGGGGAAACAAACCCTGGTGTATAGAATGACACTATAATATCAATATTTAAGTGTTATTATTGGAACATTATTATCACACTCTGATTTTTTCTGCATTAAGATACTTTTATCTTTGATACTTCAAGTGCATTTTTACTAATATTTACTCAAGTAACATTTTAAATGCAGAGATTTTACTTGCAGTGGAGTATTTTTGTTACTTTGGCTGAAGTAAAGTATTAAAGCACCTTCTCCAGCAGCTCCAGTAACAAGGGGAGTAGATTGTTTGTTGTACAGTGCAGCCGTTTGATCTTCTCTCCCGTGTTTGTGGAGCATTTTGCTGTTGAAACCAACAACAGCAGTCGATGTTCCTCTCAGCACCCTGCAGCGCCGGAAGTCAGGTCTTTGTAACGACTTCAGAGGAGCACCTTTACAGCCGCTGAGAGACAAATGTGGCGTCTGTGATTAAATGACACGGCGTCGCAATGCTGCACTGTCTTCAGCAATACCTTAAAAGACAATTCACATTTGTTTACGCAGCCCCAATTCATAACATGTTATCTCACAGCGAGCTAAAGACCTTACAAAGCTATACAGAGAAATCCAACTAATCCAAAGTTTCCTTTGCATTCCTTTCGAGCAAGCAATTGTCAAGTGTTTATTGTTCTCAGGAGGAATTTACAGGCATTACTGTGGAGTTCAAGCGCTGGCCAAACGTCTTACACCACTTCTGAGGTATTTGTATTAAAGTCTACATCTTCACATCACAAAACATCCACAGTTCACCTCCAGGGCAACTTTTCCTCTCTCTCAGCTTCCACCACTTCATCTCCCAGCAGTCGCTTAGTCACTCAAGCACATGAAGGAATCCAGAGAATGATCACCTTGTAAATAAGCGATCAACTGTGACACACTACTTATGAGGTGTTTGTCTGCTTCACGCCACCTCTTACAAAATACTGTTTTACTCTATAAACTGTACACGACAGCTTTGGTTGGTATAAAAAATGATATTTAGCTAATATTTGTTCAACTTCTAGACTAAAAAGTCAAATTCTACAGTGGTAATAATGACATTTACAGTTGATAGTCAATCTGTATAAACACTGACGAGAAACTATTACAGATTTTAGGCCAGATGTACCTACAGGGGGCTCGAACTAATGTTCTTAGTCATGTGAACTCCTCACCTGGTTCAGTAAATGAAACCTCTATAACACAATAGTAGACAAGTTTGGAGTTTATCCAAGCTTCACTGATCTAAGTGGCCTAAAGGGATCAGTTACCTCAGTCGCCCTCTCTGCTGTCTCTTTTATATCTCTGATGACTGATGTTTTCAGTCAGCAGTGTTATGAAGCAATAAAAATATAATTAGAAAAACTAATCCGACACCGATATGCTGACCTACTTTTTTTGATTGGTCTGTTTTGGGGTTTACTGTCAATCCTGATGTTAACGCAGTTTGATTTAGAATTACTTTCAGGGTCGTTTTATTCCACTTCTGAAAACATGCTTCCACCGTGAATCTATTACAGAGGAGTCACCGTAGTGGAAATTAATAAAGTGCATTGAGTCAAGCACCACTTTGAGGTACATGATAAAAATAATAATGAAAAAAAGACCAGAGAAGCAAAGAGTGAAAGAAAAATAGAGTTTAACACTGTAAAAGATACAAAATGCAAGATGGAGAATTCAGTATGTATAAAAAAAACAGCCATTAATACAAAAAAAATAATAGAAACACTCAAAAAAGCCCCACACTACTACTGCTGCTACTAATATTACTACCATTAATAAAATAATAATAATAACAAACAAATGAATTAATTAATCATTCAAATATGATTGCTTTTCAGAGATATAAAACACGATGAGCTGATAAAAATGAATGGATATCTTCACTAATAAACTACACAGTAAAATAAAAAAAAATGCCACACACTCAAAAAACACAATGATCAGCAATAATATAATAACATAAACAGTAATTACTATATATAATAACACAATATTATTTATTTACAAATCATAATTTATGACCGTTTTTGCTGATAATACAGTTGTTGGTGTGTTTTTAAACAGGAGAGTTTCTACCTTCATGTGCATAAAGTAGCTTCACTCTTCTTCCTTTGCTGACAGTGACTCCAGAGCAGGTTAGTCCTGCTGTACAGAAACATTCAGAGCCTCAGGCGTCCACCGGAGGTTTACTTTGGTGTCTCTGTTTGGCTCTGTAATGATGTTATTGGTTTTGTTTAAAAAAACACAAAACACGTAAAGACAATAAAATGTTATGGGTGTTGGTTTTTACAATCAGCCGAACGATGTGAGGTCAGAGGAGATGCAACTTTTCATTATGTTATATTTAATGAACCAGAAATAAATCCTAGTCACAGACAGAGAACTCAGAGGAAACTATTAATCATCAGGATGGAGCTATGCGGGGGTTAAAGGGGGAGTTTGAGCAGGAGACTCCCCCCTTTATGTCCCTGTGGGGCTGCAGATGTCTGATAAAAACCAGCCACGACTCCCACATTCAACGGTTTGCGTCTCCATTATCACTGCTCACACCTGTTGAAGAGTGACGGAACACAGGAACACTGTCTTTTACACTTTTTACAGTAAAAAAATCTCCTTTTTCATTCGACTCTACAGCCATGCATTTATGTATGTCTATCTTTAAATTCATCTCATCTCCTGGAGAAGAGAAACTATGAAACCCGGTATGTTTTCTTTTACCATCATCACAGCTAGAGGGCAGCAGGCCACTGTGGCATTTTCACCACAAAGATCAGAAGCTGTTTTTCCTTTTTTCCATCCACCTACTCAGAGCTACGCCGAGCCAAGTCCAGACCCCTGTAAGACTTGCAAAACTGTTTCTATTAGGAGCTCCAGGAGAACGAGATTATCATTTCAAAACTCCAGATCTACATCTTCTTCAGTCCTCAGCTCTCTCTCTCTCTCTCAGCTGTCCACCGCTTCATTTCCCAGCAGTCACTCCGGCTGAAGTCACTCAAGCACATGAAGGAATCCAAAGAATGATCACCTTGTTAAGCATACACAAGTTTTCCCTCTTAAGCCCCGCAGCCTGCAGCCCCTATTAGTTTACTGCTTGGCTTGACACAGGAGAGAGTTAGATAATACTGTGGCACTTGAAAGGTCGATTTGTTTGTTCCACACAGAGTAGCAACAAATGAAGGTCATGAACCGACTACAATGGCCGGCCAGCCAATGAGAAAAAGAAAAAGCTGCATCTATTCACCTCCTTTTACTGCTGCAGCCGGCTAAAGAAAGCTTAAAAACTGGGGCTTTAAACTGTTCTCACGTTTTGTTGCTTTAAAATGTTAAATTAAAGTAGAGTGTAGAGTTTAACCTGTCCTTTCTACGCAGTTATTTCTAGATTAAATACAAATCTGCAGTGCTTTAATTGTGAGCTGCTGCTCCACACCAGACTGAAGGGGGTCAAAGCTTTGCTCTGAAAGGTGACGGAGCCCGAACTCAGGATGCACACGCTTCATATGTTCCAGCAGGAAAAACACAGACCTGCCGAGCACGAAATTATAGATAAAGCTGCTATTGACACAGCTGCTTTGACCTCACACAGATTTTACCTGAAGATAAGTGAAGTGGCTGGTGCTCGTTACAGAGGAGAGCGATCGGATCAGTGCAGTCAAATCCAGGAGAACGTCTTACTGCACAATGATGGTCTTTTTGTTTTATGAAGACTCCCAGTCATTTTTAAAAAGATCAGATTGAAAATAGACTAACAGATTAAATAGTTAAAGTTCATTTGATACCCTAACACTGAAATGCTGCATACAGAAGTCTTAAACATTCTGTGTCGTCTGTCGTTTCTCTGATCAGAATTTAAATTCTCATAACTGTGAGTTCAGCCTCCACAACATTTACTCATTTGTGCACATCATAGTAGCAGTTTCTCACTCCTTCCAACAAACTGCAAATGCTTTTGGACACGCATCAGCTGCTTTCATTCAATTGTCTGCTGTTTTCTAACATTATCATTTGCTTATGTCATGTCAGTCAGAATGAACTCTACTTCTGAATGCTGAATAGTCGTTCCCTGTAAAACTAATAGTCCTCATTTCACTGCTTGAGTCATTACATACGAAAATATTGACCTAGTTGTTAAAATCTGTCAAGCTCCTCCTCGCTGCATTGGAAGGGATGATATTTGCTGTGATGTAAATGAAAATATGTGGCCAGACAGACAGGAAGGTCTGGTTGAGTGATTTACAGTACTGTGTATGTTGTATGTTCAGTTCCAACATGTACTACAATACTGTTTACAGTTGGGCCCAGCTCTACCCAAAGGGTGTTTCTAATGTCTGTTGTAAATAAGTGTGTATTTTCCTGTTGCACAATGCAGTGAACAAATTAGAATGGCAAAGAGCATCTGCAGTGAAAATGTGAAACATACGTATTCAGTGTCTTGTTCTCAGTTACCTCACTAAATACAGTAATTTGTAACTTTTTTTTTTTTTAATTAATTTTTCTGGGGGAGATTTTTGAAACTTTATTGATAGACAGGGTGAAAGAGGGTAGAGAGGAGAGAGACATGCAGCAAAGGGTCGTGAGCCAGACTCAAACTCACGACCGGCTGCTGGCAACCTGCACCCACATGGTAACGCCTTAACTCAGCGAGCTATATGGCGGCCCAGTCATGTGTAACTTTACTGTAGTTTTCAAACAGCTGTGCAAATAGTGTATCGTGCTGTCTGGAGCATTTTCAGGTAGTGTCACCAAGATCTGACTTTTTTTGCATTTGAAAACACTTCCAGAGTAAATTGTCACAATGAGGACATGACAAAGCCATGTGACTATCTTGGTCATGAACAATCGTGTCAGGACTTTTCATCATTTTGAGGAATGAACCGTCCATTTTGAGCAAGTGACACGCTTTTCAACTAGGTTTTGCAGTTTGTACTGATTGTTTTGAGAAATGCACGAACTGTTGTGCAAATGTTATTAGTGATGTGAGAAATGCACCGAAGCGACTGAGAAAAAACTGTCATTAACGTAAAAACAAGATTTATTTTGCATCTAAATGCAACTAATGACTGTTTTCATAACGGATTAATCAGCTTATTATTTTCTCCATCAAGTTCTCAATTGTTTGGTTTGTAAAAAATTCCAAAAGACGATGAAAAATCATCATCATGAGTGCTCTAAATTATTATTGCAGTTTAATCAAAAGTGGAAAAATGGATTTGTAAAGTAACTAAAGCACTCAGACAAATGTAGTGATATAAAAAGGGCAATATTTTCCTGTGAGCTGTGAAGTAGAAATATCAAGTGTAACAAAAGAACCAAGTAAAATGTAAATGTAGGTTGAATTTATACCGAAGCCCAGTACTCAAATGAAAGTACTGTGCTACATCCGCCGTTGAAATCTAACTCACATAATACTATTTACACAAACCTTTAGTTTATACTTGAAGCCTTTAGTGCACAAACCCAGAGAGGACTTCACAATGAGGGAGTGTAGGATGTAATGTGGAGAATTTTTAATGAGGTACTCAAATTTAAAACACACATCGAGTGTTTTAATGTTTAAAATGCGTCTCGAGCGGATTGGAAAAATCAGTGTAATTATTCACCAAGCAGGAGGAATGCGAGAGCAACTGGAATTACCTTTATTTTAGTCTCAGCAGGATTTATTAACATACAGTTGTGTACAGAGAGGTAGCGGCAGGAATTTGTCTCAATGCACCCTCCCTCCACGGGCGTCAGACTTACACTCAGCACGGAGCCAACACACAGTGCAAATCATCACAGTGTAGCAAAACAATGATTGTCAGTTTGCCTCGAGAAATTCCCTCATTCAGTTCAAGGAGAATCTGAGGATGCTGGATACAGGCACCGCAAGGCCTTAATACAAATACACACACATATGAGGTTAAACAGCATGGAAAGTATTAACACTGCCCCCAGTTAGGAGAGAAATAACCCGAGATGGAAACAAAATCAAAGCATTTCATGTGTAAAACTGTCTGAAGAGATTAAAAGGTGTTAGTATTTGCAGCTTTGTTGTTGCAGCTGCATAAAGTCTGACTGAGTATTAAAAGGGTTAATCTGAAGCAGCCTTTTCCAGAAGGCCTGTGAGCGAGGCTGCTGATATTAGAAGCCCCCTCTGCCACGAATAATAGGAAAATTCTTATTACAAATGCATTGATCTTATATTATTGGTCATCAAACGATAAAAAAAAACCTGTATAAAAATTGATGTGTACAAGTCCCTCATTTGTTGTTCCCTAAAAAAAGCTTCAGCAATGAATAAATAAAGAAAAACATCCTGGCACAACTCACTTCATATAATCGGATTTGATTTTCATTCATTAAAAAAAGGTAAATATATTTCATTTAATTGGATGATACAAAAATTTATATTCAGATACTGTCTGTAAATTTAACATACGATAGGCATAATAAGTAAGTGGTAATAACTTCATATGGTTCACAAAGGCAGTACTGGTTGCGTTTACAGTGCATTAAAGAGTTTTCAAGTTCACTAATGCTAGAATAATCATTGACAAGCAAGTGTAATCCATTAGTTAACAAAGGAAAATCCACTCGGAGTAGAACTAACAAGGTCGGAAAGCAAGACTTCATGTAGGAATGTCAAAATGAAAGAGTATATACATGTAATTTCTACGGGACAGAATTAAAAGTTTAATGATTTCCCCCATTAATCAAAAGAGCTGCTCAAATAATACTGAGTGAATTTACAAACACAAATCGAGACTGCATCAAGAATTAAGTGAACTCTGCTGAGGTGAGGATTTTCACAAAAAAAATAATTCAATTTATCTCACTTCGCTGCAAAGTCTCTTAATATTCACACAGACGGTTCAGTGTAATATCTACAAAAGCACATGGCACGGATCTCCAGCCGTTTGGTCCAACAGTGATGCGTGTAAAGCAGCTTTATGCCCCGATGTCAGAGTTTGTTTATAAAGTGAAGGTCGACAAGATGTTGTCCTGACTTGAGGAGCGTTTGTACCCCGAGGAGCTGAAGTACGTTTCCCCATCAGTGCTGATGTCGTCGTCGTCGTCGTCATCATCCAGGTTGTTGAGCAGCGGAGCAGAAGTGCTCTTACGCCTGGATGGAACAAACAGTTATATATATATATTTAAAAACAGTCAGGCCCATCGCTGAAAATAACAACACTGAAAGGTTTTAGCCACAACATTTATATTAATTAGCTAAGTTACTATGGCAGAATCTCACCTTAAATAACAATACAGGGTTTCAATTGCAAGTTAATTTATTTTTTATTAGTATTATTATAACTGAGAAACTCAAAGTGCCTGTGTTTAATTTCTTCTTTTAAGCATTACACTGTTTGCTACTGATGACAAACACTGGTCCATGCGTTTACCTCATTTCACTTCGCAGAGCTTTGAGCTGACTCTGGAGCTGCTCGTTGGACTCCTGTTGCTCATCCAGGTCTCTCTGCAGCTTCTTCTTGCCGTGCTCCAGTCGGTCGATCTCCTCCTCTGCCTCATCCATCTGCCTCTTCAAGGCTTTTAGACGCAGATTCAGCTTGAAGAGGAAACACCAACCCCGCGGTTAAAAGGTTCAACAGGGGCTGGCACACAGACGTCTACTATTCCTTTAATTTACGGTCTGTATGTAAATCGAGTTAAATGACTAAGCGTGAATATGAGTGTGTTACGTACTTGGTCCTTTTGATCTTGCATTGAGTGATGTTCTTCTTCAACTTGCATCATCGTCTCTTTAACCTTTCTCTCCAGCCTGCGGTTCGCCAGCTGCAGGTTGGCCCGCTCCCTGGAACACATGCAGCACAATACATCATCACACATAAAGTACAGCACATAATTCTGACATTTTATAACTCAAAGAATTAAGAGCTGCTCAGTTTCCCTGCTAGGTTTGAGTCCCTTTGCTCCCGTATGAGCCTCAACTCTGCATCCTGAATCCATCAATGTCCAAGTATAAACTCCCCCAACCGAATCAAACTCTCTACCTTCCAGTCAACCTCCCCCATAAAGCCTCCCTCTTCCATCACCTTAACCACAGCACCCTCTTCTCTACTCCCAGTCGGAGCCTTCCTCTCACCTCTCCTCCCCCTCCAGCCTCTCCTCCAGCTCATGTATGCGACTCTCCAACTGGGATACCAGCCCCTCTTTGTTGGACTTCTGGGAACCTTCTAGATGACTTACTCTGGTCTTCAGATCTTTATTCTAGAGAGGACAGAGAGAGAGAAGTATTGAAGTGTTTCATGAATGTAGGTTTATGCTGTAGTCATATTTGTGTGTAGAGAATACCACAATGACCTGATGTGAGAATGGATACATAAAAATGAAAGTGATGAAAAGATGAATGGTATGAGCTTGTGCTTTGAGTTTGTGGAGTAACGCTGTGTGTAGCTGGTATCCTCCAGACAGGAGAGTGTGTACCTGTCTCTCCAGAGCCATCTTGTCACACTCCAGGTCCTGTCTGCTAGCCCTCTCCTGCAGGAGTTCATTCCTCATCTGCTCCACCTGTCAAGCCGAGTCCAGACACTGTCACCGCCACAGTCCCACACAGTCTGACAACAATTATTATCGGATGCTGTCTGAGTCTCACTCACAACAGAAACCACCGCGGCACTCTGTGAGTCAAAATGCTAAACAATAGAAGGGTTCATGCTGGAAGAGCCCAAGTTAATTGGTGAGCTGGATTTTCTTGCTCGACTGCATTCCGACTTTTGTTATGATTGTCATGTCAACTCTCAGCGGCAGCAGGTTGCACCACAAAAAAATAACAAAACAAAGAAGATCAGTGCCAGTAGTTTCTATAAGAATATGTAGTTGCAGATAGTATATAAATGATTAGTGTTTAACACGTGCAGGTGTCTGACACATAAACACAAAGCTACCATCAGCAGCCTGTTAACTTAGCCTAGCAAAAAGTGGAAACAGGTGAAAACAGACGGTGCAGAGATAAAAATATCCAACTACCAGTACCTCCAAGACATAATACATCCTTAAAAATGTAATAATGACTAGTTGCAACTGTATAAAGATGTGTATATAGTCATGCTTAGAGATTCTAGAAGCACATTTTCCTATGGGGTTAATTGTTTACAGTTTACAGCCTGACTGATAGTGGAATTTTTTGGGCCGATACTTTAGCTAGTAAGACATTCTGATATCGATATATTACCTAGTGTTACATTAAAACAAAAAATCATGGGGTCATTGTTTATTAACTTTGCAGCAATGTATGTCACAAACTATTTAACTTACCAAGAAGACAAAGCTTGACTACCCAGCACTGTCTGCAGCACATGTAGCAGAGTGTGTATCACAGGTGAGCAGATAGTGCTGAGAGGATTGTAAACGATGGAGTTGAGCTGCTATCTGATGACACCACTTCTAAATCACCCCAAGCATCTTTTTGTGCATTATGTTCCGTAAAAAGACAGTCTGGTATACGATGGTACCGGTGTATCTGTGGCAGGCCGATATCAGCTGATAATACCGGCCGACCAATATATCAGTCAGGCTCTAACGCTAAGATAAGATGACCATCTAATAGCCTTGAAGTTTACGGTTGTGACAGTGGTATAGATCATCTCATCTAACCCTCAAGAAAAAAGCGAACTCTATTTCCCAAAATGTCAAACTATTCCTTTAATACTGGTGTTATCACACATCAGCTCACTGCACACCAGGTCAATGTAGAGAGGCCTGACTGCATGACTGTTCGGTGATAGCCTAGTTCAAAAGGCAAGAGAATGAAAACTAATCGATACAGCAGTGATGGTTCTTTCTCTGTGAGAGGAGCTTAGAATTGGTGATATTTTATGCCAATTAGTGGGTGACAGTGGGCTGCTCTGATGAACGATGGCCCCTATAACTGGTACACCCAGCACAGTGCTTGAGGGAGCTGAATCAGCAGACTGGAACATACAGCGAAACTAATCTGCTTTGTGAGAGACGGCAGGAGAGGAGAGGGGAGATTACTCTCATTTAGACAGGAGAGGAGCACCTGGTGCCAGGAGAGACGCAGGTGTTCTTCCTGCTGCCTCCGCTGCAGCCCCACCAACCCTCCACCCCATAGCCATACATCCCCCTTCATCCACTCACACATTAAAGCACACACACCAGCACACACACGCATGCAGGCGTGCGCACACTTTCAAAGACACACCACTTGCACTCAACCTACTCCACTCTTGCTGCACAAAGCTCGGGTGTTGCCTTGACAACCGACCTCAGCCTCATGCTGAACCAATGCCACTTTGTCACAATGCCACTCTTTTCTCTCTGCCAGAAATTTTTTAAAAGGGAAACCATTTACGGCGATTTAAATACTCTACTCAACCACACTAAGGTTCTCTTGATGTCGCTACACACTTTATTTAAAACGTTGGTCACAACTATTGAGTTTGTGTCAGTTTCAGACCATGAGGAACTTGTAACAAAGCCAAATCCTACAAGCCTGTCTTTGGATCTCACAGTCGTCTAAGAATAAAGCGCTGCCAAAGAAACTCTGACACTGAACTATATGTGCTACACAAGACATACACATTAGCATAAAACTATAAGGGTTACAATAAAGCAGTGTTACTTCAGAAACTCCAGAGCCAACATCCTCCCTCTGATTAGTGAGACCTCTCCCATGAACAAACAACAGTTCTAAGAGCACATGTACTTTATCTAAATCTTACTTCACAGTGCCTCCGTCAGCAGCTTTATCACGGAGGAAGGAAAACTGGAGCATTTGCTCGCAAGGATATAAAAACTGACCTCAAGCACAGGACTTAGAGTTGTTCTCCAGCTGAAGTTACTGAGTGTAATTTCCAAGTGAACTCCGCAACCTGAAAACTTGAGACATTTGGCAGCTTGCATATTTTGGCTCAGACGGTGCATTAAGAAGGGTCTTTTGTGACTGATGCATGAAAATTGGATAGACGCTCTCAGACCATGCTGGCAAGCAGCCAACCTGAATGATTATGCAAGATCATCTTACAAAGCAATAACCTGTCCACTTCATTTAAACCACAAATAAACTGAGAATTTCGGAGCGTGGATTTTACATATAAAGACACAGAATGCTGAGAGTGCACACATGCATCGATATAACCCTCCATCCTGCACAAGAACCTCATGCTTTCACTGTCAGGGCACATTTCAGACCTGTAACTGTTACATGGAGGTCACATGTTCGTTTAATTTGGAGATTAGTGGTTGCAGTCGTGATGTTAGAGGTGGAAGACAAAGCAACAGGAGATCTGGATATCATTTACAGACTGAGATGGAACAGACACGTCTGTGTGAACATGGACAGCAGGTCACTGACACAGGTGAGCACTGATAAAGACAATGTGTTGAGTGTGTGTGTGTGTGTGTGTGTGTGTGTGTGTGTGTGTGTGTTGTACCTGCTCTCGTCCTCGGTCTATCCTGTCCATCAGATTGTCTCCACTCTGACGCTCCTCATCAAGATTTAACTCCAGCTGAGCAATCCTTTCCTGGAAAATGAAGTCGTACAGTCAGTCAGTGTTGTCAGCTTTGCTCTCTATAAAAATCTGGCTAACTTTTCGCCAAGTATGTCTTTTGACATTATACAGTCCGCTAAAGACAAAGCTCTTATCAGCGGGGCTTTACTTGGCATGATTATGTACCTCCATGAGCCTGATGTGACGGGATTTATCCTCTTTAGCGTGGGCGTTTGTCTCAGCCTCCTCTTCCAGATCATGAACCTTTTTCTCCAGAGACTTTTCCCTGAGCACGGCCTCGTCTCGTTCCCTCTGACACTGCCGCAGGTCCTCCTCCCGGTGTGACACCTAGACCATAATATATTCATTTACTTCAACACTTCAAAAATACCATCACTTATTTTCTTGTCCTGTATACATACTTAGTGTACATCCTTTTTACAGAAAATGTTTTCTCTCTGGTTCCTGAACAATTAAACCGGTCTTGTATGGGTTCAGTGTCTCATTAAAGGACCCTCAGCAGGTTGTAAATACTTCTGCACTCAGTGCGGATTAACCCGAGCCCTCCTGTTGAAAGTTCATCTCCTTGTTCAGTACGTCACCTCGATTCTTATCAACTATTACTGCGGTGGCAATGACCAACAATTTAGTTGGTGCTTAGCGAAAATATTATATAGTTCCTCTGAGTGACTAATGAATTCAGCACAGCTAGTGTTTCCCTCGGAAGCAGAGCCCCCCACAGCTGGAAAACTGCCCCCACTGCTTAATGCTAAAACAATGGAAATTCATCATCTGCCCTCATTTCTCACCCACAACAAATATTTGGCCATTAGCGCAGAATTGCTACATATTTCATCATGTAAATATTTAGGACTTAATTTGAGGCATGCATTGTAATAAGTGTAATCGGATAATCGTGCATCCTCTCTCAGGACATGAATAGCTATAAGCAAGTTTGGAAATTATTGTCTTAATGAATTTATGCATTAGACGTGGGAAGTGAAAAATCCCCCTTTATGCAGCCTTCATGGTCACATCTCCCTTAAAAAGAGATTTAAATCTATGAGACGTTATTAGGAAAAGAAAAGGGATGAAGCCTAAACTTGTAGCTTTAGTGATGATCTGCCAAATTCACATGGGTGGAGACTGACAGGACATTCGAGAGCAGCTGGAAAGTGGATTCACTGGCTCGGTACAGAGCAATCGGTTTCTCAGGAGAGGTGGTGGAGGAGGATGTGAATCAGCCAGCACAGCTTTCACAACAATGATATCACAGCACTGACATCCTCCTCTTCCTGTGAGCCAGCTGGACAAAGATACATCAGTATAGATGCAGACAGAAAAAAGGAAGAACCTGGACACTGACCTCATCCTGACATATGAACTGAACTTACTATCACACAACATGAAAGCCCGTATCAGGAACATCCAGATCATCAAATCAGTAAACTCAGTGACAGCATGTTGAGCATGCAAAAATCAAGTCTGCAACTAATAACTACAGTTTCCAGAGAATAGTTCCTCCCACAGAAGGGATGGTCAGAATTCTTTTCTCCTATGCAAGGAAGCTTCTTAGGCTAAAAATCACAGCACAGCCTGCCTCTGTTAAAAGGTACCCAGCGGAGCTTTCATTATAAACAGACACAGCTTTGTTTACAGGGTTACAGTTATAGTACACTGTGTATCCTTAAGCTCTAACAAACACGTTTAATGCATTTCCTACCTCGTAAAACATTAGCAACCCCCTCTTTTTATGTTTGTGAAATCTGCATTGTCTACATCGTCTTGTTTACAGTCACCCTCCTCTCTTCCTTTATTGGCACATTAGCTTTAATAACTTTTACCTCCCTGTGCAGTCAAGAGTTATGACTATTGCTTCTCCCTTTGTGCACACAACACAAACAATAAAGGGACTGGCTGCTGTTCTTATCTGTTTTGTTATTCCATAGCCACTCTAAATCTCAGAACATATAAATTAACTGAAACTGAGCGTGTCAGATTCATACTTTCTCAAAAGCTTTGGAAAACAACAATAAATAAAACAGCAACTGAAGCATTTTAATCAATTATATCTTATGAACTTTACATAAACTGCGTAAGTCTCACAAAACTGCAGATGGATGCAAGAGCAGAAGTTCTGAATCCAGAGATGTTTTATGCACCGTTGCCTGCATTACTCCCTTAATGCTCCGCCCTGTATCTGTATGTGCAACATTATCTCATCCTGAAGTTTTTTGTCTTTCACTTGGCTACAAAACTATTTCTGGTGTGGTCACCATGAAGACAATGTCAGCTGCCCTGCCTCCTTAAATAAATGTTTGATATAGAAATAAAACAACACAAGCCGCCTACATTCTAACATGAATTATTCACATTCATCTATTCCAACTCTCAACAAAAACATTCTCCACATTCCAAAGTGCTGACAAGGATAAACTGCTTGACTGAAAACTATGCAGAGGGGTCACAAGGTAAGTTTTACTATTATAGTTGTTATAACCATGCATCAAGGGGACTACAAAGGGTGCATTTCTCTTCTAGGAGAACTGACATTAATTTAAATAAAGAGCAGAGGTTTTCTATGACTTGGCTCGGCTGAATTCCTTCACTTTAATACTATGTTTGGGGTTTGAAAGGGCAGCAGGGAGCAGAAATACCAAAGTGATGACATCGCTCTCTGAAAGGAGAGAATGATGTTGGTGGAGGGGTTCAAACTGGTCAAATCAGAACAATGGCACTCATCATCTGCTGTTCTGCATGGGAGGACTCAGTTGGCCTGACTGATGATGGCCTTGATCTGACCATTCTCTCCCTAAAAGCCGCGTCAGCCTCCAAATCTGTGTGTCCTCTCTGAATATTCATTACGGTAGATGACGCTGCCATAGTTAACATTACCTCTTCTTGTAGGGTTTTGGTAGTCAGCAGGTACTTCTCCAGCTCCCGCCCACGCTCCTTCAGAAGGCTCTGCAGCTCCGCCAGCTCCCGACGGTTCTTCTCCTTATAAATATCAATCTGCTGTTGCAGCTCCAGAGTAGACGACTGTGACGCCTCCACAATATCATTCATCTGTCCGGTGAGAGAAGACAAGAAAAAAGAATGATAATAGTAATACTGATAATGATGTGGCTTGGAAACAGCTTTGGTGTGATGGTATTCTGTCAAATCTAAAAACTGCATCGACTTTGCATACCAAGCTGAAATCCTTTTAAAGATATATTATAATCTAAAATATTTACTTTAATTATTTGATGCTTTCTTGGTTGTGCAGTTTTAAAGTTGAACCTGACAAATGTTTTCTTTCCTGGAACCAGTTTTTAATCTTAAACACCTCAATCTGATCAAGCACTAGGTTCTGCATTCATTAGAGAATTTCATATTTAATAGCTCAATTCTTTGCTTAAAAAAATAAGACGTTTGGCCACAAATGTAAATGAATCCAAGATTAATGATTGAATGTACTTTGCGTACTTGGAAACCAACCCAAACTTAAAGACAACCATGTGAGATAAGCTTTATTAATGTGGTTATTACTGGGATGGATGCTGCTGTGCTAAAGTGTGCTCACCTCTTTCTGAAGTTTCTCCACTGTACGATCCAGCAGCCTCCTCTCATCCTCTATGTCATTCTTCATGTTCTTGAACTGCTCCTTCTGAGTCTTCTCCTCTTGTAACCTCTCCTCCAACTCCTTGTGTTCACAGCTCAGCTTGGTCAAGTTCCTCTGTAGAAGTACACCGAAATAAAGACGTCAGGCTGTGTGGTCATTTCCGTACATGCAACATAGAGCAGCGCTGCTAATCTTACCTGCACATCCTCCAGTCGGATGGTCAACGCTCGGTTGGCACGGGACATCTCCTCTTCTTGCTCCTTAATTTCAGCCAAAGACTCTTCCAGCTGCTTTTTATCTCTCTGTAAAGTGGACATTGCAACACATTAATATAGTGTAATAAGCCACACTGGAAACAGTAAAATAAAACTAGAATTACTGGCAGTTCTGTGACTAGCTCCCTCTCTATTCTTTTTGGCTCCTCACCTCCAGTCGGCCAGATCTGTCTCCCAGCCTGCTCTCCTGTAGCTTGGCCTCATCGATGATTCGGTTGAGTTTGGCCACTTCATTTTCCAGCTCTTGCGCCCTCCTGCGCAGTCGCTCGGCTTCTTGAGTCAGTCGTCCTGCTTGGCCCTCTGCTGCACCCTTGGCTGCCTCCACTTCAGCCTTCTCTCGGACAACTGCTGCGCCGCTCTGCAGGTCAGAACAAGACACGAGGCTTCAGTTCAAAGGAAGCAGGAGTCTGTGACACTCAACAGAGTGTGGAACAATGATGCATGATGGAACATTTGAGACTATCTCAAACGCCTCATATAACAAAAGCTATTTGTAGAGCTCAGTTTCTCACTGAACCTTTGTTGCTGCGGACACCAGAACAACAATGCCTTCCTGTAATTCTCTCACACTTCATAATAAACCACAACTGAAAGCAACCAAATGTGAGCTTTCATTAGCGTTTGTTGTGTGGTACTGTGACCCCTACCTATTCTGAAATATTTAGATATTATTACAGGTTGTTATACAGTGTTGCACCTGCGGCAGGACAGTAGCAGAGTTAATGTACAGTCCTGTAAGTCTACACCATGTCCAAATTTATGAATGAAAAGTCTGCTTAAACTCTGACATCTCAGAGTTAAGCGCCGCACAGGAGAGAAACAACAGGAGAAGGACAGAAATGCAAGTCTGAGACACAGAAAGAGGAAGACAACTGACAAGAAGCACACGACAGAGAACAGGTTTCAGTAGCAATGACACCCTCCTGGTGAATTACAGCGTCAGTAGGCAACAGGCTTGCAGAGGGTTGCTTGGAAACAACATTTTTGCAGCATGAAGGTGGAATGTTAGGAAACTGGTTTGACAGTTTATCTCAGTACACTGAGGTATGCACACATGAACAGTGTGGATGCAGAGAAACAACAGAGCACATTTGCAGAAATCTATAGTTACTGTTTCACTATATGACAGCTGAAACAGGTGAAATATTAAATCAAACAAATGCTCAAGGTGTGAAAATGTGTCAAAGGGTTTATAAAGTCCGCTGACTCTCTTCACAGGCAGGTTACTCATTGTTTTGTGTCACATACATTGTTGATATCTAAGTATGACACTGCATGCGTGTGTGTATGTGTGTGTATGTGTGTGTGCGCACACAAAAGCATGAAAGCACACACGCCTTTCTGCCTTAAGGAACCAACTGATTGAGTTGTAACCCAGGCCGTGACACACTCATGAAAGGTACGAGCAAAAAACACAATCAAAACAAACAATGGAACTACAAACTGGTTTGCTGTAATAACCCTGATCACAACAATTTACTGCTAAATGACACTGTAATCATCAGTAAGTTCTTTGATTGCCAATTAAAGAGGCGGAACTGGCAAATCCCTTTAAAAAATGGTGTCTTTGAAGGTAAAGGTTTTGAAGGGGGTAGCTTATTCATACAAATGTAAAATTTGTTTCTGCTGGAATCTGAAGGCTAAAACCTTTCACCCCTTACTGCCCTTTTGTGACTAATGTAAAAGGCGCTTGTTGGTCAGCTCTTCTTGTCGTCACTGTGCCTGAACAGAGGCACCGCCTGTACTAGAAAGGTGACAGGTGACTCCCTGCTTCGCTGCTGGCAGGCCAGTCTGACCTGTTTCCCCTGTCACTCCAGAGCCAACCTCATCAACGCCTCACTGGGTCATGTAGTTTGGTTAAAGGAACAAGGAGGCCTGACCAGACTCTGTACTGAGATAACACTGTTTTCATCATCATTTAAAATAAAAATGTAATGACAGACAACAAAAACAATTTGATTTCTGAATTAATAAATTGCAACTTACAAAAAAATTTGAGGAAGAAATGACTGTAGTTCAAGTCCTTAGCATCACAAAGTGTAGTCTCCAAAGTTGCCCTCAAGTTAAATCAACACCTCTCTTGACAAAATCTGACGAAGGGCTGTTGTCTTCATATCAAACTCTCTTGTACTTTGAGAAAATAAATTTGGGAGTTTCTGGATGATTGCATCTCGTGTTTGGGCCCTGATAATCAGATGTCATGTTGTGTCAAAGCAGCCACCTCATGCAGCTTTGAAACTCATATATTAAACTGTTTGCTGCCTAATCCTTCCTACAGGTGTAAAATGCTGCTAACTAGCATCCAACCTGACATGACCGATATCTGTATCAAGTGTCACTTTCTAGGAGATATATATTAAAATTTCCACATTCTGCAATAAATGTGGTTATGTTCAGTGTGAAAGGCAAAAAAAGAGAAAATGGGTTGTGCAGGACGTAGGGCT
Source organism: Dascyllus trimaculatus (assembly GCA_024666655.1). Lineage (NCBI taxonomy): Eukaryota > Metazoa > Chordata > Actinopteri > Pomacentridae > Dascyllus > Dascyllus trimaculatus. The sequence continues at coordinate 26,116,507 of CM045445.1, forward strand.
GAACACAGATTCCACTACAATAATAAAGCATTGATAGTGTACGTCAGGATTGTGTCTGTGCTCCATTTTAACAACATGCTGAACATAACAAGTTGAGCCCCAACACTTGTGTTCCTGTCCCACTTCCCACACTGGGTCACATGTGTTAAAAACATGAGCAAAGCCACCCAGCCGGAAAGAGAGAGGCCCTGTTGCTGTCCGTGAGAAGAAGCAAGATTAGACTCAGTGATGTGAGCCCCATTTTCATTAAGACTTTCCCTGATACATTTATCACAGTACATTATGACCCAGATGTTTCAACAATGGCTGTAAAGAAAATGTGTTTATGCTGCTTGTGTAAAGAGAAACACATGCATGGAAATTTCTTATATTGCTTCACTAACTTGATTCTTTTCTGATTCAGTGCTTCAAAAAGTTAATAATTCTCTAAATCTATTAAAGCCTTATTAAAGTTTACCTAACAATCACTGAAGGATTAGTACTAACAAAACTATTTATCAGCTATTAGACAATGATTTGTTTAATTTGTCCATTCAATACAATTGTTTATCACCTGTTTACATACAAACCTCACAAAAATACCAATAAGAAGAGCTGGCCTTCGTGTAAAAGGACAATATCATAGAAGAATATATGTTATTATCATACTGCTCAAGCTATTTCCCCCCCTCTGCTCTAAACTCAGAGTTTGACTTGGGTCCTCATGTGTACTCAAACTGTTTATCTAAAGTTGCACATTAACTAACTTTGTTCAGTCTTTGAAGTGCAGCATGAATGCTGAAGTGAAGTACATGATCTGAGTCGTGTGCTGTGGTGAAATCTTGGCTCTCTCAGTTATGCTCACTGAGTCTGGGATATGCAACAAGACTGCATTTAAAATCCACAAACAAATACAGTGTCGTTCATTTTCCTTCCTTCATTCTATGTCTGAGTAACTCTGTAAATGTCAAGTTAAAGATTACTCCCTCCATCAGGTAACGGTTTCAAATTCAAAAACACAGTAAACATTATTATCTACATACACCATTATATAAACATTTGAGCTACATGTGACAAAGTCCAAATGCAGCTCCGAGACATCCACAGTTCAGTGGAGGTGCGATGTAGGATTTTTAAATATCACTCAGAGTTACTGTAAAAAGAGAGCTTCTTCCTATGAAGATATTTTCAACACTGCCAGCTGCTAACATTTCATCATTTCTTTCCCCTCCCCGTTCCTGATGTTGCCCTGCATGTGTTCTGCTATTTTTCTTTTAAGACAAACATGTTGGGGGTATTTATCCACGTCCCCAGTCCACCATCTGGCACATTTACAAGAACACGTTCACGAAATCCAACAGAATAGTGCACAAAATAACACGCATGCAGAGGTTGCCAATATACCTGGTGATTGCTTGTTTCGACTTACTGCACCTTTCAAATGGATGCAATCATTTATTAAAGTTATACTATGTATGATAGGTAAAAATACTTTGGAGCCCATCTCAAAATTTATTAATACTTAGTATTTTAATTTAAACCACAAATTCAACCGCCAAGCTCTGCAGAATTGACTACCGAGTCAACGTAGGAATGTCTCTGCACCACCACAAGCATCTATAGACTCCAGTAACAGCCCTGACTCTAACATTCATGGGTCTCTCTGCTATGAAGGTGGGTGGACTGGAGTAATGACCAAAACTCTTTTGCTTCACTGTTATTAGCTGACTCCTCAGTATAATATGTCAGTACCATTTACCTTCAGACCTTCATTCTAAGCAAGACGTTTAGAGCTTTTCAAATAAACTAAAATATGTATGGCAGGCTACAAAAAGCTTTTGAACTCTTCTATCCTTTGTAAATACACAAAAGCTACAGATTGTGAGTGTCTTACATGCTTTTTGTGTATATTGGCCTGACACTTGTTTGCTAGTTGGATGGCGGGAGACAGAGTGAAGTCACCCATCCTGTTTTTCCATTTGACAACTGAAGTGTAGTCTTGTTGTGTCAATGAACAATGCCGTTGCTGCCGTTTGACAGAAAGAAGCTACAATTCCACAAACAGCTTAAAACTGTTCAAGGTCAGTCAGACCACAGGTCTGAATTTCCTGAATTAGATTAATTAAATTCCACCCTCATATCAGGAAACAAAATATAAAAACTTCTTTGGCAGTGCATAAGCCTTGATTTGCCAGCGCAAAGTATGTGTTACAAATACATACAACAGGTTCTCTTATTTTAAAAAAAGACACCCAGACCTGAGGTTGTCTGAAACAGAAGGCCTGTCATGGACTGAAAGGGAGTATTGAAGTAGAAATTAAAACGTGACAGCTGAGAGGCATTGGCATCCCTTTGGTCAAAGAAGTAATCAAATCTTGTCTTGTCCTCAGAGAAATGGAAACAGAAAGCAGCTTTGAAAAGAGTCTCTGTGCAAAGCCAAACTTCACATTTACAGTGGTATAATGGAATTACAAAGCCCACAGAAGCTGTGACCATAAATTCTGTAAGAGACACTGCTGTGTCTTATTTAAAAATAAATAAGGTGAACCATGAAAAATAATTTTCTAAAATGTTTTTTTAGCCTAAATGCTCCCCTTGACTTGTTTTACCTGTTGAAACACTATTTGCTGTTGAGAATGACAACAGTTCCAAACGTCACACAAACAGGTCTGATTGAAAGATGTGAAAATATCTGAATGTGCCAGCATTCACGGCAGCACACCACCGTTCTGGATTCATCACAATAAAAGGTAAACATGTAATACCGAATCTGAAATACTTTGGCCTGGAGGCTTAGTGTTGTCTTGAAAACCCAGTTTCTATCCATGTCTGTCAGAAACGTTTTACATCCCAAGACTACAAGGACAATCCATGTAAGTCAGCACAGTTATATCTAACAGCACATTATTTTAAGGTGTTGCCTTAAACCACGTTTAATCAAACTTTGATCTCATGTTTACCGCTTCAGGATTTCTTTAAGCAAACATCTGTGAAATCATTCATTTCTGCAGTGAATCACGCAATGTTGCGCTACCAGACAAACCACTCCTTAAAAATAATTACATAGATTTACACAGACTTATTGAATTTTACAATGATAGCTGAGAGTGGCTCCAACTAAATTACAAGTCTCACAGTGGCAATTAAATGAAGCACCACCATATTGGCCAAAATATGAAACAGATTACAGGAACAAAGAAGTTCAGGTTTGAATAAACCTGTGAGTGTAAGAACAAACACCCAACACACTCCGCACTGCAGTTCAAGTCTGAAAACTAACAGTGTGAATACAGGAGTCTTTGACCACACAACAATTCACAATCACATCTAGCTGGCATAAATTTAAATATAAGACAATAAAAGTTCCAAAACAGATTAATTTCTTCACTGTCACACAAAAAAACCAAATAAAAATGTGAAGCAGGGCTGAACAGTTGATCGAATCTAAATCAAAATTTGAAATGATGCATAAGCAAATTGAAAAGAATGCAATTAAGAATATAAGTTATGTAGGGCTTGTAACACAGGGTTAAAACTGTTGTGTCAATGGCTTTACAAATTACTGTTGTCTTCTTTGGGTGACAATCATGCTTTTGAAGAGGTCTGCTGCGAGAACGCTTCATCATATTTTCAATATTAAAGTAAATACTGAACTGAAGCTTTAAAAAATAATAACAAAATTCAAATCGTAATAACTGTCAGAAAAATCACAATTAGATATTTTTCCCAAATTCCAAAATGTAAACCACGTGAAGAACAATCGTCTCCAGCCTCACATGAAAACACACGGACCACCTTTAAACACTGCATGATGAATGTCAATGTCTGAAATTTAACCACTCGCCTCAAATGTTCTCAGTCGCCTCAACAGGAGATGTGTGTTTAACCTGCAAGTTGTTTCAGCAGGTTAGGTTCGCACCACAATTGGGCTCAGGCAATGAAGAAAGAAACAATAAATAAAAAAACTAACACAAGCCTGACCGTCACGTGGCCGTGCAGCATTTCTCTGAACACTTTCTGACAGAACTGCTGGATATTTAGTTCCTGTTTTTAGGAATGCTTAAAGTCATCAGTCTATAAAGTTATCAGTACAGCTATTTGAAGACCTAGAAGAAGGAATATTCCAACAAGGATAAACTGCTAATTCTTCGCAGTCTCTGTCAAGATAATCATTTCCTTCCTCACTCACTGTCCTGCGTCTCATTCCTCCTCTTTCCAGTCGCCTGGTAAATCAACTCCTAAAGCTACACTGGGAAATATAGTGCTATCATCAAACACACAGACTCATGCTGAAGCCTTTACTTTCAAAACACGCCCGAGGGGGAACTCTTCTCGGAGCTATGTAAGTTTGATGATCAGACAGAGAGACTTCAGTTCACACACTGGCAGAGATTACTTGAGAAGCAGGCTGAGATAGGCTCCAGAATGGCACAGGCCAGAAAATGACCTGCATTTAGGTGAGCAGCAGATCACTGTGGAGTCTTGTGTGGAAACTGTGGAGTTAGGAAATGAAAACATATAGCATTCGGGATTGAGGTTATAGATGAGAGTGTGATAACAATGTGGCTGTGTTGCACACTGTGGCTTGGGGCTGTAGGTGAAACATAACAAGAGCTGGAAATGATGCGATAAGCACAAGGCTCTGTCTTTGCAGTTAGCAAGGGCTGAGACCTATTAAAGCCTCTAACACCGCGAGTCTGGAGCACTGCAGAGATGGAGATGCAACTGCAGCACCCTGAAGAGGCATAAATGAAAAGATCTGAGTCTCTCCCGCAGGTCGGAGCGGGTACACTGTAACAGAGCTGGAGCTGAGTAAAGGAGGAGGTCTACAGGGTGCACATTCTCCACTGTGACCCCGACATTCCTAGAAACAAACCCTCATCTCTGCTCACTGCACCTCATCTGTCCACATTTTCCACATACTAGCACATGCTGACACAAAAGACCCAAGTCCAATTCCAAAATGAGCAGATGTCTTTTGTTACAGAACATTAGGAACCTCGCTAAGTAGTACTTGTTAAAATAAGCAAAGTCTAATCTTCTCAAAACAGTATGACTAAGATTTTTCAGCCCAGATAAAATTCCACAGATTTCAGCTCATCAAAACACAATGCAGCTTTCAAGTTAAGACACAAAACAGGCCCCCCGTTCCTTTCATGGGGGTCGGCCTCGCATCCCCTTTCCTACAGCATACTGACCCACTTATTCAGCATGTCCCAACCCCCGCTGCTATTATTGTGTGAAACAAACTCATCATTCATCATTGACTGAGGTCCACAATTACCCCCGCTCTTTCAGGGCAGAAGAAAGAAGAGGGGACACGACGCGACTCAGGAACGGCAGCTCATTAGATTAGTGATGGCTTGCCACTACAATTAACTAGTATACAGAACAATTTAGTGCTCTAGTTTCCAGCATTCTAGCCCGCATGGGCAGCTCTGGTCACTGAAAATGTCAGAGCTACACAAAGAAGTAGGCAGCACTTTGGTTTGAGACGGGGCCTGGAAATAAAGAGACGCACACTTCACTCTGGCTCTTTTTTCCCCATCTGACACCCTGACACAAAACAGAAATGTACATGTGATGACAGGCAGGTATCAATCTTTGCAAATTCTGCTTTGGCATTTGCATCCATCACACAGTGCATCCCTATTACACAGATAATATACGACACCTGGTAAAACACAGTGTTTATAACTTACATGCTTTCAAAATGCTTATTCTGTAAATGATTTAACTGATGTGCCTTTTACATGCTAATTAATTAGATCTTATGAACCATTTGCACACAAATAGATGTGAATAAATGTGAGTTACCGTTTCTGCAGAGTAACTACAAACATGTCACAAAGTCTAATATCAGGTAAAAAGATCAATTCAAGGCCACAGAGGAAAGGCTCCAACAAGTGAGAACTCTTGTATCTTAATAGAGAAACAAACAATGACTTCATCTTGCCAAGTGTTTACAAAGCACTGACGGTAAACCCCTGATGACACACTCCCTCGGGGGAGCAGTACCTCTGTTAAACGAGGAAATGTTCTAATAGAATGTTGCTGCAAGGAGCTGCTGTGGAACCCCACCAGGCCTGCAGGAAGTCCAGAACAAGGACGACTTCCACTCTTTGAGACAAACAGGACACACGTGAGTCACACAGCGACCTACTGACAACAATGTGTCTTCAATCCTGTCAGTGTGACGTCTCCTGCCAAGCACTGCTGCTCGTCTTATTTTAACTCACCTTCCTCCACAGATGTAACAACAGTTGACTGACCCTCTTTGCTCTAAAGAAAACACGCTTTTAATCATTCACTTTTGAATAATGGCTTGTTCATCACTGGAAGATTCTCTAAATGGTGCTGAGTAGCACACATATGATTCAAGGAGATCTCTAAATTTGGATGTGTACAGCTTTCCAGAAATTAGTTTATTGTCCACGGTGATGCTGACAAAGCTGTCTACTTAGCTACAATTGTGACATTCTTATAATGCAACAATTTCATATACAAATAAATGTCTCAAAATATTATTATCAAATATCATTCTTCCAGTAAGAAGTTTCTTCTGTAGAGGATCAAACTAAGATAAATAAAAACACCTTCACACTTGGCTGGTGAGAAAAATTTCCTATGAAAAATGTTGATGAGCTCCATGTGACTGTTACATACTTTAAATTACATCCAACAACACATTGTTTGGGTTGTGCAATCACATCATCATTAAAAACTGGTATGTTGAAACATTTAGAATAAATGTATGCCTTACTGCCATGCAGCTATAGTACAAAACCATCTGCTTATCACTTTATAAAATCTATCCCTGTATAAGCAGAACTGGAATTAAAATGATTAGATGTCAAAGTCTTGGCTAAGTCAGTGACAGCTGCCAAGTCCTCTGTCAGCATGTACAAAAGGCTGCTACTGAAGCATCAAATGTTTTGGGAAACTATTATTCGCTGACATAAACTAAGGAGTAGTAGTAGTATGCAGAGAAGACAGCAAATGAAACAAGGCTTCTTTGTCTCATTTTCCTTTAAATTTCTTTCCAAAGTCATGCTGATTCAAATGGCCAAACTTGTCTCCAGTGTGGCCAAACGTGTCCAAACCAGTGTCTCAATATTTTGATACTCAGTGCCGCAGTGTTGAAACTTGTGAAAAGAAGCAAGTAAGTCACAGACTTCTGGTGACAGATTTACGGTAACAACCTACAATCTGAAACACACACACACAGATACATTTCCCTTGAATGCTTTGCTTATCTCTGCACTTCACTGTTTCTGGAATGGGGGAGGGTGAGAGAAAAGGAAATGAGGAGGAGGGAATGCAGCAAGTAAACTGGAGGAGAGGAGAGGGAGGGGAGTCAAACTGGTGGCTGATTACCTGCTTGGCCTCCTCTAACGATGTCTGCAGTCGGCTGATCTCTTTCTCATACTGCTCCTTCATCTTGTCTACCTCCTGATCATGAGCAGCAACTTCCTCCTTCAGGGCTCCTTTCAGAGCTGTTAGCTCTCTTTCTCGCCTCCTCAGCACCTCCTCCTGCTCCTCCTTGGCCAGGAGAACTTCCTGCATCTCCACCTTCAGCTGCATCATGTCCTGTGGAAAAACAAGACAATTTGGAAACGGTTTTTAGAAACAGACTGGAGCTCAGCTGTTAGTTTGATCAAGACCCTTAGGTCTCCTCATATCTTTGGCAACACAGACTTTTCTCACTTTCTAATATTTGTGATGACCAAGCTAAAGAAAAAACAGGATTCATTTTGTTTTCTACAATGAACACTGTGGCTTACCGCTAAAATCATGTCTTTCTCTGCATCAGAAGCTGACTTCTTGGCTGAGTCGAGCTCGTCATGCATCTCTGACAGTTGATCCTGCAGGTCCCTGATCTCTGTCTGGTACTGCTCCCTCTCCATCTTCACCTGGAAAAGCCTGACAGACCACACATGTCACAACATGGTACAGGTCCTACACATACTGTACACATATGCACATACACACCCGCCCACCTGTCTTTTAATTCACACATACAAATGGCAGCACCTGTGCTGGGGCTGAATGTGAGGCCTACAGAGCACGGAGGTCAAAGCGAATATTTGAGTGATGAAAAACCAATAATGTCTAAACTGCTTCTACATGACAACCTTGAGGGGGAGGCTGATAAGTGATGTGAGACACCTCAAACAGTTCACCACACAATAAAGAAGGCTCAAGAAAAATAACTACTCCTGCTGGAAAAATTGACTAGATGGGTAAGTGAATGGGGTCAACGCAGAACAACCAGCTACAATGTCATCTGCAATGCTCAAGTACTCAGACTCAGAATCAAAAGCTAAAATTACTTTGGTATTGTTTCCACATAAAAACAGTTAAACGTAAACTATAGATGATTATCGATGAACAAACAAAACATCAGTCAAAACATCTTGGATTCAAAAAAATATTGACAATAATGGCCCTTCACAGAAAGAGTCAGATATAAAAGAGTGCTGTATGCAACACGATAATCTATAGAAAACATTCAAAATCTTTAGCTCAACTTAAAGATTGCCAGTTTTCCTACTTTTCTCATCTGAAACCTGCAGAACCCCAAAACAAAATAAATAGTCACAAAACTCTGCTCACGACTGTAGGCATCAGACTGAGATCAGTCAAATGGTGTAGTAGCTGTATCACATGTAAAGGAGCAGAAATGAAGTGGGACAGTTCTTGCCGCCAGTGACTAGTAAATCAATCACAAGCAACACTTTAAAATTAAGGTGAAACATTTGTCTAACAGACCAAAGGAGATACAATGGGCTTTGGAAGACAGACAAACTGACGTGGTAGCCACTTCAGTAACTATCAATAGTCCGAGCAGTTTCATCAACAGACATCCTACGGTACTGCTTAAATCCCATTTTTGATACAGAGCCTCTTCATCTGGGACAAGGAGCTGCATCCAGCAGGTTCCTGCTTTCCCTCTTTGTTCCCACCTCCATCATTGCAGACTTCCAAACTAATGAGCAGAGACCAATAGTACAAAAACAAGAACACAACCACCAACAGTTTCTCACCATTAACAGTTCTACTTGCTTCAACCAATAAAACCAAGATGGACATACCAGTAAAAGAAAATGAACTTGTTTCACCTCTAAGCCACACATTCTTGGCCAAGTGTAACAGAAGTGAAAATACTGACTCACACTCTGGAACTTAATGTGTTAGATGATCAACTTACTCTTCCACTGTAGTCTGGAGATCAGCCTCTGTTTTGGCTAGTTTTTCCTTCAGACGCTTGCACTCCTCCATGCTTCGCTGTAGCTCCTGCTGCAGCTCGTTCAGATCTGCTGCTGTCTTTTTGTCGGCTTGATTCTTCTGGTGATCAAACACACAAAATATTTTACTGCTGCCATTTCAATGTGAATACATTTGTCGTTTTATTTGAGTGATATGCTTATTTTCAATTATTTTTGTTTGTTGTTAGCAGGCACTGTTTTAAAAAATGCAAAGGAGGATCCCAACTACAAGGAAAAGCAGCATGTACACAAAATCACAACATTAAAACCACTGACAGGTGACTCTGACGGTAGTGGCCTCCCTCAGCAGAGCCTTGCGACCAACCAGACAACAGAAACTGCTGCTCAAGGAACACGACCAAGAGCTCAAAGCATCAACCCCAGGTTTTAATATGATCGAGCATCCACAGGACGCACGGGAACAAGCTTAATCCACAGAGACCCCACCCAGCAACCCAAAGGATCCACTACTAATATCTCCCTCCAAGACAACACAGGACACCCAGAGGTCATGTGTCTATGCCCCTACAGGGACAAAAATCTTTTGGCAACATGGGGGGGGGGGCTTATACAATATTAGGATGATGTTTTTGATGTTATGGTTGATAGATGAAAGGTGCACATGTTGTAAAAATGATCTCAAAACTGTTGGTTGTTCAACTTTTTCACATCTAGAAATTTCTACTTACTTACAGAGAACAGAGAACAGAATTATAGCGTGCCATTGTATTAAGCCTAGCCAACTCTACATCCAAACACTAGTCTCACAATATCTCTTTAAATTCAACAAGTTGAACAGTAATCCCTTAAAGCTCCTTTTCAACCAAACTGTTGATTAAAGGATATTCTCAAACAACAAGTTTAGCAATAAATTGACATGCCAACATAAACAGGCTGGTGTCAGAGGCACAACTGCGGTTAGACTATCGTTACCATGGTTCGTTCCTCCAGTTGTTTTTTCAGTGCGACCATCTCTTTCTCCAGTTCAGCGTTTTGCTCCTGCAGAGCTTTGGTCTGTGCAGCGAAGTCCAGGGACTGACAGAAGAAATCAGACATTTTAGTTTTCCTAACCCATTTTAAATAAAAATGCAAACTAAATATTTGGACTGTTGCATAATCAATGTCTAAATATTTAAATAAAATGGCTTTGAAATCATATTTTTTTAACTATCAAAAAACTTGCTGGGTTTTACTTTTAGAAGCCAAAATCCAAGCACTCATTTTTCACACACATTTAGCGATAGACAGCTAAAACAAAAAATATATCATTTAAATATAAAAAAAACAGGTTAAGATACCCTTTGGACATGTAGGTGGCATATCACAGCAGCCAGAATAGAAGACATTGTAATTATGTACTACTGTGTCAACAACTTAAAACGATATAACTTTATCTTACCTTGTTGTCGCTTTGTGCACTCGCTGTGGCCCGAGATTTCAATGTCTGTATCTTCTCGAAGACAAGGTTGACCTTCCTCTTTGTCGTCTCATCATTATCATTGCTGCTGCAGACAAACACACACACAGTAATGTTACACTCTGGTTATCAAAGGTTTAAAAAAAATTATTTCAGTGTTTTCGGGATCAGGAATTAATTCCAGACTGTTCTGGGAACAGAGTAGCTCATTCCCAGCTTAGAGGGGGTCAGGAAGGATCAGGCTGCTTTGATGTGTCACCTCACAGCACAAACAGCTTCATTACACACATGAGCACCAAACACAGGGTGACGTTTGCTGTGTACTGGGACTGCTGCAGAGCCCCATTGCATCACCTGGTAAAGTATTAGGAACTAGAGCTAAAAATACTGAAGAAACTATGCAGCTAGAAGAAATATCACATTTTCAAATTCATTCAGATAATAAACTGTTGTTTGTTCATATAATTAACTTCTCAAACAAAAGGATGATTGTTTTTAAGAAGCTTTGGTTCATAGTATGTGGTCACAAAATCAGCCGCACCCAGAAATGTTCTACCTCAGGCCCATTCTGTCATATTTTAACATAGTCTTCAAAGGAATAACAAACTAACCTGCTATTCTGGTCAGTGAAAAATAAACACAATACCTTCACATAAACGTATTCTTAGATAAAGCAGCTTTGTCTTTAGTGCTAAACAATGGCTATTTCTGAGTTTGCAAACAAATGTCTGAGAGCTCAAACATGATTTCCTCAACTCAGCGTGTGACAACATCAGAATGAACAAAACTGTAGTTTCACCACTTTCACATAAGAGCATCAATAAATTACAAGGCTGACACAGAAAGCCAAACCCTCAAACCTCCTCTCTCCTCATACAGATGATTTTCATTAAACCTCTAAAACCCCTGTCGGTGAATGTTTGTCTTCTGGGCCTTGGGAATGTAGCTCAGTTTCAGCCCCTGCACTTCCATCTGTGTTTCCTTTCCTTTGTCCTGTGACTCCTGACCTGTGGCCCGACACACCCAAACAGTTTCCTGTTCTCTTTCTACAATACCCCGAGCCTGTAACGCATGCAAAAACTGTAGGAACCTGCAAACTGTTTCTCAGTGTAAAATCATACTGCAGCTGTTCCAAGAGGAAAACCCAATTGTTTAATTCAAACTTTCTCTGAAAACAATCACTGATTTTCCTGTAAGAAATGACTGAACAGTATGCTAACGACATCCTATGCAGCTGCCTTAAAACCTAAACTGAACATAATCTTTTAACTCAACATGCCTCTCCAAGACAGGCTGTGAGTGTCTGATTACAGAAACAAACAGAACGTTTTCCCATCGTTTCACACCACACCAAACAGAAAGTGGAGTGAGAAAGTGGGATTCTGCAAGAAAAACAAATTCCAGACAACTGGATCACTCACAGCCTGGATGGGAGGGTAAGAAGAGCACATTCCTTTACTTTTATCACAAACAGGCCAGCTCAGATAAAAAAAAAGCATTTATGTGCTTCCACAGAACAGTTTCTTCTCCAGTGATGCATTGCTTTATGGTGTTGAATCACAACATTTGGTCACATTTTTTAGGATATGAGTGAATAAACATACTGATAAGGACAGAAAAATCCAGATTACTCACCCATCCTTAAGGTAATTAAACAAAATCTGTTTTGCTGTCTCTTCGTGTGTTTGTTGTGAAAGCTCCTGCTGACCTTTCAGGAGATCGGGTGTTGCCTGGATGTGACAGAAAGTGAAAGGTAATTAAAAGATCTGAGGAAAACATATTGTTCTTCTCTCACCTATACTCATTTTAGTAAAGACTGGATGACCATCATTCCAGAAATATGATTAAATTTAAAGACAAAAGTTCAGAAAAACAAATGCTACTGCACTAATTATTTGTTTTTTACCTGAACATCCGCCTCTGTACCAGCCTTTTTATCTGTAGTGGAAGCAGGCTTTGATAGAGATGTTGACAGTGATGTTGATGAAACTCTTCCAGCTGAAGAAGCACTTTCCTCACTCTCTTTACTCTTAAAGGGTAGTGAAGAGACACGGGTCTGGGGCTTTTTGTAACCCTGTATGGAGCCTACACCTTTAGAGATGGTGCTCTGGGGGGAGCCAGGTGCACTGGTGGCACGAGATGAAGCCCTCGAATCAGCCTTACCGTCTACAGTCATGAGCCAGGAGTCCTTACTGCCGGCTGTTTTCTGCAGCCGTAGCTGTGAAGGCCGCAGGACGTGCTCCATTGATGTGCCTCGCTGTCGGCTAAACTCATTCATGTAGTCAGGGTCACCTCTCAGCCCAAGGGCGCTATCCACACTCCGTGAGCGCTTCCTGTCCTCAGGATTGATCCTGTTTCTGCGACCTGCCCTGCCCCTGCGCTGATGACTGCCATCTTTGCCATCAAACTTCTCAATGAGTTCATCAACACCGGGAATGGAGCCTGTGTCGATGTCTCTGCCTGAGCCGGGGAAGAAAGGGATGTAGCGGCGGTTCTCATGGCGGTTTATAGTGTCTGCATACAGAGCATCCATCTGTTCATCCACCAGAGATTTAGAGGCGGAAGGTGAGGAGGAGTGGCGGGAGCGCGAAGAGGATTCAAGAACTGGTCCACTGGAGTCAGTCCTGCGCAGGGGAAGGACATCAGGCTCTCGACGGCTGCGCTCGAGGCTGGAGTTAGCACTGCTCATTGAACTGGGGGATCTGCAGGATGTCTTACTCTGCTCACTTGTGGGACTGGACACAGTGGACGGCTGAGGCTGGGAGGGAGCCATTGGTTGGTGCTGAGTTTTAGAGCTCAGCTTGGACTGAGGCAGATTCAGATTGGTAAGATAAGGTTTGGACTGTGGCTGAGCCAGCTGTGATTGTGGCCTGGCTTGAGGCTGGGCGAGTTGGGATGGAGGCAAAGACTGAGGCCTTGGCTTAGGAACGACTTTCTCACTCTGGCTCTGGTATGAATGTTGCCTTTTCTCCTGTTGCGTTGGATCTTTTTTCCGGTCCAGGCTTGATGACCTGGTGTTGGACGGTTCAGGCACAGCAGATCTGGAGGAGGACCTTTGGTTCCCTGGTTCAGACAGAGGTGGAGTCCTTGAAGGCAGGCTGCGGAAACCTTCAAGGGAGTTGGTCTCTGGATCATACGGCTGCAGAATCTCAGGGTGCTTCTGAAAGTTCAGAAGGTTGGATGGTTTCTTTCCTTGTGATTCTGTGACACCATTTTGAGGAGCAGTGTGGTGCATCATCTTCTGAGACCTGTACTCCATGAAGGGGCTGTTGGATCCAGCCTCTTTGCCTCCTCTGAAATCATACTCCTGGTAGTTTTCAATAAAAGAGCCTTCTGTGTCGATGTAACCATTGCTGTTAGGGTCAACGTACGATTGAGGACCTCTGTCCTGGTTGTTGAGAACCACATAAGGGTGTCCATCTATACCCTGGACTCGGATGCTAAGACCATATGAACCAGCTCCATTACTATGGGGCCTGGAAGGGCGGGACGGTTGAGTGTAGCCCCGCTGTGGTCCGCTGTTAGGAATGCCAGTCACTCTGTACGACTCCATCAGGAATGCAGAAGGAAAATAAATCCCTCTCCCTGGATCAGGTGGCCCACCTCTGCAAGCAAAGATTTAGAAGGGCCGGATTAGTCAAGAGATGAGACACTACGTAATTCAATAAGATCAGCAAATGCTTCTGAGTTCTATACTCAGACAATAATAAAACATGAATGCCTTGTTTCATTTAATTATGCTCTCTTTCATTGTCTTTTCTTATTTTGCATTGGTAACGCTCTTTTTTCTCTCCACATTGGTCTTTTCTGTCTGACTGCTCAGCTCATGCACTCTGGCCAAATGCAGACTGAGACAATGAGCTCCCTGTGTCGCCTGTAACATCTAAGAAACCATAATATCCCCGAAAATATGAGTCAACACCTGCCACATTCTTTTTAACAGCAGAAATGACCAGGTACTGTTTAGAAAGGTCTTACAGGTTTGTGACTAATAGGTATGATATAGCAAAATGACTGTTTGCTGTGTATGACACGGAAAACGGGTTATGAGAACAGTATTAACAGAAAGACAATACTTCAACAACAGTCACTTTGGCCTGGGAATAATCTCAGAGCTGTCATCTCTACATAACTTCAGAGGTTGTATGGTTCTCAACAACTATGTGTCGTTGTATGTTTGTGTATACAGACTGCACATGTGATCCTTGTAAATGACATTGTAATTGCAGCCCACACTTATGGGAAATGCCACAAAAAGAGGGTCACAAAATGTTGTCCAGCACCGCATTCATAAAAACTGCAGGTTTGTCAAAGCTGACAGATTTGCAGCCAGATTGTGAGAACACAGCTGGCAATAAATATAAAACTGTGTACAAATATTACAGTCAGGTGCTCAGTGTTCTTCAGACACGTTTATGCCTGGGAAGCCAGTGAAGACAAAGCCATCAGCAGCCACCATGTGTTTCACTGGACAATGGGCTTTCAACAGGCTCCTGTTTGCCTTGCTGATAGCACCCCATTCTACCTGATGATACAACACAAAGATGGACCAAGAAGGGCCTGGAAGAAGGATACTGATAAGACAGGCAACAAAGGCGGAAGCAGGATACATCACATCAGCATGAAATAGGTCAAGACAGACCAACAGACAACTGATAGCCTATTCAGAAAAAATCTAACACCATCTAGGACTGGGTGATAAGACAATGTGCTCAGACAAGATGTACAGATTTTGTCTTTGTTTATGTGAGGCTATTGTGGGCAAAGTAATCAAAACAATGACCTTGATGGTACTGTGGCAATATTGAATATTTAGTTCCATTATTTGTGCATCAATGTAATAAAATATACAGATCTGAAGATATGGAATTTGCTGGATGAGCCATTAACAGTCACTCCTGTCTGGTTCTTTTATCTGAATTCAAAACAAAATGTACCGGCGTAGGACATTTCATCAGCAACAACAAGTAAAGTGATATCATTTTCAAATACAAACAGCCATGAAAACACAAAACAAAAACGCACAGTTCAGTTGCATGAACAAACTCCGAGTGTGCACCCTCCCTGGATTATAAACAGCCTGACACATCCCTTCATAATGAAACCCTGTGGCTGCCATACAGGTCTTCCTAGGTGTGGTAGTCTGTGGTGCCTGGCCTGGGCATTGCATCACCTTTGTCCATGCCCACGGAGGGTGCAACCAGCAGTGACCAGCCTTATTTGCGTCCCCTCTTCCATCACCTCCACCTGAGCAATGCACTCCTGGCAGCCTGTTCTAAGAGCTGACGTACCCGTCGTTGGGGTGACTGCGGAGAACGGTGATACCTAATCTTGGCCGACAAATTGTAACTTTCACCTCAGTACAGTGCTGTGGCTTCCTTTATACCTTGCTAATTCTTATTTATGTGTGCAGATTTAATTAGTTGTGTGTTTTTATATAGGTGTGTTAACATTAAAATGACTTCCTGTGTACTTGAGAAATAGGCTAAAGTGGTAAACTTATATTAAAACTTTTTTCTCCCCATCTTTATAAAACTTGGCCATTAAAATGATCAATAATTATTGACAAAGACTGGAATTAAACATTTTACTGTGAAACTTTTGTCAGCTGTATTGCCCTGCCATGATCTCGTGATCTATTCAGGCCGTATCTGGGTGCCACACTCATTATAAACGCATTAATTACCAGTACTGCTATTTTTGCCAGAAACCAATGTCAGCCACTCCTAGCTCTACCCAAGGATGAGTCAATCTCGCTTGGCTTCCACCAGTCAATTAGTGTTATGACTGGTTGGTCCTGATGCTTCAATTAGACACAACAATCAGCTTCAGTCTGCACAGGAGGGAGGGAAGAAGGTGAAGTGTCCAGTCCAGGAGACACAACAACACAATAGACCCCTTCATCCTCACTGTCACATGTGTCCGACACACAAGGGTTCTAGCAAGTGTGCAACTTTCTTCTTCCTGTCATTGTGCTTTTCCCTGCAGAAAAGAGGAAACCTTCTCTGATCAGTCCCGTGCTGCCTTCACTGACCCCTGTGTTGCAGACCAGAGGGGTCAGCAGCACTGGGAGCAGGTTAGGATGTCAAGGCCCAGGCTTTGATCTGTGCAGAGGGGAGACTCTGCAAAGATTTAACAGAGCTGATTTTTATCTCCTCATGTGAGGTGATTAGTTTCGTGAGCCACACAGAGAGCTGACTGTGTGTCAACAGCTGCAGATGACCACACAGAGGAAACACACCAGGTAGGAGCAGCTGAGGAGGAAGCTTCATAAAGTGTAAAAACAAGTGAACTAACCAAAGTGGGTCCAGACAGCGAGGATTTACACTGTGGGAAACTATTACAGAGTTACGTAACGTGAATGGGAGTTCACTAATCTGGAGCGCCAGGTAAATGAGTCCGGGAGCAGCTGTGGACACAATTAAAATCCCACCAGCAGTGTGTAATAATAAACAGAGCGCTGAGTGAGAAGCTGCGGTAGCTTGTTAGCCGAAGAGGAGCAGCGGCGGTTTGATTTGACGCAGTTTTAGCTGCTCAGTGCAACAGGTGGCATCAAACACAGCAACAGGACCAAAATAAGTGGAAAACTCAGCCTTTACCGAACATATCTCACTTTTACAAGTCGCTCCATCAAGGAAATGTAGTAGAAAGTAAGTTAGCTTGTACTTTTTAACGTTAATTGTTCATTTTAACTGCTTTTGTTGAGTTTAACGGCTGTTGTGGCGCAAACTGAAAAAAAGTTACTCACCGGCGTCGCTTCTCTTCTCTGTTCGCAGGTTAAAAATGTTTGTTTAAATGTTTTTTTCCTTTCAAAAATACAGATAAACTCTGCTGCAAAGCCTCTGCGGGGCACTTTGCTAACTTATTGAGTCCCGTGTTGTTTTCTGAGAGTGAGGCAGAGCCGTTTCAGAAGGACGGTCCGACCCTCCGGGCCGCCCCGCCTCCTGAAACGAGCGCACTGACCCGCCCACCCACCCAAAATGCAGCCGGCTGGTCCAGGAACAGATTCCACACCGCTGGACGCCTCCTGTGACCCGGGCGGGACCAGCTCCGATCCTCGGGGCTCGGTTCGGTTCGGCTTGGCCGGAAAAAAAGTGAGCCAAAAGCTGACTGCGCACTTTTAGTTGAAGCTGGTTTGCGCAGTTTGAAAACGTCCGCAGCTGATTTGATCCGGATCAAACAATCAAAACGTGCAAATAGATTCATCTTTATGTCTGTGGAAATGTTTCTTTAAGAGGATTTAAAGTTTTTCTGTGGCAAAAAATAAACTATTCGCAGTTTTAAATAATTATAGACATCATATCCGAGCATTTAACTTAATTTACTGTTAATTTTTAAATATTAAATAAACATTTTACCTGTTTTCCAAGTATCCCGTTGGTCATAATCTTTAAAAATGAATTAAATAAAGTTTTGTTGGTGCATTAATAACATTTCAGTCACAATGTAGGTGCTGCAGTCACTTTTTGTCGAGTAAAAATTGCATTATATGAGCTAAACTGGCCTTGTAAAGCTATTTTAACCGGTAAAAACAGCTGGATTGGTTAGAATCTACAGCCTTTTTGGCCCAGCCAGCAGGGAAATGAGTTAGTTACCTGCCAATCAGATTATTACTATTTCATATGAAGTCACTACATAAAAAAATACTGCTTATTACATTACATTTGTGGACTCAGTGGAAAAAGCTCATTATATGTCCCTCTGACTGCATTTTTATTATTATTATTACTATTTTATTACAAAACAACAAACAAAAAGACACTGACGATAATTAATTTCTCACAGCTTTATGAATTCTTTGTTTAACTGGCCTGAGACTTGAAGTTAAATTCATTATTCCCACTCTGCATAAGTGCAATTTGTAGCTGCATGCCTTTAAAAACCGAGAGCGTCATCTAGTGGAGGGTGAGCTGACCTGAATGCGGTTAGTTAATGAGAACCTGAGCTGCTACTGATGCATGCATGCGGTTCAGTGAGACAGTGAACGCATCACCAAAGATAAACCACAGACACAGGGATGGTGGGAGCCCAGCAGCAGCTCAACGTTAAAAAGCATGGAGTAGTTATAAGCTGAGTGGAGGTGTCGGGGGGTAAAAGAAAAGTCTGTGAGCATTGTGCAGAGTGGATATTGTTTGTGTAAAGTGTCTGTGGTGAGCAAGTTCTTCATGGGGAGCAGTGATAAATAGCATCCCTGGTGGCTTAAAGCAGGTCGTAGCAGGATGCTGTAGGTGCTGTGGATGATATTCAACGTCTATGTGTGCATATGTTATAAGATAAAACCCAGAAAGATGAACAATAATAAAGTTTGTCGGCGAACTTAGTATTACTGGGCTGTAACTGCTCTGCCACTATGATGAAGTTGGAGGCTGCATTAGATTGTGCTGTATTGAATATGCTTTACATTTTAAACATATTTGCAAATAATAATCAACTTGCTCTGCCAATTATGGTGTCAATTCATTATTTATTTATTATTTATATGATTATTTATATTTAGTCTCTGAAACAAAACAAGAAAGTGAGAAACACCCAATATAAATTACCTTATCTTCTCCTATGGCGACCTATTTAAATGGATTTTTTAATATTATTTTTGATCCAATAAGCAACACCAACCTCAGTTGACTAGCATAAGTCATGAAAAGACAGTAAATTCTCACATTTGAGACAGTGGAACCATCATATGTTGGTTATTTTTACTTAAATATGGGCTTTAACGATTGATTATTGATCAGAAGAGATAGCAATTAAACTTCCTTTTATTGGTTTAGCTGTAATTGTAAGATGTTTTGAATAATTTTGTCTTTGATACGTAAATTTGTTGTTTATCCACCACTATAATGAAATTGGAGGCTGCATTAGGTTGTGCTGTATTGAATTGCTTTACATTCTAAACATATTTGCAAATAATGATCAACTTGCTCTGCCAATTATGATGTCAGTTCATTATTTAGTCTCTGAAACAGAACAAGAAAGTGAAACACACCCAATATAAATTACCTTCTCTTTTCCTATGGCGACCTATTTAAATGGATTTTTTAAATATTATTTTTGGTCCAACCAGCAACACCAACCTCAGTTGACTAGCATAAGTCAGGGAAAGACAGTAAATTCTCATATTTGAGACAGTGGAACCATCATATGTTGGTTATTTTTGCTTGAATCTGGGCTTTAATGTTTGATTATTGATCAGAATAGACAACGAATAAACCTCTGTTGATGGGTTTAGCTCTAATTGTGAGATGTTTGGAGTACTTTTGTCTTTGATATATGAAGCGTATGAAATGCTGTTGATCACTATGATGAAGTTGGAGGCTGCATTAGATTGTGCTGTATTGAATTGCTTTACATTCTAAACATATTTGCAAATAATGACCAACTTGCTCTGCCAATAGTGGTTTTCAGTTCATTATTTAGTCTCTAAAATAGAACAAGAAAGTGAAAAACACCCATCATAAATTCTTTGCTCCTGTGGCGACTTATTTAAATGGATTTTTAAATATTATTTCTGGTCCAATCAGCAACAGTTCTCACATTTGAGACAGTGGAACCATCAAATGTTGGTAATTTTTTGCTTGAATATGGGCTTTAACGATTGATTGTTGATCAGAATAGATGACAATTAAGCTTCTAATTGGTTTAGCTCTAATTGTGAGATGTTTCGAATAATTTTGTCTTTGATATATGAGATGGAGAGTGTTCCTTAGAAAAACTCATTAATTCATTATACTGTTTTCCCTGTTTAATCACTCAATTATACTTTATACTGGATATTATTAATCAATATACTATTAATATCTCCAACATTTCTCTCCAAAACATTTTTAAATATATTTTTTTAGTTCCTGAATAAATGGCAAAAGAATATTTTGAGAAATTCTTCATTCAGTGTTGTTTTTATCAGCCTTACCACTGCATTAGAACTGCATTAAACTGGAGGCCCAGCTGCCCCTTCGCCTTTGTAGTGGCCCACTGTTTATATTTGTGTCCGCTGAGACCTCGCAGCACCGCAGCCTTTAATCTGAGCCACTGTGTTGGGTTACAGCAGCACACAATGGGAGCTCTGTTCTGTGCTGAGGTGCCACAGCTGGGACCTCTGGGCATGCTCAGTGCACGGCTCAGTCTTATCCTGATTGTACAGTAAAGACTGCAGCCACTCCAGGGGCAACTCAGCCCAACTGGCATCTACCAGAGAGCGTTTCATTTGATTTAGTTGCTTCCACTCTGATTTTTAAGCAAGAAACATGCTGGAAAAAAAAACGGCAGGTTAAGTCATCACTGATTAGAACATTTTGTTTTTGAGGACTCTTTGTTTGCTCTAAACTTAATATAAGCATTTAATTAATGTGCAATTAAGGCAAACGATTCTTAATTATCCTCAGCTAAGGGATGGTGAAGTTGAAGCAACGAAACATTTTGAGTTAAAGTGAAGTTCTCTTAGTATTAGATGTGCAGTGCTGTGAATATTTTATCACAACACAGTGTCTAATTAGTTTAAGTATTCCTAAACTAACCACAAGAGTAGATCAGCTGGTTGCCTTTTTAAAAGTTTTTTCAACTCTTCTTCTTTTTACAGTGTGAGGAAACAGATTTTTTTCCTCCCCCCCTAAGATCTGCAAAGTGGATTCTCCTCTGGCTTCCTTCAACAATCCACAAGAGAGTTGAAATCTCTGCTGATGGGTAACTAAAGATCTCTGGTCTCATCACCTGACCTGCCTGCTGGATACTCTTATGGGTGAGTGACTGGATCCGCTTCTCTGGTTGCTCTACTGTGTCATGCACCTCCATCGAGGCCTATGCGACCAGTATGGTGCATCGTTGCTCTGTGTGTTTTCTCAACAACTTATATTCCTGAAGCCATTTGCTCGCTGTAACAAGGTCTGTTATTTCCTGTTTTGTGGTTTCTTACCTATGCATCATTTACACTGATCAGGCATAACATTATGACCACCTGCCTAATATTGTGTTGGTCCCCCTTATGTGGTCCAAAATGCCCTGAACCATTGGGCATGGACAAGAGGACCTCTCAGGGTGTCCTATGGGGTCTGGAACCAGGACTTGGCACTGGATCCTTTGGGTACTCTGGCTTGTGCAGTGGGGCCTCTGTCAATCAAACTTGTTCCACTGCATCCTGTTGATGCTTGATCAGAATGGGGTGTAGAAAGTTTGGAGGTCAAATCAACATGTTGGACCATTGTCATGTTCCTCAACATGTTCCTGATTGTTTGATGTTTTTTCCATGTGGTGGGGTGCATTTTCCTGTGAGGGTAGACCAGTGACATTTGGGATTTCCATTTGCATGAGGGAGTGTGTTTGTTGTGGGACAATGTTTATTTGGGTGTCTAAGTCTCATCAACACGGATGTTAAAATCCAAGGTTTTCCATCAGAACACCACATAGTACCAATATGATCAATGTTATTCACTTCACCGGTCAGAATGTTGTGGTTGATCGGTGCATGTATTGAGGATGTATGTTCCTGATTTGGCTTTCTTGTCTGAGGTCAGCAGCAGATTGTGAACATGCAATGGTCTCAAGAAAGAGACTTTTGAAGGTGATCAAAGCGGGAAAGTGCTGTTGATCTTTCTTGACACATGAAAAAAAACATCCTTTCCAAGATGTCTGGGCTTCAAGGCACACTGTCAGCTTGTTTTTATAACGCTTGAAATGTGACTTTGTTGCTTCAGCAAATGTTCTCTTCATTACATATTAATTTTCTGTCCTCACTTTGTTCAGAAATTCCTCATGTAGTGTTTTAATCATTGAACTGTGAGCCACAAATGGTTGATCTTGTCCAGACAGTTATGAGACATGACTTCATAATAAAAGATTAGGAGCTCTACAAATGGAAAAAAATGATAATGTGCAGAACTGTGCGCTGAATTTATCTTAACTGTACCTACAATCTCTAAAAGCTCTGATTGACATTCTCAGTGTGAGGAAGGACTCTAACCTGCACTTAATTACCAGAGATGCAGGTTATAACAGCAAAATCCTGTGAGACTAGGCTGTGTTATTTTGCTGATGATATTATTAAATGTAAATGTGCAACCAAACCCTGGTCAAGTGCAGAACAAACTTACACCAGTAGGCTTCAAAAGCAGATCAGTTTTGTACATTTAAATGCCAGAAGCTTTCTTCCTAAAATAGACATGATAAAGCTCTGGGTTTCTACACCAGATATGTCAAGTCAACTATGTATAAAAAATCAAGACCTGATAACTGAGATAAACTGTGAAGCTGTAGTGTTTCTGGAGGTTATTTCAGGCCACTCTACCAAGTTCAGAGCAAATCCTGGGCGCCCCTCACAGGAGCCATTTAGGTAAGCGGACATTATAACAGCTGTTGGTAGGTGGCAGAAAATTACCCAAGCGAGAAAGGAGTTTACCCAGAACTGCTTTGTAAATAAAAATAAACCAGTGCTCAGTACACAGCGATGTGCCCTGAACAATGGTTGTAAAAACATAGAGAGCTGATTGATTTAGATTATGAGAATGAATTCAACATCATTAAGGCAGTTCAAGAAACGCAGCAGAGATCTTCTTATGTTCTGTGAAGTGGATCTTTTTGCTCCTACAGTGTAATACCAATAATCAGATCACAGTAAGGTGAAAACTGACAGACTTTAATTCCATTCCAAGCACAATGGAATGATGTCTTGAGACCGAGGAGGGTAATTCTAATGTTTATTATCTTCTACGCAAATGTTATATTTTTTAAAAGGTGGATCACACTCCCAGCAGTGTTTTGAGGAATTTGCCGATAGTCTGTAAAACGTTTGCACAGTGTTCCACTATAAAAAGAAGGAACACTCACACACTTTAACATTCAGGTACATTTTTAGAACGTCTTTAGTGATATCTTCTTTAACAAGAACATTCTATGATCTACAAGAAAACATCTCGCTGGTACCATTAGCAGAACTTTGCAGAAGCTTTTCACAATTTTTTCTTAGAATAAAATAACTCTAGCTGGGTATCCACTGTATTGAAAAGACACTTTAGTGTTGAATCGTGAAGATCTGTGATTATAAACTGTAACAGAGAAGTGTAGAGAAGATGAGCAGCATGCTGAGTGCAGCAGAGAGGCGGCTGATCTTACTGTCAGAGCAGGAGGAGCAGCAGCTCTTTGGTCGAGTTTCAAGGATGTGAGCCAAGGACTCTCTGTCAGCTGGCCCAGCCTGCAGCCATGACAGGAAGTCAGCCTTCAGACATGGTGGTCCCACTCCTACAGAAAACATGCAAACCCACCCACCACCAGCAGCAGCAGCAGCAGCAGCAGCAGCCCAGCACACTCACATGTTCTGTTTATCCCTGCAAGGAATACTGAAAGATGACAGTTGTGATTTACATTGCGTGGCTGAGCTCATCGCAGACAGAACAGCAGTCAGCACTTTTCCTCTAAGTGTCACCTCTGTCAGAGAACTGAACCGGGATCAGACCTCTCAGGATGTGATGAGCGCTCTCATGCTTACATCTGCATGAAGATAATTCTGCGCAGATGTACGAGCTCTGAGATTTACAGCGCAATAGTCCTCCAGGTTCAGCAGCAGCATTTTCACGACACTTGTGGGATTCATTAACTTGAGTCACAGAGCAAGTAGCTGATTGAATGTAGCAGTTTGCAGAAAAGCCACTTCCACCAAAAATCATTCATTTAAAACTGGTTGGTTCTTCATAATAGCTGCATCAATTTCATTTTGGTGCTGTCATTTCACTTTCCTTTATTTTTAAATATTAAAATGTGCTCTGGAATACTGATTTAATTTTTCCTCTTGATAAATATTCACATGTTTCCTTTTTGCTGGAGTGGCTTTTATACAGGAACTATCTGAACTTCAATCAAAGAAGTAGGACCACAGCACACATACAGTACGCTGCTATCACACTTTATTAAAAATAGAAACATATATTCATAGTACTTTTCATACAGACTACAATGGTCCACTGGTATTATTTTCAAAAGAGAGATACATACTATAAAACACTCATTTGGCCTAAATCCACTGTAGAAATGTCTCAAAAAACAAAAAAAGTCTAGAGCAACCCCCTTGTTTCTGAACTCATCCTGCTTCATCTTTACTGTGCATTTCTTACAAAGAAAAAAAAACTTCAAGCAGAGGTGAAAATGTAAATATGGAGAGACGGAAACAAATGTGTTTGCTCAGTGAGAGAAATAAATGCACATACAATTGAGTTTAAAAAAAGATGGCACATTTATTGCAACATAAATGTTATATACATTGTGTTTTTCTGTTGAAAAAGACAGAAAATTCTAATTCTTGTTTTTAGATGTGCATCAACAATACCTTTTATTTGACACAAGAACAAATCTTTTATCAATCGACAACGGAGACTGAAGAATAAGACGGAGGTCGCACGTTTTAGGAATCTGGAGCTCGTGCGAAGCCTTTTTAAGTCCTAGACTACGAGCAACAGTTCAGCTGTGTTCTTGAGATGCCATTTGTAAATTTCTTGTAATAATGGACAGGTTATGGTAAATAACCGTACATTTTACTATCTAATATAGTAAAATAAAGTAAGAAACTTTTTACTCAAAACTTTTGCTTTCAAAAATCTAGAAAGAGTAATATTTAGAATTCAAGAAATATTCTTACAGTATTATTGTATAAAAGACTAACTACAGTGAAAAATAAGCCAAATGTTTTTTTTTTCCTTTTGATTTTCTTTTTTTCATATATTATACAAGGGAAAGCATCTGGGAATACAGCAAAGTCTAACTTGGCAAACAGAGGAGCAAAGAAATAAAGGAAGAAAAAGAAAAGAAAAATGAAGGAAAGAGCCGGAAGTGACGCACATCATACCCTCAATCAAAGTCTGCCAACATGAATACAAGATCATGAATACTGAAATGAAGAACAAGGCCACAATCAGGCAGAGAATACACCAAAACTGATTAGGTTTCATTTTTCGCTAAAATAAAGTTGTTAAATCTTTAATGTAAACTTCTGCTGTGGCGTCCTTTATTCTAATTTAAGTCCCTTTATCGCACAGAACACTCATTCTGAATGTGGCAGCCTTGCTTAAGGTGTAGATAATGATAGAACACAATTTACAAAGAAATAAATGGAATATAAAGCAAGTCTTAAGACCAAAGACTTCATAACAGGAGAAAGCATGCACACTGATAGGGAAAAACAAAATAAAGCCATGACAGATGTCTTGAAACACAAAAGAAAAATCCTGTTAACTGCTTTTGTTCATAGTCGAGCTACAGTTCAATGATATTCAGCGAAATCCATGAAACATTTAATCTGACTTCCTGTATCGAGTAAATCAAAAGTTCGATCAAAACATAACTGAAAAGTCACCCAGAGGTTCTCTCTGAGACTGGACATGATAATGCTGGAAGTCTAGAGAAAGGACTCGTTACAACACAAATAAGCATAACTAAATTTTACTCAGAGTAACTGCGCTTTAAATTGAATGTCTTGAGATATCAACAGAAAGAAAAACTGATATGTTCATCAGGCCAGGAGAAAGTGTGGTCGTCGTTTTTTATTTATTTTAAACTACTTCTTCATTAAGCAATCTTGTGATTAGCTGGTGGCAGAAAAATGACAACAACAAAAAAAAAAAACAACAAAGCCACTTCAGTGCTGACATCAGGATGTAACTGTCAGGAGGCTGAGCGTAGACGAGAATCTGCAAAAATATGTCACCACGTACATTTAACACTATATGGCAAAGGAACCGAAGGGCAGCCAAGTCCCCTCCTCCTTCAGTTAAGACACTAAAAATATGCAGGGAATGCTAAGGTTTGCAAATAGTTTGCTCTCTGTACTTTCACTGCTCACTACCGAGGAAAAAAAAAAAAGCACAACTAAATCTGAGCTTTCAGAAAAACTACAGTTTGCCATTCATCTGTCACCTTTGCAGACAATATTGTTGATGCCAATGTAGCTGGGCCTGTTTTCCTGCTCTTCAGTAGCACAGAAAGGGATCTAAACTACACAGAAACAAACATAGGTAGTTTTGGTTACACGTGTGGCCAGTGGCAGAATGAATAAAATATAAATATAAATAATATATCCTCTTCTTTTTAAAAAAAATGGGCCGCTTTAGTCTTTCAGTCCTAACAGCTAAAGATAAATTTCAAGTGGGTATAAATATCACTCTAAACTGGCCAATAAATTAATCTCAATCTTCTCAGTGCCCAAATGTTTTCCCCTCATCTTGGACTCGCCAAAGACTTCCCAGGGTGGAGTGCTCAGTTCTAACGGTGACACTGGCAAACTATAGATCAACTGAAAAGCCGCATGCTCCTCTTTGAATTTACCTAACTTTCCCTTTAGACATACACTTTATAGCTCAATAACATAATAAATAGGAAAAAAAAAAGAAACAGACAAACAAAAACAATTGCTGTTACAATGCATTCGTCAATTCAGTTTAGGCACGAGGCAATTTCCACATACGGTTGGAGGAGATTGCGAAGTCTCTGATTGTTCAGAAGCAACACACTTCTTGCAGACAGTGATATGTGCTGGAGATTCTTTTTCTTGTGGGGGAGAAATTTGCAGATGGTCGCGGGGAGCTGGACGCTTGGCTCTTCTTCAATCTTAGGACTGGATTGTGTTAGACTCGTAGTTTTGCTTCAAGTGGTCTGTCTCCTCCAATTGGTGTCACAAACTGTGAGTCCTGTCTGTCAGTGGGAAGCAAGGTCACCGACTCAAGTGGGACAGAAATGATCTGCATCACTTTCATCTGGAGAGAGGAAGGGAGAAACACCCTGATCAGACGAGTTCATCAGTGATCACATACAGAACACAATTAGAGCAAATTAGTGATTTTAAAGTGTTAAAGCTGCTGTTTCACGCATATTTTAACATGTTGTCCTCAATCCAGTGAGATGCGTAAAGCCAAAACAACTAGTCAACTAAATGACTTGTTAATCAGTATAAATTAAAATGTCAAACACTGCATAATTGGATGGCAGTAACCCATTAACCACTAACCCATGTTTCACATTATAGCATAAAATGTATCTTTGTGTTACCATTAAATCTGTCAGGTTCAGAATGCTCGTAGTTTAGCGTGGTGTGTGAGGAGTTTGTGGGCCTGATAGGATGAAGGATTCAATTCAATTCAATTCAGTTTTATTTATATAGCGCATATTTACAACACAATGGAAATTTATGCAGTGCTTCCTAATAATGTTTCCTAGGGGAAGCATGTACAGAGTAAATAATATTGGTCCTAATACAGAACCCTGTGGAATTCCACAACTAACTCTAGTGCGGGTGGAAGAATCGCCATTAACATGAACAAACTGGAATCTGTCTGATAAATATGATTTAAACCACTTTAGAGCAGTTTCTTTAATCCCAATAAGATGTTCCAGTCTCTGTAATAAGATGCTGTGATCAACTGTATCAAAAGCAGCACTAAGATCCAAAAGAACAAGTATAGAAACTAATCCACTGTCTGAGGCTATTAGAAGATCATTGGTGACCTTTACCAGTGCTGTCTCTGTGCTATGATGGATTCTAAATCCTGACTGAAATTCTTCAGACAAACCATTTATATGCAGATAATCACATTGCAACAACTTTTTCTAGAACTTTAGAAATAAATGGGAGATTGGATATGGGCCTATAACTGGCTAAAACACCTGGATCTAGAGTCGGCTTTTTGAGGATAAGGCCAGATACTTGCAGATTTGTATGAAAGTGATAAATCAGTTTGTGACCAAACGTGGGTTAGCCCACTTATGCGTACTGCCATCCAATTCTAAATACTTCTTTGATTTATGTGACTGAAAACTGAATATCTTTGGGTTTTGGAATGGTGGTCAAGAATATCGAACAATCTGAAGATGATTATGGAGAACTTTTTTTTTTTCATTCATACACCAAAGAATAATTGTTATATAATAATATAAGTTACAAAGTACTTTACATTAGATTCGATTCGAGTTAATTGTCATTCCACAGAGTACAAGTACAAAGACAACAAAATGCAGCTTAGCATCTGACCAGAAACAGTACAAGTGTGACGTAATTGCTAATATATATATAGTATGTGTAGTATTAACCATATAAACAACATAATCAGTACATGTAAGTATGCAAAGTACGAGAATATCTGAGATGTTTAATAATAAATAGTAAGTGTATAGTAAAATATGAAAGAGAGTAAGAGTGAGAGTACCTGTCTCCTCCTCAGAGGTGGCCCATGGGGTTGGATGTGTCGGTCAGGCCTGGATGGACTCCTGTGTGGCCTTGTTGGGCGTCACTGGAGCCTCCGGACACTTTTTCCTCCTCCCTTCTCTTAAGGCAGGCTGCTTTGGGGTTCAAATTCCGCTCTGTAGGTTCAAAGAGACAGAAAATCAAAAATCGAATTTTTCTGCTTTTTTTACACAAATATTTGATCAATAACAGTGATATTTATTAATCTCTTTAAATCAAATCAGATCACGTGTTTTTGTGCTTGTTATGTGAAGATTCTGCATTTAGTGAGTGAATCCAGGAGCATCATGACAGAATTTTTAAATTCAACATCACTGCTAATTTTACTATCTATTGTATACATCAGGAAACAAGAATGCCATCATCTGGTTGAGTCCCAGCAGTTTCTCTACTGTTGCTGTGACTTTTTGACTTAGGGTCCATATTTGGCAGGTTTGTAAAGTAAAGTGACTTTACTCCCTATAAATCAGGATGCAGCTCTGTTTACTGCCCTTCTTCTTTCCATAACTCCACATTAACAGTATCCTCTCTGGATGTGACACTAAAATGAAATTACCACCTGCAGGAATACATGAAGCGTTTCAAAGAATCTGTAGTTGTTTATTGGCAGCGGTGCCACGACACTGACCTCTGACTTGCTGCTCCAAGCTAAGAATGACGGCCACGGCCTGATGGAGGATGAGCAGTTTAGTCTGCGGCTTCTCGCTTTTCAGGTGCAGCTGGCACATACGACCCAGCTCCTTGAAGGCCTCGTTGATGTCTCGCACCCTCAGGCGCTCGCGGGCGTTGTTGGCCATCCTCCTCTCACGCTCTCGTTCAGCCTTCTGCTCTGGGTTCAGGTCCTCGTCTTCAGTGATGCTGTGGGAGAGAGAAGAAATCCACCTGCTGTCAAGACTGTTTTACAAGCAATTACTAGCGAAGAATCACACAACAGCTCCTTTATTTAAACCAGCACTTAAATGTAATTATGTTTAGGTACCAGGCAACATCGTTAAGTCCAATGCGCTTAACATTGTAACGTTACTACCATTATTCATGAGTTTTAACTGAATTAAATTCAAATCAGTAAATATTTGTGACAGTTTCTCTATAAAAAATAACACTCATTGACCTTTTCAGTAAAAGCTAGAAATATTTAAATCAAAAGTGTTTGCTTTCCTGCTTTCTGCTGCTGAAGAATTCGGCCAAACATTTCACTGTACCTGCTGAGGCCAAACTTGTTAGTATGCTTTCTAGTTACGTGTAGTTATTTATTTATCTCTGTGTTCCTTGCTGAAAAGGAGAGCACTGATTATGTCAGCAGAACTGCTAAAGCAATTTAGTGTGTCAAAACAGAATATTAAACTCTGATGTCTAATCTGACCCAAACCCATCAAACGGAAGAAAAATGAGGCTGGCGTAAATATTTAAAATCATATAATAATAATAATGTTAAAAATTAGCCTGTTGCCCTTTTAGAAGGCTTCATTACTTTGAAGTTCTTATGTAATTTTGCAGTACCTGTACAGATTATTGTCATAGATGGGAGACATCTCGTTACTGTTAAGGTTACTTATGCGACCTTCTTTTAATTTTCTGCCGCCTTTAGAGAACCTTTTTTAGAACATAGAAGTAAATGGCTTGGCCTTGTTTACACAATTTTCAGCTCAGCTCCTCACACCAAACAAACATCAGTTCAGCTCTAAATTATTTCACTTGTGAAAAGTGTTTCATGTGTCCTCACCTCGTGCGTGGACCTCCTCTGGGTGTCTTCATATCTCTTCTGTCGCCCTCGTCATCTGACCTGTCGTCGGTGGAGAGGCTATCGTGCATGTCATCTTTGTCCTGTTTCTCCACCTTCAGCTCCAGGGCGGCAGGCACCTGTCCAGCCAGGCTTGAAGCAAGGGCTGTTGTCAATAAAGTAAACGTAGAGGTAAGACATCCGTGTCCATAGCATGCTGTGTCAGCCACATAATGAGCTGATAGGACTGCAGGCTGCGTCTGACCTCTGAATGTTTCCACTTGGTGGTTGAGTTCTGAGCTGGATGTGGAGCCGGCGCTGGGCAGACCTCCATGGCTGTTGTTCAGGCTGGCAGCATCATCACCTCCCTGCTGCAACACAGTCAGGAAAGACATGTGAGGAAAGGAAGCAGACACTCTCTGGAGGCAGTACATGAAACAAGACTTTTGAGCAAGAGCGAAGTGTTTGTTAAGAGCCTAAAATGAAAGCACTAGTGGTTCTAAACAAAGAGATTCAGCTTAGGTATACCTGTTCTTAGTTACTGGTGGGTTGTGACCCATCCACACCAGTTTGTGTTTTTACGTTAATAATAAATTCTAACTAGTTGTCTTAAAAATTAGGATGCAATTCTGACTTAATGCTATTTTTAGCAGTATGTACTGTAACTACATACATAAAAAACCTTTTCTTGTAAACTAAACATGTCAAAAAGTCAGAGTTTAATCTCTGTTCTTCCCTTTGGTGATTTGCTTCACAGCAGTAGCAAACAAGGTGAAAAATAGAAGATAAAAAACACATAAAAACACCTGCGTAACAATATTCTCAAAAAAGCCCTATTTAAAGACCCGTCTATGGACTCTTTATTTGTCCGTGTTTATGCTACATTTTGCTGCACTGCTCATTCTGTGACATTCTCAAGCAAAGCTCTGAAACCACAACTGAGAACACGTCTGTTTCTCATGTCTGCAATGAGAAAAGTCCTCCTGTGTTCTGTTTCAAAAGATGCAAAGCTAAACCCACTCTGAAGTCTGACCATTGCCTTGTTATTCTGTCCACATTCATAACATAAAAATGGTCAACTCCCACCATGTTGCACCACAATGTTCTTCCTTTACCACATGTTCTCAGGCTATTTGATTTCCCCTTTGAGGAACAGGGAAAGGCGGAGAAATCGTCACCGAGGGTGGAGGGTATCTCCCCCTTTTCTCCTGGAATGTGATCCCCAGTCACTGTTGGCCTCTGTTAACCCCACCACTCAGAGATCCTCCCCTTCCTCAGCGCTACGCTAATCTTTGCTGTGCTCTCAACAGGTGTCCAAACAACTCTTTGTCTGGAGGAGGAGGAGGGAAGCTGGGGCTCTGGCAAGAAAAGAACGCTGCCATTTTCATGGCTGGGCCTGATTACCATACAGCTGAGGACCTCTATTTGGGTGGAGGCCGCGGGTTCAGACACACGTTTCCAACGATTCAGATTTCCTGGGTTGTTAAAAAGAAGTGATGAAAAGGGGTGGAAGGGGGTAGAGGGCGGGGTGTCAGCCAGAGTAAAAAGCCTGTGGCTTTGCCGTGCCGAGGCTGTTGAGCCCTGTCTGAAGGGACCTCTTCCCACACAGGAAGTGCTGTGTTAGTGCAGACACAGTATGTTCTATCTCACAGTCGCAGTCGGTCAACATCACTGCCACAACCCAGCTCTCTGTAACAAATACATCACACTGAGCTCCTCTGACAACCACAGAAAAATTCTTGTAAAGGGACAAAACGCGCTACCAAACAACTTCAGCATCAGAGTGAAAACACCCACTGACAGAAAACACACTGCCTTAACACAAACTAGAACTCTAAATACATTTAAAGTAAATTAATGCTGGCAAGAGTGCAGCCTCAACAGTCACATAAACAAAACTCAAGTGAAGCCTTTCTGGTGAAGAATAAACACTAAAATGTCAGACTGGATCTCACATGAACTACATCTTTTCATTCCTCTTTTCTGTCGCACTAAATTTCATCTGGGGATCAGGAAGAAATATCTTTATTTAATATGTGTTTGTGTGTGTTTTATGTCAGCTGGAAGTCAGAGGTTGGGATGACAGAAAAAAACAACAGTGCTAGAATTGAAAAAAACTGTTGATTAACAGAATACTAATTAGCAGCTATTTTAAAAGATGATTAATCATCATTTCACAAGAAAAACACCAAACATTCTCTAGTTGTAGCTTCTCCACAGTGAGGATAAGTGTAGTTGTAGCAATAAAGCAAACTAACACAAAATGTTTTACATTATTTTTTTTTGCCAAATTAAAAACTTGCTGTCTTTGTCTGATAAAAGCAGAAATAGATGTTGCTTTAGTTTTGGAAATCCAGGTGGATTTTAGGTTTGGATGTGAAAGTAATGTCAGATCTAGTGAGAAACACTGGAGGTTGTAATTTTTGTCAGAACAATGACTTTGAATGAGTTAAATAAAAAAATTAAAGTGTCCATCTTTCAGTCTGACTTTCCCCTCTACCATTTGCATCCTTTTTCTTACTGCATTAACTAACATGGACTCCTTCCTATCCAGCATTGTTTCTTTTGTTTTTGTTTTTTTTTTATATTGTGTGTGACCCAAATTATTTCCAAACACCTCCGGATTACAGTTGGATGAGCCACGCCGTTTTAATTTCCACTGCAGATGTGTTCAAATCTCTTGGCTCTTGAAAATGAAATACCTCAGATGGAGGATGGGTGAACACATCGTGATTTATACTGAGACCTGCATTCCCCTGTTTCTCAAGAGGCTTCGACTTTAACTCTAAAAGGAGCGCAACACACAAACACGTCCTACACTGAAGCACAACTTCACTCCGTTGCGCCTGTTTTTCTCATTTCTCTTTCACCCTTGTGTATACAGCCGCTCTCAAGAGGAGGGTGAGCCTTAGGCCAGGCATTACGCTTATGGAAAATATGTCAGTGTAAATTCAACTGTTCATGTGTGGAAAATGTCTAGTTTTTACACATGGCAGTGCACCCGCTCAGAGCAGGTGGCTGAGCCGTTTAGTGTAGTGAAGTTAAACACCAAAGAAATATGCTTTCTCACACACAACATTAAACATCTAAATACTCATGTGAAGTTATCGTACCATCGCTGCAGTCCGGCCTGGAACCAATGCAGAGGCAGGAAAGTTTGGCCCGATGGCTGTTATTGGCCCATTTTGCGCCTGTCCCAGCAGACTGTGTATGTCGCTGGGCAGACTGGCGGTGGAGCCCACTGCATGGTTCCTCAGAACGAGGATTGCATCATCCAATCTGTCCAGACGATCCTCCATTCGAGACTAGGGGGGGACCAGAGGGATTGAGGAAACGAAGGGTTGGGGAGAGGGAGAAGAGAGGAAAAGAAGGACAGAGCAGCTTAGTATAAGCACATTAGGACAAAAATTGAAAACAGTGATTGTATGGAGTGGACTTTGAAAGTTAAAAAAAAAACATCTGAAACATAAGATAAAGAAGACATGTCAAAATGCAAGATCAGATGAGCCATTTCAGCTTGAGTTAAAGTCAACATATGTTTCTACCTGAATGATGAACAGAGGCGCTGCAGCCACTTAACGATTCACTTCAAATCTAACATCTGCACATAAGCTGATTACTGCAAGCTGGAGTGGCCACAAAAGGACAACATAACATGACAATAAGGCAACAAAGGCAGTAAAAATGAAACGGCGTTTAATATGAAGAATGCGGACTGGACGTCGAACCGTGCGTGAGAAAACAAAATGAGGAATGCAGAGATGTATGGAACACGTAATGAGTAAAGGCTCTATCTGAAAAAAAGTACCTCGCAGACATCCTTTAAGAACGACATGGCATCCTGGAGATGCTCATGTAACTGCTGATGAACTCTGTTTTTCTGGCAAAGTCAAATAAGAATAAGACAGAATTATGAAAAAAGATCAGCCTATAAATACGACAAACACACTGTGGATAGAGATTGGTTTTGTGGAGACACGCAAACGAGAAGGGCAGGATTTGGAAGGAAGCACTGAGCTGCTGACCATTCACTTTGTAAGGATGAGAATGTTTTGTTGTTGGCACATTTAATAACCTCGACTACGGTAACGGTCACTTCTCCTTCATTACATTTAATACAACGCACAGAAGTTTCTTCCAAGTTTTATGTTTTGCAATTTCTCTGCTGGAATAATATTGTTGTTGGTAAAAGCTCGCTGTTATTACTTTGCCTGCTTTACGTCAATTTCATCCATTAAATCTAAGAAATATGAAGCAACCGGCCTCTATAAAAGAACGTTTGGTGGATTATCAGAGTCAGCTATTTTTTACATTAGTCTTAAACTAATATAAACTGCTGTTGGCGGCCCCGTCCACTAACAAGATTAGTCATTTCGACTGTAATCTAATCCTTAAGTAGCTTCATCACCGTTTCCTCCGGCTCGTGGGACTTTCCAGCGTTCCTGATATTTCTGATTCAACTACCAGAGAACTGTGATTTTATTTCAACACAATTTTGAACATTTCCTGAGAATAAAACATAATATGAGCTTTCCTTCACTGCCTGCCAATGGAATTATTTATTCATGACAAACTGTTTTGGAATCTCTTTTTAACTTCTTAAGAGCTTAAATGGTTGAGAAACCCTTGTAGTGAAGGCAATCTTAAGGCTCACAGAATCTACACATTTTAAACAAAGCACATTTTCACACTGATGTTGTGTCTCCCCATGCTTTCAAAAACTATTGCTTCCTACAAGAAGAAGATATTTATCACTTCATGTAACAGAAGACATTTTATACTTAAAAGGAACTCTGACATACACTTTGATCTCACTGGGATAGAAGAAATAACTAATTTACTAGACAGCAACAGAAGATATTTTAAAATATGGGAAAGTTGGATCCCGTACATTATACCTGTATACACATCGTCTGATTAATTAGTTTGGGCTGGACATGTAAATCTCTCATTTTATGATTTTTCAGATCCCTGCTGAAAAGTGGAAACCCACCAATGCACTTGTCACAGTCAAAGGTTGCTGTGTTTTAACTCTGCTGCAGGTCCCAAAGGTGATTTATGTAATGCATCATGTCCAGCAGCTAATTTCCAGGTTATCTGATACCATTCACTTGCATTGTTACGTCCACTTGCACTGCCACTTATCTTTAGTGGCCACGAAGAGACAAAACAAAGCTGGAGGCAGGGTGGGAGGAAACATCCACACGGTCGGTGTCCTCTTCATGTACAATTAGCTGACTGAATGGAAGTTTGTGATAAGACTGCAAGTGGAATGATTGCGACCTTTACAGATATACAGTGATTGTGTTTAAACGTGGATTATGCAGCAGCAAGGTTTAGACTAATTTTTATCTGATAATATCTCCACTGGGTCAGACTTTTACGTGCAACATGACATCATCGGGAAAGAAGTGGCAGGGATCGTCCCCCATAAACAAACAATGGGGTGAATTAAACTGCCTGTCTCGTGATTCGAAAAACATAAAAAGAGCCATTTGTGGACAGAACGAGTGTCTGTCATTTAGCTTGTCGTTGCCATGTTGTGTGTTTGAGGCAAGCAGACAAGACAATAGGCGGCTATTTACTGTGGTAAACTCTCTTTAGGTTATTAACTAAAATGGACAATAATGCCTATAAAAGAAAGACTTTCAAACAACACTCAAATACCTTGTATGTGAAAACCTACTTGGCAATAAAACTAATTCTGATTCTGACTGAGCCCTTCTTTGACCAGCGTCCGCAAGCTTTAGCCGTTTTGTTTTGCTACATTATTTGTCACAGAAAGCTTTTTATATTTCATCATAATGAGTGCTTTATATTTAAATATTTCAAGCCAAGAAAAAAACCCTAGCAGAGAATGTAAATACATGTCATGTGCATCAGGTAGTAGCAGGATGAAATGTGATCCGTAGCTCTGGTCGAACGGCAGCGATGGAATTCTGGAGATGTGGTTCAGCAAACAGCTGCCACCCCGACACCAGCCCCCTTTTACCAAACCCATCCCCCAACTGTCATCCCCGTCCTGGCCCACGGAGCAGCGGACAGATGGCAAGCCCCAAGGGACAGGTATTGTTCAGTTTGGTTATCCCTCGACCCCCACCTTCCTCAGCAAAACATTTGTCAGACAGGAATCTCCCTGTAATGCTAGCTCAGGCCTTCATGGGCAGCTTATCTAACGCGAGCATCCATCACATCCTGCACCCACTGGAGGACGGAGGCAGACGAGGAGCTTACCAGTGAGTGAAGGGAGTTCTCATAATTTGGAGAGGAGGGCGTCTGTCCACCAGCACGGGGCCACTGGTTGGTACCTGATGAGAGAGAAAGTGATACTGTTGGCAATCCTCCAATTCAGTTTCATATTAATATGTCTGATAGCTGTGTCCTTGGCACGCCGACACAAAAGCTAACTGACAAACGCAATAACACGCAGTCATAACACACTGACATCCTGATTTTCTGGTTTCTTGTTGTTCTATATGAGATATTTTTATCATTTAGGGCTCAACTGCATCACTTCCTGATGGCTGGACTGCATCCTGACATGTGAGCCAGCGGAGGGTTTGACTAACTCCCACTTCCACCCTGAAATGAAGGCTGCATGTGCACGTTAATAAGCGTAGCGATGAGAGGCTGGAGGGTAACGTGAGCACTGAAAAATCTGACTTTAAATACTAGTTTTTTCTTTTTTCCTGGAAGCTTCGACTCTATAAACACGTCAGAGTGGTCAAAGTTGCAGCGTGGTTAAACAGTGTTTTGACACATCAGGGTTTTTGATGACGGAAATATATCAAGTATCTGGGTTCAATCAGGTTCACACTCTTCCAATACATGCTAGCATTCCAGAGTTGTCATTCTCATTTGAGTTTTTGTCAAACACCTGGTGATGTTGTGACAAGACAGTAAGTTTCTCTTGTACTTTACATGATTCACATCTGGAAACACCTAAGTATGAATCTTTCACTCAGACTAATTTGTCCCATTAAGCCACTTTTGGCCCTTTCCCTTCTTTTTAAATAAAACCAAAGACCATGTTAATCACATGATCTATATATGGAGGAAACAAAGAGTCTCTGCACTGGAGATAATGATTTACCTTTGGCTGGAAGAAGTTCACAATGGATTCTGCACATTTATTGGAGCCAAAAAGTTAATCTACGGGCCAGCACCGGAAGGCAAATCATGCTGATTTGATCTGGTGTAAATTAGAGAAAAGGAAAAGGAATCCACATCTGCTCGTCACATTTCCACCTCCGGTACATTTCTTTCTTTCCTTTTTCTGAAGCACAATCATCCATGTAACCTGCCTGCTATGTGTAGTGAGAGGCAACGCAATACACTACAATCAAATAACCTTAATGCACTGTGACAATAATGAACCTTTGCAGGTTATTTACAGGATAGGGTGTCTGTGGTCTTTTCAGCTCAGAGCTCTCAGTGTTCCTCTGTTGTCTATTATGGTGGACGGATGCCAAACCCAGCCTACATCCCTGTAAATGGAGTCCACTGTTGCACAATCTACCCGCAGAGACTCTGGTTATCTATCATTTAGTGTGATTCTAAAAATTCATTCTGGATGCTGCTCTATACTTTTTATAACAGCACAGTAATGAAAAGGACAAGGGTGTCATTTACAGCTGAGGAACCTGGGGAATACCGATCAATGTTTTTCATTCTTAATTTAAATTGTAATTTAAAAAGTGTGGAATGGTTTTCTGAGCCCCATCTGTGATCTGTGAGCCGACTGATGTAATGTTTTTCCTCCTAATTGTTCAGTGTTTGTTTTCATACACATCCAGACCTACATGGTCAGACAGAACGCACAATAAACCGCGGAGCTTAACGCCACGTTCTTTAAAATTGTGCTGACAGTGAAAGACAGTAAGCACCTGATGTGTATGTCTAACACCAGAAAAATCACGCCTCCCTCGAGTTCGGGAAACTGTTCAAACAAAGTTTTCCATTAATTCATTGCAGTGAAATGTCGAACAAAACCTCTGTGGTCTTCTGTACTCGAGTTTTTGTGTTTCTTCACACACACAGCCTTGAAAAAAGCAGACTTTAATTAACAGACTATTAAAAGTGACTTTGGAGGAGGAAATGAAAAAGTCTCTGTTCTGCCTCAGCTTTCTCCCAGGTGAGTGAGGCAGGAACTTCACATGAGTCTCTGCTGGCTGCTGGCTATGAAAAATTAGCCCGAGGCTCTGGTCCCCACGTGCAGCAGAGAGAGCTAATTGAACAAAGCAGGCTTGAGTAATGTGCTGTATATTGGTGTAATCCTAATGATGAATGGATTTTACGACTAACATCAACAGCGAGCCAAATTTTGGGCCGAATAATTAGAGAAACAATATCCTTCCCTTACAATCCCAGATGTATATATATTTGCCAATAGGTGTTCTACATTTCTCCTACATATGTGAATTCCATTAATAAAAATAAACCCCTAACTTCTCTGTATTTTCTTGTAATTTTTTTCTGTATCGTTTTTCTATAATAACTTTGTCATTTATAAAAGCGTCTATTTTGAATTCCTGAACTGTAAAACGCCACTGTTATGCTACCAGGTGTTTTACGCTGCACCGTAAATAGGTCAAGAGAGCCGTCACAGCCGTCCTCATCAGCTGAGTCACAGCCACCTTCCTTCACCCACTGGCAAATAAACAGTACCTTTTGCAGCCCGGTCCATGTGCGTGTGTGTGTGTGTGTGTGTGTGTGTGTGTGTTGGGGGAACAGCTGTCCATGGGGCAGGGCAACAGCTGAGGATGAGGGGGGCATACGTAGAGACAGCTGTCGCCACTCCATTACCACACATGACACAACTGCCCGCTATAACAACACACTGGGCTTTCCCTTACTGTCCCCCCTCATTCTCTTTCCATTACTCTCTCGCCTCTGTCATCGCGTCTGACAGTCCACATTTTTCTAATACACGTCTCTTTTTTTCTGCACTTAAAAAAACCCTAAAACTACAAACAGGAACTCCCCCTTTTTTTCAAGGTGCTTTTTTAACCGCAGGAAGAGGGGCCGCGCTGTTTTTAAACTATTTTCCTGTTTTTGTTCTCGGCGTTTTGTTGCACAAAATAATTACAATTCAGAGGGAAGCTTGTCTGTCCATACTCCAAAAAATAGAAAAGAAATCAAGCTGACACAAAAACACAAATTACTACAAAGTACTTGCAAAAGCAGGATTATGAACAATAAATCTACTCCCTAAAACTGTGTCTTATTACAGAGCAGGGTGAGGCCCTTGAGCTACTATTATAAGCCATAAAAACAGCTTTGCAAATATGAAAAGCTTTTCAATAATTGTAATTCAAGACCCACTTCAAACTCTTTCACTGCACGATTTTCAAATCCTTCAGCAGCCTAAAAGCCGAGTGTATTTTTTTTACTTGCACCCTCATTCCAGAGCTTGTCTAAAAATTTCCGTCAACTTAAAGGCACAACTTAAATGTTACTCTGACGGCACTTGTAAGGCAGATCTAAATTTATGAACATGAACAAAGACCCTCCTAAAAAGCGGAGAGCCAGAACTAGTCTGTGATGTCAGCGGGAGTCAATGTGGAGCAGCTCTCTCAGCCATGAAAAGAAAGCCCATGTTGCGAACGCTCGACCAGCAAGTCAGGCACTGTTTTAAGGTGCAGGTGTGTTGTTACGCTCAGAATAAACTCGCAACGCTGATTTCATGCTTTTTATACAAATCACATTATTTTCAAGCTTGGGGACCGCAGATCAGAAGCAGCCAGCAGATAAATCTTTCACAGGACTCTTGTATTTGCTCTAGATTCTGGTGCATGTTCACTTGAAAATTCATGCTAGTATTTTAAATTGTCATCACAGCTGTCAGTTTTATAAATCACAGACTAAACTAGGTTTTCTTTTAAGATGGGTTCATGTAAAAATGCTGTTCACTGCCCCGGTTCAGATGAAACATAAGACAATAAGTACCAAATAATTCTAAAGCTACAAGGGGCATTAAATCAAGTTTTAGAGGAACTTTTCTCAGTGTAAGTAATTCAATTAATTAGAGTCATAGGGTCCTATATTAGTAGTGGTCCGTTATGATTCAGGCTTTTATTATGTGAAAGATGTCAGATTACAAAGGCTCATCAATCCTGCTTCAGCAAGAGCAACATTTCATATTTCATTCTTGAGATGTGTGACGGTGCAGACATTGCTGCGCCACATTTACAGTGTGATGTTCCCCATTTATCACCTGAGATACAATAGAAATACATTTTGTGTTCAGGTCATGCTGCTCTGCACCGTCAAGACAGTAATATCATCTCGTGGAGAAGCCTCCTTTAGTTGTTGTCATGTGTCACGGTGACTGTTACAGCTGTTGTCGGAACAATGAGAAAGGTGATGTGACTGGATAAGAGTGAATTTATTAATCATACACACTCTGATTTACATCCAACTTCTGCCAGCTTTTGCATAGTTAAAACTGGGCCCTTATAATAAAAGCTTCTTAAGTAGATTGGCAGATTCCAGCCAAACACAATCTAATGTGTGTCTTTTACTGGCTCTTTATCTGTAAAAAAAAAGCCTTTACAGAGCAGCTTCGGAGGAGTTTATTTGTATTCTGTGGTTGCTATCTGGTGTAAGTGTATCGGAGGTGTGTAGGAGATTAAAATCCAGAGTCTGGTGCTCTACCTGGCCTTCCAGACGGGGTGCCAGCAGCAGTCACCACGGTACCTGCTGAGGCAGCACCTGCTGTGGCTGTCAGAGGTGAAGGAGAGCCCACAGGTGTCGACGGATTGGAAGGAAAACTACTGCTAGTGTGGTCCGGTGAGTAAATCTGTGGAAGCAGAGAGGAGAAGGAGAAAAATACAATCGGTCATCAATGCATCAGCAGAATAAAAATGAAATATAAATAACAGGTTATTTTTTTTGTTTTTTGTTGTTTACAGCTGTTGTCGTCTTCAAGCCACAACTGCATCATCAGTTACAGGGATGCTACTGCCAGAGATGTCATAAAAACGCTCAGTGCGTGCACATGAGCCGGTAACAGTCATCTGTGTTTAGAGCAGAGCTTGGACAAAATGAATCACAAACAAAATATTCACTTTGAGGTCTGATGCTCGTGTCTTCCTCCGTATCAGCTTCAATAAATCTGTCAGTTATGCGTGCAGACTGACGCCATTTAAACCCTACTTTCAACTCTAATTAATGTTTCTGAATCAGGACATTTGCAAATTTAACTTCTGTTAACTTGTTTTAAATGTAATATCAGATCATCAACTGAAAATGTTTTAAAATTACAACAGATGCCCAAATTACATGTCTTTCTCTCACTGAACTCCATTCTGTTTCCCCAGTGTATTTACAGCAAGTATTTGGAATAAAAAGACACATGTCCTGAAACAAACTTATAAAAAACCTGCAGTTTTACAGGAGCACACTTTGTTTTTTCCTTGTGTAAGAACTCCTGACTGCCTGTACGAGTCACTCCAGTTATTATTCCACTGTGGCTTCAAGAGGCGCAGACGCCCAACCTGGAAACCCCGTTAAGCCAGCAACAGAAAATCTCAAGGGCCACATTTCAGCCTGCAGCCAGAGACTGTATCATGAACCATATATCAAAATCTAGTTGTGTTCAACTGTTGTTTATTTTTGCATCTTTCTAAACTTTGCAGACTCTGTGAAGAGGACAACTAGGGCACATACAATGGTTTTCTGTGGGCACAAATTAAGTCTGAGTTTCGTCATTTTATTACTACAATAAAGGACAAATCACAGTAACTTTATTATGTCAGCGCATCCTCTCATAGGTTACACGGAGGTCACCGAGTTTTAGGATGACATGTCAATCACAAGGGAATGAGGAGATTACATCTTCAGAACTTCCACTGGGATTTCATTTGTTTAAACAAATGCTGGATTAAAGCACAAACACGTCCCTGATTTTTTTCCCCCCTTTAATAAGAGGATATTTGTGCCACAATGGAACATGTCTCAGAGAATTCAGGGTATTACGGGTGGATCCTGACTAATTAGCAGAGAAAAAACAGCAGATCCACAGAGATTTCTCCTCTAAGTTAAGATCAAATTGAGCCTGCAGGAAAGCGTTCGACTTCAGCGGGGATGATAGAATGCACTCATTATTAATAATCTCCTTATTCAATCTTGATCTCGGGGCTTTAGTTTTTCAATCAACTTGCAGTATCAGGATAGAGGTTTCACTGAAGTGTGTCACTGAGTGTGGAGGAGGATCTGCCATTGTCTAAAGGAGAGAATAACTGTTAATGCTTCTATCTGCTCAGCATTTTCACTCTCAGACGTGCAATTCAGTCCAAAAAAACTAAGGAGGATTAATAGTGTGGTTATTACGATGTCAGAAACCAATAAAACTCAAAACAAATCTCCAAATATTTCTTGGTTTCTCAACAGCAAGCTGTTTATAACCGTGACTTCTGACCCGACAATATATGACTTTCTATTCTTCTCACTTGCTGGCTACTAGCGCTGCATTCAAAGTGAAACATGGCTCATTTTACTGGAATAAATGAAGCCCCGCCTTGTCATCAGTTACGCTCCCGCAGGCGGCATGGGGCCAATAAGCACGGCCAATTTAAAAGGGCGGAGAACAAAAGCTCTACAAAGGGGGGCCCATGGAGTTGAGCCACAGCAGTTATAAACTCCCCTGTGCCCCCTGATCCATCCACCCACCCCCACCCTGCTCCAACCGTGTCCATTTCACTCCAGCTTTGTCATGCTAATAGAATTGAGTCTGCAAATATAAAGGACTTAATTTGTTATTACCATCCCCTGAACTCTCATATTTTGGATTCACACTAGAAAGAAATATTCCTCCCAAACGAACGTCGTGTGTAAAATTAAAATGCTGCTTTATATAAACCTAATATGGTAATGATCACATAATGTTTATGCAACATGTTAAACACCATTTGAGGTAATTTTGTTGAAATAATAGGGATCAGGCTTTTGAAATCAAAAGCAGAATGTAAGTAAAAACACATTCAGTCAAACAAATGGAAAAAAGCAAATCCAAGAAACAGTCCTGAGAAAGAATGTTGCTCCTATGAGACGGCAAAGAGAACAGAGAACTGGGGAAAGACAAGAAATGTCCACTGTGTAATGCTAACCTCTACTTTTACAACCCTGTTCAAGTCAACGACATTGTCATTTTGTTCAGTTCAAACTGTGACGTTCCCCACCTGTGCCTCAGCCTAACAACACTCAGTGGGTTCTCCAGATCTGAATATTTCACTTGAACCATCACAGTATGTCACAGATATTTATGACTCTTTTTCCAAATTGAAATGTAATCTGCTGGTTTTAGGAGCATTTTTAATGTACAGTTTTCTTTCTTGAATACTTTTAGTTTATCCAGGGCTTAGGCCAAAAAACAACTACAAACATGTCCTCTGGGCTTTTTAATCAGCAGTCAATATCACATTTAATTCCCTGCATGACTACTGAGGTTATTTCTTAAGAGGGAAAAAAACAGACCATTTTTGTATTCAGATGTGTAGAAAAAACTATATTATTTGAGTGTGTGGCTGCACTGAACTTAGATGTGATTTTCACACTCTGACAAGACGTCAGATTTGAAGAGAAACCCAAAGACTTCTTAGCAGTTGACCAAATACTAAAGCCGCATTGATGCTATCCAGAACAATAATGTAATACTGACATGGAATAAATGTTCCATCATAAGCCACAACTGAGTCCAACTAGTTTTAAAATCCAAATCTTGTGTAATTCTCTTCAATCAGGGAGTCAAAGCATGACGAACTGGACTCAGAGTTAAAACAGGGGCTGGAACTCACCGAGGCTAAAGCCTTGCCCAGTGCATCTCCAGTCTGTGAGCTTCCAGTGGCAGTCCCCCGATTTGCAGCAGCTAGAAAAACACAGAGGGAAGCTTTGTAATAGCAAACTCAGACAAATGAGGAGTGGTCACGGTACACAAAGCAGCTGTCCAACTGCGTGACTCACTACCTTTACAGAATGGATGTTCAGCAATGATTACATCGTGGGCCAGCGAATTAGTCATTCTGAGCAGGTAGCTGAACTGTTAACACAAGAACGTACCCATGACCCCATCGGCTGTGTTGACGGAGGAGGTGTGCGCGGCGGTGACGAATGGCGAAGTGCTGGTGTTGCTTCGGTGGAAGCTGGACATGGGAGGAAGACTGGCATTGATGTCTGGAGAGACTGAGTGTGCAGGGTAATTCTGGAAGATAAAAAACAAAAGTTTACTTTTGAACATCAATGTGTGTGTGGGGCAGAGACAGCCCAT
Organism: Dascyllus trimaculatus; assembly: GCA_024666655.1. Classification (NCBI taxonomy): domain Eukaryota; kingdom Metazoa; phylum Chordata; class Actinopteri; family Pomacentridae; genus Dascyllus; species Dascyllus trimaculatus. The sequence continues at coordinate 26,161,369 of CM045445.1, forward strand.
TAATTCTCTAAATTGTAATTCTCCTTTGACATCCTTCAGGCTGGGATGGAGCAAAAGTTACTGTGAGGAAAGACAGAGATAAAAGAGAGGGAAGGCAGCATCTGCAGACTCTCTGTGATGCCCTGACGTAAAGAGGGGTCAGCAGCGTCTTCACTGATAATAACCAGACAACAACTAAAAAACGCACCCACCCACTCCAGCTGTGGGAGCTGGGTCGAGGGAGTGCAGGGCCGAAAAAGAATTTACGTGCTGTGCTGTTTTAACGGTCCACCCTGGATCTCTTATGTATGTTTGATGGCAAAACACAGTTACTAGCAATAATTTGTCACCTGCTAATATGATGAAGTATCACAGGCTGCCGCTTACCAGTCGGTCGTGTGAGTGCAGGCTGCTGTAGTTTCCCGACTGTGGCATGTGAGATGAAGATCCTGCGAGCATTCCCCCATAGCCGGGCTGACTGATCCCATTGGACGAGTTCCACGGGTCAGACGAACTGTGGGTACCATCTGATACAAATGAATACATCAGTTTAGTACAGAGCTGGTCAGAACAGAAAAAAGACATACTCTGACACAGTGCCAGACAGCGGCTAACCTCCTACGACTCAAGGTCATCCAAGGAGTAGTTTTTACTTTTGCGTCTCTTGGGACTGAAACATGATCCATGTCCTGAACACAGCTGAGATAACATTAAAACTAAAATCAACAAGAAGTGCATCTGTGTGAGGGAATCAGTCACACTGAAATAAAGACGGAGCACTGCAACTACTAAAAAATGTCTGGCAACTTATAACAAACCAAATACATCATGAAGTTGTCACAATGTTTTAGCCCTTCAAAAAAATGACAAAATGATAATGACAAATTACCAGATAATGTTCCTGACAGAACATCATTTTGGAAACTGTTGAGTAAGAAGATGTTAATCAAAAAAGGCAGGAAACATGCTTTGAACTTACCAAAGAAAGTGCTTGCAAACATACTGCTGGAGGGTTTAGGAGAAGAGTAAGAGGGGGAATCTCTGTTGAAGTCTTCTGAGTTTGGAGATGGTGCATACACCTGCCAGGAGAACAAATACGTTATTAAAATGTCCCAGCGTACAGTAACGCGCTGCGGGATCGATTCAGCTGGTTATTATTTAAGTGCAGAATACCAAGGCACGACTGACACAAGTTAAAACTCAAAAGCTTTCTTATCTCAGTTCCCATGAAGTAAACACTTTAACTACAATCACATTTAAGAATTTGTGTACATATCTTGTGTATAAACACAAGTACTGCAGATACGAACGTAAAACTGCAAATACACACACACACACACACACACACACACACACACACACACACACGTTAATGACTAGCAAGTAATCAAGCTCATGAAGGGAGGAGTGGATTATCAGGAGTATTTGCATTTCAGATCAACTCAACCTCTAATGGAAGTATAATGATACCCGCTTACATGCACAGACTAAATACCTGGCAAATTACAGCACTCCCAGAGAGGCAGAAATCAAATAAGTGGTACAAAAACAGCCCGCTTTGCTTTCTTTATATTTCTACCTGCAAGCTGGCGGTAGGAAGGAGAGGCACAATGGGCATGCTGTTGTACAGCTGTGAGTGAATGCCAGGCTGGGCGGTAGGATCAAAGAGACTGGAGGCCAAACACCAATGATGTGGTCTCTGACTTCATCCACTCCAGATGGAGGGAGCGAGGGTGAGGCAGAAAGACAGAGCACGAAGGAGGGAAGAAGGGGAGAAAAGGTTTGGACAAATTCTCCCTCCCACAGACAGGACTGGATGACCCCTCCGTCGTGTAACACTAATCAGAGCCAGACCTGCCAGATAGATTCCACCTGCACATTTCCAGCTCGGGTCCCCACGCTGTTCAATGTAATCCCTGTTTTTATGGCCTCATTTCACTCTCATACGTTGACAGCTCACTCCTCAAAATTGTTGTCGTATGTGTGTGGATGTAATGATGGCCACAAATGTTGTTTACTTGCTTAAGTCGCTCTATGACAAAGGGCTGATGGAAAATCTACACCACGACCACAGCATATCAATAAAAACATGTGAACGTCATGTCAATGCAGCTTAAGTGAGACTCAGGGCTGCTGGGCTTTGCTGAGTGAGCAGGACTCCAGCGTGCTGTTGTCTGGGTGTGTAATTAAAGTGCTGTAGGAGGGGTGGAGCTCTCCTGGGTCTTCTGGCTTACACATGTGACCAGGGTTGATAGTAGTTCCATGGAGATCTCAGGTTAGCCTCGCACAGGAGCCCGGGCTTTGTCTTTCGCCTCTGTCAGACGCTCAATGGGCAGCATATGGCAGTGGATAATGCTAATTGTCCTTTTTACCCTGGGCTAACCAGTCAAAGCATTAATAAACCATCTCAAACACCGGGTGCCTCATTCCGCCGGCCTATGGAAGAGAGGGCCCGCCTGGGTTTCCTTTTACAAGGTCATTAATTAAAAACCGTCACTCACACAGATCAGCACACCAACACCAGGCTTAAATAAAATGAGCTGTAACAGTCAACACCACAGTTAAAAGCATTCATATATGTCAAAGGTTACTGCAGAAACATTTACTGTAAATGACAAATAATGACACAATAATGTACGCTTTTGATAAGTGACTGAAGAAATGTGATTTAAGCTGATGGTGGGAGTTACTGATTCAGTTCTGTAACTTTGCGGTTGCACCTCTCAACAGCATTCTGACTCAGCTGAGTGAAAATCCTGCACAGCTTCCCACATGTCTTTGAGTCTGTGGTACCTGCCTTTGAAGTTGATGTCACACCGATTAAAATATCAAATGTTAAAACACAATCTGTCAGCCACCACAAAGGAAGTACCATCATGACAGGAAGGGAAAAGGGTGTTTAAAATATACTTATATATATATATATACAAGTAAGGAAAAATCAGGCTAATGGCCAAAAAGCTCAAAGAGAAGAGTTCAAACACTCCTAATGGCGTGTCCTGTTTTTGTACGGTATGTCATTACTTGGAATCGAACCATATCTCTGGGGGATGTTGTTTCAAGTCCAAATCTTACACACTTATAAGGCTTAGCATGCATGAAAGACACAATGCCTCTTCAAACTGCTGCTCTGCTCAGCCTGCTTAGAGAGGGCGTTGTTAAGTATTTGCGTGTGATACCTGCCAATGCTGTTTGGAATATAAAGGGTTTACTATTTTCATGCATAAAACTGTGACATAAAACCCACGAGGGCCAACTTAAGTAATAAAAACTCCCACACATAATCAAATGAATACTTTAGAAACACTATACTGGAAGTAAACAATCAGCCACATGGAGTACACCACCAATGAGTACAGACAGAATAGGAGAAAACAATGCAGTGCATTCTGTTATATCATTTCTAATCAGCTGCCAATCCAATCAGCCACCCTCAAACATTTTACTAACCAAACTCACAACACATAAATTGCAAAATAGTAAAATCCTGCATCCAAGCGCCCATTCTGACAGCACAGCAGCCTGCTGGGTGTCTTGTGCTTTAAAAATAGAGCAACCACATAGCAGAATAATACCTTCCAGTTGGTAATGCCACAAAAACTCGGCTTTGGCATCAATACAGCTTCCCTAACTAATCACAACATGTGCGCTGTGTCCATACAGTGTGTGATCACTTGACACCACCCCCACTCTGACTTTGCGTTGGACATGCAGTGGAGCATTCATGCTTGAGTGCAGCAACACATGTGCACATTTAGGGGGACGTAAGGATTAGCTCCTACAACGCGTGATATAACCTGTTGCGCCACGACAACAACAGGAACGACCCACTTTGCGGAAAATACGCAGCATCCCTGGTGTTTTTGCTATCTTCGTATCTAATTTTCCACTTGTAGATGAGCAGATAAAGTGAAACATGAAGAAATGAAAGATAAACGGTTTAACAATCGCTGCAGGGCTTTCGCTTCAATTTCTTCTTCTTCACTAATAGGCAACGGAAGAAAGATCAGTGAGCTGCTCCATCTGTATTGGTACCGTGCCACCAGCTCACAAGCCAATGGCCCACTGTGAATTCTCCCAGTGCTCCAGATGGTGAGCCTGCTATGCAACTCTGCATTATAACAAATTAATGTGGATCAAGTTGATGCAAAGAATGAGCACCATCGTTCTTTTTTACTTGCAAGGAAAACTAAAAAAAAAACAAAAAAGTTGGGGCTGGTTGTTTAACAAGTGCTTTTGATCATAAAGTTTGCCCGTTCCGTCCACATGCTATCAATTTTCTCCCCATCACCAACTGTAACACAAGCCTGTTAATACTTAATATGAAAAAGATCAAAGTCATCTTTTGTGGAGTGGGAACAAAAAGGGAAACGCTGTAATGGGTTATAAGGAAAGTTGAAACGCAAAGCCTGAGTAAGATGACCTTTTCAATACCATATCATAAAAAGGCTGAACTCTTTATTTTTTCTTCAAACGCATGTGCCTTTTATACGACGGCAAAAAATAGCACAAGCAATGACAGGTGGAAATCTGTCTGTGTAATTTGCTTATGACAGGATCATTACTTAAGGATTACTGAAATGCATTACAGAGCTCATTCAGCCATTGTTAGGCTATGTCCTTGAGCAGACTTATAACCCCACTGTGTTGTTTTTGCAATAACAACAGGAGAAACATCTTCTGAAATCTTTCTGCAACACAAGCACAACTAATCTTTACGCCTAAAAGTTCACTCAAGACAAAAGTGAAAACTCAGTTCAACATCTCTTCATCTCCAAGTGCAGCAAAAGCACAAGCATACACCCACATATAGACACGTAATTAGGCATGCATTGACAAAAAAAAAAAGTACTCACAGAAAAGGTTTTCAGAGTAACAAAAATCAAAGAGGTCATTACAGAGAAGTTCAGAAATCACATTAGGCTCCCTGTGGCGTCAAGAATGCCAAAGTGATTAAAAACAGATGGAATAACAGCAACACTGGTGCTTGGAGCTCAATCTGCAAACAGGAAAGTCTAACCTCAACAGGCAGCCTCGTTCCCTTAATCATTCCCAGACTCCCACTTGTTATTATTTCAACCCAGTCTCGGAGCTGAAGCAACCAGCCAGTAAAAATAAATTCAGGACTGCAAAAAACTTTCTGCCACACTGTTTCATTCAGTGCATGAAAAGGGGTTTTAAAATTGCTTAACTTTTTTATGTGCAGCCCAGAATGTTCACTTGCTTCTGCAGAGTCGGGGACACAAAGCAGACTTATGCTGAAATAAGTTTGAACCCAAAGTTAAAAGCCTTGAAGTGCATTATTTTAATTTGTACTGTCACACAGCTTTGACTGATGTGATGAAAAACCAGACAGAGGAGCCTCAGGCACATGTATCCACACACAGAGATGAACACAGTGCTTCATTCTTGAAACGAGTAAAGTGCAAAACTTGAGACGATCAGACAAGACAAGCAGACTGACAGTCAGAGGGAAGAACTCACATAAACACAAGCACACTTCTTACAGCTCATCTCTCTCTCAAACACACACATTCCCAAAGAGAGTACTCACCGATTTCCCGTTGTAGTAATACATTAAAGAGTTACTGCCCATTCCAGGGACAGGGTAGGCGCAATACATTATAGCTTTAACAGTTTACGTGATAAAGGTATACTACAGCGGCACACTAGCTTTCTCTCTAGACATACATCCAAACCGCTCAAAAGGGACTAATAATTCTTTCAGTACTGGCCTCCACACACGACCCACTCAGAGGAAACTTATGCAAAGCAGGATTGTACCATTCCACACTGTGGGAAGGGGGGTGGCTGTGAGAAGGGAGTGGCTCGTGTGGTACATCCCTCCCTTAAGCTTCTAAGTGCTGAGGCAAAGAGGAAGAGGACGAGGGGGAAGGGAGGCGGCGGGGAGGTGGGTATAAAAAAGATAAAGGGAAGTGGGTGGGACGGAAAACAAATGTGTGAGCGGATTTAAAAAGACAGAGAAAAAAATGTTTAATTCCAGGCATAAAAAATTCAGATTTTCTGCAGGGGGGAACCCCAACAAACTGGAACTAAAATAATTTTCATTCTAAGCAGGATTTCATTAATATGTGTAATTTAAAGGCGATCAAATGAGTGCTTAAGCAAGTGCAGCGAGCGTGTTCTCTTCCACACGTTTTAATCCCGAGTGTCTAATCTTTTTGTTTTTGTGATGATTAAATGAGTCTACAGGCAGTGAGGGGAAATATGGCTTTTGTAAGAACACAACCATCTGGCAACACGTTCTACCTGTTCCCACACATGCCTCACACACCAATTAGGAGTCATTAGTGAGAGAAAGTGAAGGCTCAACATGCAAGGAGGAAAAACTGTTCAAAATCCACATCCAGGCACTGAGAGTCAGGGGGGAAAAAAGGATCGACGGCGGCGTATTTATGAAATGTGAAATATGAGTTTTGGTGTTGGCAGAGTGAGACCTTTAGCTGAAGTGCCTGTAAACACAAGAGCTGTAAAGCATGCAACAGCTGCAAAGGGGTTGGCGTGTGACGTCGGAACAAGAAAATAATGCTCCATTTCCTAAACCCTGGGGGCCTCAGACCGGGGGAGAACCGAGAGGCGGAGGGGGGAGGAAAACATTGACAGCCATTTTAACCATGGTTTACTGTCACTGCAAGCCACACAGCTCCCCATTACCTTTATCATGTGGGAGGAGGAGGGGGGGGGAGCAAAGGAGAGCAGAAGAAAGGAGAAGAGGAGTGGATAGATACCATATTCCAGTGAGAGGCCGGTCTGTGCAGTCACACTGGAGCCTTTCATGTGTGCCACTCGAAGCTCGCTGGACTAAACACAGGCCTGTGGACTCATTGAGAACATTACTGTTATAGAAAGATGAAAGCTTCCACTTCCCTAAGAAAACTAGGCCTTTATTATGCTTTTCCTTTTAGTACTGTTATTATTTATCCCCCCTTTCTTCTCTGAGTCTCTTTTAAACTCATCCAAAACACTGGCTCTGCATGTTGTTACCGCTTCATATCTGGCGCTGTTTCAAGTTGATGCTTTAAGGAAAACGGTCATGATAGAAGTGTTTGAAGGGGTCTAAAACAAGTCCAGACACACAGCACAGTGTTGCGAGGAAAACACATGAAAGCGGGGACAAATAGGCATTAATTTAGGGAATCAAGCACACACTAACACACACACACACACAGCAGCGCCGGGGGATTGAGGACACAGCCAACCCCTTTTCTTTTACTGCTGTCTCTGCAGGAGACACAGTAAGAATGCCTTAAAGGTTTTATTTAATTAAATTTTATGAATCAACCTTCATGACACACAATCCACAGCCTTGACACTGTGGAGAACAGTCAGCATCGGTTCTGGGAGGTGAAGGCTCAGCTCCACCCACCTGTTCACACCATCCTCTCCAAAGACACTCGAGTCATCACAAGGTGCTTTTCTTGGGATTTGTTTGGGTGTTGAAAAACACGGAGCAAATCCACAGGCTGAGGTCACCCCCCATCTCACGCACTGGATTTAGCGGTGATGTCACCAGACAGGAAGATTGTTTCCTGTAAGAAGCTCTGGTTCTAATTAGGGAGGGCTGACTCGGAGAGTGGGGGGCACGGGGGATTCAGACCCTCACCCTCCCAAACTCCTGGCTTTATCATGAATGGACTGACAATTCAGGGTCTCTGCAGGGCTCATCGAGGGAAACTTAAAAGGCATTTTTAGTACAACATAGTACAACCTCACCCTCTGAGCCTATTAACCAGCAGTGGGTCTGAAAGTTATGTTATCTATTTATAAAAAACACAAAAATTGAGTCACTTATGAGAGCCAGATACTGTAAAAACTGAAATAACCATCCTGTGTGACACACAATTCCAGCAAGAAAATGAACTACATTTGAGCTTAACATCATAATATTTTACAAAAGTCACTTTATTCTAGACGTCTCATTCAAAAATTGTTTGCAAAAGATCCTGTAAAAATCTAAAAATTCTGTGCTCCTCTGCTCAACCGAGAAGCCATTACTGACTCAGCTGCAGCAGTCACGTGACAGAAACTTAGGGTCTATTCGGCTGAACTGCAGGCCGTGTTCACACAGAGCAGAGAGGAAACAAATAGAGAGACTGACAGCCAAATAAAACACATAATTATTAAAATAAATGCAGGATGGCTAAAAAAAATAGTACACAGATGAGCAAGTTGTCAGCATGTTGGTGGGAGATACATTCAGCAACATCTTTCTGGAGTTGATTTGAAGATTAGTGTGAAAAATGCACAGTTTGTAGAGGTTGTAAACATGTACAACAAATCAATTTGTTTTAAAATATTGGTAACACTTAGGGTGGGTACTTGTAAATGTTTTACATTGTGATTCCAGTTTTTTTTATTCATTTTTTTTCTTATTTATGGCATTATGTGTATGTTATGCTACACAAAGAACAGTGTGTGTAGAAGATGTGGCTTGCGATTGTTGTTGCTGTTGTTGTTAGGGTTTGGGCTTTAACTATGACATTGCACTTAAAAATACTGCCACTTTGCCCTGATAGCCAAATGGTTATGTCGCGTGACCCAAGTGCAGAGGCGTAGCGGCAGTCCCGGGTTCGACTCAGACCTCGGGTGTTTACCGCATGTCCTTCCCTACTCTCTCCTGTTTCCAATTCTATCCACTGTCCTGTCTAAAAAAGGCCAAAAATAAATCTTTAAAAAAATAAATAAATAAAAATACTGCCACTATATCAGACACAGCAGCACTGTGGTGAAAATATGAAGACAAAAAGATTTCTTTGAAAAAAACCAAACAACTAAAAAAAAAACCTCACTCACAGCAGATCGAGGAAATATTAAGTGTGATGTAACAGTCTCAAAAATTAAGCATACAAGTTATTTTACAGGTCAAACAGTTGAAAACATCAGCTTGTGAATTTCAGTCTTGAATTAACGCTTTAAAATCTAGTCATAGCTTTGCATGCTGCTGCTAATGGTATTGAAAACTGTCAGAGGAGAAACTGAACAGATTAAACTCCAATGTGTTGAGCAATGAGAGCTGAGTAGAGCAGACTGGCCTCGGTGAAGCTCGAGGGCAACAGCACTGAGTCCCTCCACGTCGTTCATCACTGTGGCCGGAGTACAACAGACGTACAATGACGTCAGAAATGCAGTTAATATAAATGTAGAAGTTTTAACCAAATAAGAGGAAAGCAGAGAGAAACCTGTTTAACCCTGCCTGACTGACATTGGACAAAAATCGCAGAATAGTGGCGTCACAGCTGTATGTATTTACAAATTGTCAGTACAAAACTCTTCACTGATCAGGTTGGTCGACATTCAGTCCCCTGAATGCACCATTTCTCTCAACAACGCAGAAAAATACACTGTGCTTCTCATTTCTATGTCCATGCTGATGCTGCTCCTCAGCAACTAAAGCTGCACAAACTGTTACCTGCAGATGTCAGCTACTAACTTCTACAAAGGTCTTGATAAGAGAAACTCCCCCACACAGGAAGCCATGCATCAGACAGTGCTGAGCTCGTCTGGATCCATAAAGATGCAGCAAGTGAAGAGACATCACGAACTTTAATGAATCTGAAATTTAAATGAACTTGACCGACTGCCATCCACTTGAGATTCTGAAACTGTCAACCACAGCTGTTAAACACGACGTTGCCTTCGCTCCAGGTCAAAATTCCTCTGCTGTCGTAAAACATCGCAGCCCATTAGCTGTCCACCCACAGAATAAAGACATTGCGCAGAAAATAATCATATTCTGGCATGTATGGTCCATGTTTGAAATTGTATGTGCAGCTTAATAATGACACACTATGAATTATAAAAAGGAAAAAATAAAACAAAGTAAGCAATCAGTGTATTTACAGTCAGTCACTGGAAACCTTATTTAATTTGTGATTTTTGTGATAAAAACATTCACGGCTTGCTTTTAAAGTTGCAGTTTTTAAACACAATGGGAGGCATTGGTACAAAAAGCAGCTATGACATACGATGATTCCATATAAAAGACATTATAGAATAAACTATAATAGTTAGCAAGAATGTTTTAGCAGTGCCGCCTATTCTGATTTTACTTTGGCGTAGACGACGCATGCATCATGTTTTCAATCAGGTTAATAATTGGGTACTTGCACTGAAAGTCTGACAGCAGTAAATTATGCAGCAAAGCCTTTTAACTATGTCCGTTCTCCAAGGTAGCAGAAATGAAACAAATAAAAAAATAAAGACACACCACATTTGTCGGACATGTGTCCTAAATCGTTTGATGGAAAAACTAAAAACCCTGGAACCTGAAAGTATTAGTTTCCCTGACAAGGAGCTCACTTTGTTTACATTCTCCTGCTCACACAAACAGATTTGTTCCACTTTGTAGAATAAATGTGAAAATCTAATCTAGATGTGCATAAGAGAGACGTGAAGAAGAGAAGGAAAGTGATAGGAGCATAATTCTTCACAGAATTGGTTTAATCTGATTTTAAGTGATGGGAAGTGATTATTTTGTTCTGGCACGATCAGGAGGGTGACTACAACACGGGGGAGGCAGACAGGAGGATACTGAGTAAGACCAAGTTGTTTCAGGAAAACACTAAATGACAGCACAATATCACAGTTCCTAGATTACTATGATTATATCGAGGTGAGTAAGCTCCCTCATCTTCTTTGTTGCAGGATCGATTATATCTCTCTATCCAGCGTAAACATCACTTTGGTTTCTCTTTTGTAGAATTAGTTAGACTGCATGATGACAAGCTCATTCATCCATTACATCTCTGTATTTGGGTGTGTTTGTGCTGCAAGTTTACAAGCACAGTCAGACTAAAGTGTAAATGTTCACCTGCGCATATTTTGTCTGTACAATCTATTTCTGAATTATAAATAGTTTGATTTTAAAACATGTCAGAGCCGCTAACACTAACTTAATCAAGATTTATTTAGTGTTTAGAGATAAACTAGAACATGATAGTGCTGTAATAATCCACCGGTCAACCCTGAGCTAATAATACATACAAACAAGCTGACTGACAGGTCTGACACTGAACAGCATCATCAGCAAATCTCACCATTATAGCGAACTGGAGTGATTCATCCCTCACGCACACATTAAACATTACCTCTTGCCTACAACTGAGTGCTGTAGTTCAGGATTACATGAGCAACTACATGAGCTTCATGTGGTTCAGTGATGTGCTTTCCAGGTCACAGCAGCCAAGCTTAGATGGTCTCTAAATAACAAACACTACCTTGGTGATTGTTGACAGGCCGCGTTCTCGAGTCTGCCAGCGATCTGAAATCAAGGTTTGCATTAATGCCGTACACTCACGCAAGCCCTACATGAATAATTTACAACAGGCCCGAATGTGAGTAATGACTTTAATCTGTGCATTATTTTCGTACTCTTTGTCCTTTTAACTCCTTGTTCTCTCCACAGATGAAAGAGGTCAGGCCTCTGGCTTGTTTGCCTGTTCCATTATCTGCAGCCTTTAATGTCAGTGGTAAATTTCAGCAACCCAAACAAAGATAAACACAAAGCCCAGGGTCCCAGAGGTGGCTGCGACTGTTCAGCATCACCCCGTCAAACCAGGGGTGTCTATCTAATCAGCCATCTGATGAGGCCATCTCTGGGGAGCTCACTGACAGAGGTCAGGTCAGAACCTAAAATACTGCCCTCTGCCAGTTGCATGAGCGGAACAATTTTATCACCTGCAATAACACAACCAGGCCTAACAACCATGATGTATAGATTACAGGTCGCAGTTTGTAATACACACTGAATTCCCGTCTTTTACATCAAGTCACCGCATCTCTGGTGTTCCACTCACAACTGAAACTCATACTAAAGCATTTACAGCAGCATTCCAGATGTAAAGTTTGAATAAACACAATAAACTATTTGTCTGCGAGCCAGAACAGCCATGAATGACATGAATGCTGATGTGGGAGCTCTTACACACACACACACACACTCACACACACACACACACGAAGGCACAGGAACACACACGCATTCCTGACTCATTCAGTTTGTCAGTTTTAAAGCTGAGAGCAACACAAAGCTCAGATGACTGTTAACACGTGGATTCTGCAGCCTGGTCTCTTACGTGGCACTTTTTTTTTTAGCATCACGCTTTAACCCCTCACTTCCTTTTGGTTTTCAGATTTTAAACTCATAACGACACTAACTACGGGTATCTGGCTTTAGGGCTGAATGAGCCTTGATGTGTCACAGATTGAAGTTACACTGATTTTTAGAACCGTTTTCAGCTGAGCGGGTACCGGATACTCGGCTTGTCTGAGCTTGTGCGCGTAGGACAGCTGCCAGTGGTTTTATATGGGTATTAGTAAGTCTCAATTATACTGTTTGCATGGTAACATCAGGACTAAAACAGTGGCCTAAAGGCAGGTGAAAACTGCAGAAAGCTTTTAATTTTCAGTGGGTTTGGCAGCATGAGTGTAGTTACTGGTTTCAACATTAATAGAAAATTACTCTGGAGGACAGGTAAACAGAAAAAACATCTAAATGTTATCAATACAAAAATATGCCTCTCATTCTCAATTTTTAAATCTGATTATACTGATTTACGTTTAAATCAAATTACGCACTAGTGAATAGTTACAACACATGACTAATTAGTGAATTAGATAATCATTTAAATAATAAAAGTCCTCTGTTTTTTTTTACACGCATTCAGAAAAAAATATTCCAGGGGAAGTCTGACACTAAATGAATTACACGGTTAATTTGCTAGGAAACACCAGTATAATTTGTAGAAAATACCTCTTGAATGAATAAAGCACTTGTCTAAATTAGGTGCACTTATTTACACAACAAAAAGAATTTAAATAACTATCAAAATTTTATGCACTACTTTTAGCTTTTTACAGCCATTTATCCATGATAGTAATCGTTTGTTCGACTGCGTTGCAACTATTTAAGACATCCAGAAATGCCACTCTAACAAAAATGCATAAGTATATAAACACTGACACATTTATATATTTGCAGATAAGGGGAGTAATAGCAGTATTCCAAACTGTTTAAAAAGTTTCACCTCTGTATAGGCCTAAAAAAACGTTATGCACCTCATGTTTTCTTGTCTAACTCGGCTCACTGCATCTCGGCTGTACCATTAAATAATGAATGTGGACTGAGGTACAATAAAAATCATGTTTTTCACCTCACTAGCATGTCCATGTGCTGTTTTTATATGCTACAAGGCATGTCATGAGCAAAATAAGCAGTCAGCACCATGGTGTTGGGGTGTGTAGATATAGGTGGAGACTTTATATATCTGTGCAAACACCTCATGAGTCACTTTTCAGCAATTTTAAGACAGGACAGGATTTTCTTTTATGGAAAGAAATGTTTGATAATTTTGATTAACCGAGATGAGCTTTTAGGGGTTTAATCAATGCCATGAGGGGGAGTTTAATAATAACTGAAACTATGAAAAACACTATCTGCATTCTTTCCTGGACGTAATGGAAAATGATGCGTGTATGTTTCTTTATCCCTTCAAGTGTCACTTTAAAACGCATTCGTTTGTGGTTTTACATCAGAATAACAAAAGGCAAAAATAAAAACCATGCCGCTTTCTACTGCTCTGCTGGGTGGCCCCGAAATCTAATTTTGCTTGATACTCAAAAAAGCCTGGAGTGCTGCTGGATGTTTACACAGGGCTTTACTGATGCATTTCATCTGAGATCTCCTCTCCAAGCCCTGTTACTGTCCCACCCTCCTGTGGTTCAAAGGAAGAAACAAAACAAAAAGGAGCTGCTCGCTCAACAACAGCAACATTAGGTTACTGTTGCGGTACAGTGTTATTATCTCTTGTCTTTGAGTTGTTAAAGACAGATGGATACAGGGAGACGCAGATAGAAAGAAAAAAATTATCGTTTGAATGTCATGCACCAGACAGCACTGCGAGGAACATCTCTGGGTCTTAAGATTCAGAGCCTAGAGCAGACTTCCTTTCTTACAGCCTGCACAGTACAAATCTCTCAGAAACAAGGGTGTCTGAGTGATCTGTCAAAAGCAAATGTCAATCTTTTTTGTCATCCACACTCAGGGTTCTCGCTTGCAAAAGTCCCTGAGGGGAGCTGAATCTCAGCCCACCACTTTCTTTCTCTCATCCTGCAGCCATACCGTCACCAAAGCCAGGGAGGAAGTGTCACATCGAGCCGCTGTGCCTCCGACAAGGGGGGGGGAAAGCACTATTTACACAAACAAACTGACATGCAGACGCACACATACACACCATGCCCTTGCAGATTCCCATAAATATCCTACAAGATGCAACTTTCCCCCACGAGCTACAAAACCCCCTCTCTCTCTCCCCTTCTTCAGTCCTCCTGTCAGACAGGTGCCCACGCAGCTGCCCATCAGCATCCCTCAGCGTCGCAGCCTGTCTGTCCAATGACAACATGCTCTGTCCTTCGCGCTCAGTGTTCGGTTTATACAGTCAAATAATGCAGGGGGGCCAATTATAGCCAATGTGTCTACTGCAACAAAAATAAAAGTCACAGCTTTCATGCTCGAGCGCTTTTAAGATGTTTATAACAAAGTGGTAAGCTATGTATATTCTAGATTTGTTAGCAAGATTCTTTAGGGAAAAAAAACAATCCTTAAAATAACAAGCGTTTGATAGGTGTATACATCACACAGTTACAACCACTGCAGTATCCTGAGTCTGCAATCACACAAGCAGCAGACCACAGAGGAAAGTATGTGTGTGGTTGAGGGAGGGGGATGTCTGTATATAAGATGAAAAAGCCCTATAAACATTTAAATGTTTGCAATCACCAGCTGGCCTGTCTAGATAGTCTTCACATCCTGGTGCACTGCAGTGTCAAAACCTAAATGCACAGAGGATGTGCTCCCATAAATATTTTGATTCAGCTCCATCATGTAGTGTACACACACACATCATGCTTGGACTTGCAACTTGCATTGCCCATCTGATTTAAAAACTCCTAAATTTATTTTTAGACTGGCAAGAATACAAGCTGGAGAAAGAGAGAGGGGATTTGAAAATGAAATAAATAAATAAGAAAATTCCCAGCAGTAGACATAATGATAGGAAGCACTGTGTTGATTTTTTTTTTTAAATCAAGCAGCTATTGAGGTCTCTGGTGAGGCTCTCACGTTTGCTTACACAAGCAAAAGCTTTCAGTGGCATCTGCAGCTGCATTCATGCTTTACAGGTACGCTGCAGGCTCTTCACACAGCTGCCTCTGGCAAAGTAGATCTGACTCCAGGTGCGCCTTCCTCTCGACACTTCTTCAACACCACCTTCACTACTTCCAGAGTCGGTGCCAGCATTACAAACAGGGTCTTGGCTGATAACCATCCTTAGACATAAAGCTCGCACTCTCTCCAGCAGTCACTATACACATTTTTAAGGGCCACAGGTAGCCATTTTCACCATCCAATAGTTTGTGCTCCCACACCTCACCTTTGCCTCCTATTAGTCCAATACCAATAACGTAACACCTCCTAAAAGCTGCCAGACAACCTCCCACTCAAACACTCTCCACATATGCCACCTATCAAAAAAACGGCTTTATGTTTTCCTTTCTCCGTCAGCAGGTTATAAGAGACCTATAGCCCTTTATTCAACACCGCCATCTTTATTCTTTCAAATGGGATCAAAGACTAACTGGGATAATTCCTCCAAGCTCCAGGCTTTATCTTCTGAGCAGCACTGAGTGACAAGAAGAAGCTGTATTTTATCCCATGCTCTGTCACTGTTTTTCCCCATCTAGCATTGTACTGCTTGATTGTACTCTTATGAGTCACAGAACCGCACCTGCGCCCATGTGTTAAGTACTGACAAATAAAAGCCCAGCGTCCATTTACACAACAAAGAGATGTAACCCACGAGGCAACCATTCTTTGCCTCCCTCCCTCCGTCTGACAAGACCTCAAATATATCACTTACTTAAGAGGAAGGCAGCACACGTTCGTGCTCCTGCCAGGGACTGCTTCTCTCCCTCATGCTCTGACAAACTTCTTTTCAAATACAAATCCAGAAACAAAACACATGCCACCCTTTTATGTTCGCTGGCCTGTTCCATATTTAATTTCAGAGTAACAGCAGTAGAGGTGACGATTATCAAAGCTCTGAAAGGCAAATCCAGTCTCAGGCTCCCTCACCAAAAAAAAAAGAAAAGAAAAACCCTGTCATTGTTTAAGGAAAGAAAATGGTGGATTTTGGTAAACCAGTTGCTCCTTATTAAAGAGAAAAAAATCCATGTCTCTTACCAGTTCTAGGAATTTAAGGCAAGGCTTGATAAAACCTTTGCCAATCCACCAGGGTTTTAACAATGAACATCTGACTTACTGATTTATGCATATTAATGAACTCCAACACCCCCTGTCTAAGCGAATACAAGCTGAGCTCCACACTTCTCTGCATCCTAATGGTTTCTGCTCCACCGGGATCATTACCAATAGAAATTTCAGATATTCTGTGCTATTAATCTCTGTCTGTCCTCCTGTTCGGCTACGTAATGACTAATTAAACATCAAAAGAGCAGAGCTGGGGATCCGCTTTGACAGCCTCTCTTTCTCCCAGGAGAGGCTGTGAGGAGGCTAGACTGTGACAGGGCAGCACTGAAAATCAATCACCTCAAGGCCCACATGTGTACGCACACACACACACACACGGTCATGCATGTACCCTCACACAATACCACAAAAAATCCACAGAAAGATGTACCCCACAGAGACCTCTTCATGCTAAGATTAAACAACAAGATTGCAAACAACAAGCATAAAAAGTCAGAACTTTGTGAATTAAAAGGCACCACTGGTGTCACTGCTGAACAAGGCCCACGAAAAAAAAAACAACTGAATTTCCATCTAAGAAGTGCGGTAGCAATGTCAAGAGTGTCCTTTGTGTACAAGTGGAAAAGGGAGGGTGTGTGAGTAAGATGTGTGTGTGTGTGTGTGTTTGTTTAGGTAAGCTCACTGTGAAATCTATTTATATGAGAGGTAGATGATCTTCCACTCACAGATGAAGGCAGGCCAGGAGGGACCTTGCGAACCTTTTTTGTTTGTACAGGATCTGTGAAGAGATGAAAGCACATCCATTCATTCAAAGGGGGGGACAAAATAACAGGCAACTGTAAACAAGCCATAACTCACCAACAAAACCTATTTTTGTGATGTAAAATATTATTGTGACTGATTTATGATTTTCACATAAACAACAAAAGAAAATTGCATCACATTTTCATTTCTAAACAGGGGCTCATCATCAGGGGCTTTGAACAGGGGCTTCTTATCTGTAGTGTGTATTGACATAGAATTGAGAAATAAAATGTACTGATGTGAGGAAGAAACATTTTTAAAAGGCTTCATTCCTACAATTAGACTCTTTTATTCAAACCTGACCTACTTTAAGAGCACTGTGTCACATTTAAATACTGTACAAGCTGCATTTGTTCCTGACGAGAGCCTTTTAGGGCATTTTGGAATAATTATTAAGATGTCACTGACCAACGGGCGGAGGATCTTGCAGAGGACGTCTTCTGGGATTGGCCGCATTGAAGGGGTAGAACGGAGCAGCTGACTTCGCTGACGTAGTCACCGAAGTGGGACTCGCCAACCCGACGTCTGACCTTACAGAAGGCTGAGACCAAAAACAAAACAAAACACACAAATGCTTAAAACGAAGGTAAAATGCCAGCTTTCATTGTCAGAATTGAGTGTTTGCTTTTAAAGAGTTTGTAGTAAACTTAACAATCTTGTGGTCAGCAAGTCGTTTCATGCCCTTCAACTACATCTTCTAAACTCTCTTTATTTCTGTAATTTAATCCACATCCTATTTCAGAACAGTTTTTTCCTAAATAATACATCATCAGAAAGCATGCAAGTATTCCCAGTGTGTTTACTGTAAATTGCACAGACCCTAACACCAAAATTATCATAATAAACATAACGTTGTAATGGATGCCTGAATTGTTTTAGTGGAACATGTCATATATTAGTTAAGCACGTGGTATGTGGCTTCTGTTTATTTGGTGAGCCAGGATAAACTGTGCTCACCATGTCATCCTATCACCAGTATCTATTTGACCTCTACAACCCCAACAAATTGGGTTAAGAGGCCAATTAAGAGCTTAGTCTAATTGGAGTAATCGGGTGCAGACCGGGAGAGCAAGGATCATGTGAGTTGAGTACAACCGTGTGTAGTAGTTGGCTTGAAAACTCGCCTTCACGTGCCCTCTTGGATTCCCTGTTGCATGCTGAGGATTGACACAGTAACCACCAAGACCTTTCCAGCTGGGGTTTAAAATAGAGCTTGGGTTTCTCATTTGGCTAATTTAAAACAGATCTATCAGAACTCACTTTAGAGTAAATGTTCGTTGCTAAAAACATACATGAAATGCACGATCAAATAAATGAAGACTAATTCTCTGACCTAAAATGTAGGTCACGAAAAACTGTCTGCGAAGAAGGAAAAAAAAAAGCGGTTCTGTAAAATGACAACCTGTCACTGGTGCTGCAGCATTCACATGGCACAACAGACCCACTTCTGCTGCTGCCTTTGTTCAATGATATTGAATCCCTGCAGCAACACTGGGTCTGGCCTCTTTTATACTACAATAGTTATTCAGGGAGGGAAAACATGCAAATTTGGATGCTTGTGATCATCTCTGTGAACTATCCTGAACCAGTTTATTTCACCCACTAGATAGCGAGGGCTTTTGTGCCTCACAGAAACGAAGAAGCAGGCAGAAACGTAAACTTTTGTGACTTAAATATTTCACAAGATAGTACAAATATCCACAACATGAGAAGGATTTAATATCAGACTTCTGAAATGTGGATTTTTCATGTTCACAAAATCATTTCTAGCTGATGTGAGGCGCACCCGAGCACCGACAGGCAGAACTGAGTACATAAGAAAGTCAGAATCAAAAACCTCAGTTACCTGCCTCATTGGGAACTATGTAGGTCATGATGTACATTAGGATCATGGCTGCCAGTCATGTGGCAAGCAGATCATGAGATCAGTTATCTTATTTAGACATTTGGGCTTTTGGTCTTCCTCTTTGAGCTTTTCAACAAGAGAATATTCATTAATCTCAGATTTTCCACTTCACCAAAAGTACAATTAACAGGAAGTCAAAGAGAAAAACTCAAAATGAAGTCAACTTAAAACAGGGGTCTAATTTCTAAATCCTGGAATTAGTGGTACTTTTATGGAGATTCTTATTTAGACAGGAGTAGAGAGATAAAATCTGGATATACACGTAAGAAGTAATCCCGCCACATTAACTTCTTAATGTGGCGGGATTACTTCTTACTTGTAGTAAAAACTAACAGTCAAAATAGATCCAAGCCGTATAATATCTCCATCTCTATCTGTACCAACCTCAGGTGCTGTGTCTGTTGAGCATTTACTGCTCAGTGTATTATACCGAGGTTTCACACAAGTTTTGCTTAGATGACAATTTAGAAGTTAACGCTGGGTTTGTTTTAATCTGATGAGAAACTCACCTGGCCGCCAGATGCTCCAGGGTCCCTCCCATAGCCATGAAACGAAGCCCGCTCTGATTTACCTGTAAAAACACAGAAAAGCCCGTAATTATTACTATTGTGCTTTTATGAAACTTTAGGCACACACCTGCTTTAATACATAATAACAGGCTACAGCATCCTGGATGTTTTGGTCTGCAGTGAAGTGTCGGATGTAAAATGAACACTTGATTTGCTGCTTGACTTTACTGACAAAGATTTGTGTGTAATTGTGCCTATTTGTTTCCTTATTCCACTAGAAAGGTCATTACAAAACCATTTTAACAGTATTCAGGTGAAGTCCACACACTCATCTCTGGGGGCTTTCTGGTAAAGACACTCTTGTACTGCTGGTAACTAAACAGACACTGGAGCAGGTAGAGCTCCAATGTTTTGCAATGTAATCCCTCAATCACTACAAGAGTTTGGGTTTCCTCACATGTTGTTCTTGTCAATCTTCTTGTCAATATAAACCAGTATTGCTCCCATCAAAAATCCACTTTTTTAACACCTTGTCTGCTGCTGTCAGTATCATGTCTTCATCTTTCATTAAAAAAAACTAAGCAGAGATCTGGAAGGTGCCGAGTGTTGTGATAAATCTTAATAAATTATGTGATTAATATTCTTGTTTCTTCTTTGAGGCAACTTAAATAGAGATGCATAATTATATTGCAGTGCTTTGACATAAAACAAATAACATGTACGCACACATGGAAACGCACCAATGTTTAACACGCACATACACAAGTGAACGAGCTGAGTTTCTACTGAAGAACTAGGGCATGAATGTTTTTTATTTCAGCAACAGAATAACACGTGCAAATCATGGAGCCTAAATCCTTTGACTGTGGCAAGCAGCTCAGTTTGGTTTGTGTTCTTTGACTTTTATCTACCACCAACTGTGATATTATCTTACGTTGGCTAAAACAAAGAAGGGCTGAAAGAGGGAGAGATGAGATCAGTGAAGGGGTTAACTGATGGGCTGACTGACTTACATTCATGTGATCAGTTTCACTGTATTGCAGTAAATTGCTCAGCCTGCATGATCAGTCATACAAAGTTAACTCAGATTTCCTTCATTCCATAGGACTCCCCCAGGTCCTGTTACTGTATGCT
This sequence comes from Dascyllus trimaculatus, assembly GCA_024666655.1. Classification (NCBI taxonomy): domain Eukaryota; kingdom Metazoa; phylum Chordata; class Actinopteri; family Pomacentridae; genus Dascyllus; species Dascyllus trimaculatus. Next base: position 26,181,986 of record CM045445.1, read on the forward strand.
ATGTACTGAATGTACGAAAAACTGCTCAACGGACCAAAAGCAAAGCCTTCACTTCTGTAAAACAGTGTTATGAGTCGAAGTTTTCACTATGCAAAGTATGTTTTCAGCTAATTAATTACTGATAGAGTGACAATTGTCAGAGTCCTTCTATCAGTGTCACATCCTGTGTGCACACCTCAAAGGAAGGCTCCTAAGCAGCCATCAGGGGGAAAATAAAGCTTAAAGCACACAACACACATGAATCATACACATCACAATGTCCAAACTCAGCACTTTTACTCCCCTGGAAAAACAAACAAACAAACAAATGAGAGCTCCTCGGGGAGAATGATGAATAACTTTAACAGCATCGTACATTATTTTTGTCACACTTCCAAATATTACAGGCACAGACACAAGTGTTGGAACTAAATTCTGTTTACTCTGGGGACAAGGTAAATATTTTTTTGTGAGTTAAAAACCTGCATAGCCTGGATCTTTTGTTACACAATGACTGATCTGAACATTGCTTTCACAAGCGCAGGTGAACAGAGGCACATCTAGGAGAATTCACTTGTGCTTATCTGAGCAGTCCTGCAGGAGACAGTTGTTCTGCATCTGTGCAGACTGTCTCCAGAGACGAAGGAAGCTGTGGAAATCAGGGAAAGATGGTTTAACTGGCAAAGCTGCTTCTCCTGTAACAATAATGTGATACTGTTCTGAGCCATCGCTCTTGCAAAAGGAAATAGGATTAAGTTGTCGGTTACCACCAACGTTCACTATCATGGCAGGATGATGAAACATCTCCTCCGACAGAGATTTTTAATTTCTTTTCTTTTTTTGTCTAATACGTAAAGGTGCTTTAGTGAAATTCATTTCCATTCCTGAAATGTCCTCTGAGGGAAAAGAGGCCTGGTCAAGTGCAGGAGTTAAATATTCATCGGCAGCATGTGTTTTGTCACACACACTGTGTCTGATGTGAATAATTGATGGTCACTGTTGTAATTTCAGACCCCACCGGCAGACAGATGTGTTTGTGAAAACACAGTCACAGTCCACACTGTGACACAGAGAAGCAGCCGCTGCTAACACACTCTGGGTCCAGCGCTTAATCAACTGCTGACCTTTTCTCCTGCCTCCCTACTCTCTGTTTTGTCTGTTCTTCACTGATCTTTCTCATATGTCTCTGTTTTTAATTTTGTTTTGCATGTCATGTTGTTATGTAATTGTGGCTGTGTTGTGTTGACTGGTGGGTGTGCATTGTACTGGTTTTGTCTCTTTGTATTATCTGTGTGTGCTCATTTCATTCTACTTTTTTCAGAAATGGCCAGAGACACCAGAAGAAAAAGAGCCTATAGGGCTGACTCTGGGTCATTTACAGCATTCTTTCTGTTACTTCATGTGCTGTTACTTTCAAATAAATGAATAAATGAAATGGAACGGTGTAGGCTAAACTAAAAACAGAAAATACACAGAAGCATACACTAAGCAAAACAGAACACATCACCAGTGCTGCCATTTTCATGACAATCCATTTGGAAAACATAACTTTCAGGACAAAATTATATCAATATGACTGTATGTGATGACTACAGTTACTGTGGGAAAATGTAGCTGCAACCGCTTCCACATTATTAATACCACATATACGGTAAGCTCCAGTCATGATATGTGCTTCTTTTATGCAACTAAAAATAAAAACACCCAAAGCTGTTGCTTAATGATTTTACACTCTGTTTAATGATGTATTTGTACAAATGTAACTTCCCTCTTTTGTAAACAGCACAGAGTGTATCCGCGCATCAGTGCAAATACAAATGCAATGTCCAAATTTCCAATCAATCCTTAATCCCTAGTATATGTCCTCCATTTCTGCAGAATCCGCTGAGCACACAACAGAGTTGAGATGTAATAAAATGATTTTTTTTCTTTAAAGTACTGAGTGACTCATGTTTTAACTGGGAATTGGCTTTGCTAAATCCAAGAGATTGCACAACCTTGATATTTAACAGAGGACTGATTTTTGACAGAACTGGTTCAGGCCTTTCAAAACTGTAATTAAACGCAGTAACTAAAGGTGCCATAGTCCATTCAGTACGGAAGAATACATCATAGATTGTATTAATTAGCAGTAGTAAGTACTATGTTTCTCAAAGGCAGAATTATGTGAAGTGAGTTTGAAGCGGGTGCTTTAGGTGAAAGGGACAGGTGCATGCAGGTGCTCTGGAAACAACATGAAGTTGGTTGCTGTAGTTCAGACTGCTGATTTGGCCTCCTCCCCAGCACAGTCAGCAGTTGGAGGTGCAGCAGTGGCTGTTAAAATAGATAAAAAGCATCCCTGAGCCTCATCAAAAATAGCACTCGTTCTTTGAGTCATAACTCAGACTACTGCGAACACGCAGACATGATACAAATATTTTATTAAAGTGTGACTTACACTCTGTGGGGATAAGATAACCTCGACCGTCATGTCTACTGCAAATAAAGGATAATAAATCTACTTGGAAATCATAGAAAAACGATGCTCTTGTAACTTGAGAATCATCACAGTTTCATGAGTACTGAAGCAACCCAGGGATGTTTGTCTAACCATACATGGATACACTACAAACTGGAACTGCTAACAGTGTGTTAATCTGCACAAATGGTCCTGATTGAATTACGTTTTAGCCTTTTAAAAAACTCATACAAGGGAATTAATCACATGCACAACATCATGTGATTAATTCCCTTTCAGGAGGCTACTTTGAAATGTGGCTGGGTAAACTCAATTTAATTTATTGTGTTATCTTGATTTTTGTAGATTCACAGAAGAGGAAAAAAATAACCACATTAACAGAAAAAGTAATGCACAAGACTCAAGCGTGCAGTTGGAGGGTAAAGTCACAAGTATAATCAAATGTCACTGCTAGCAGAGACACATATTTTGAGAAACTGAAGCGTGTGAAGCCATGTCTGCTGTGACCACTACACATGACAACCCCCATTCACCCCTTAATCTACCTTTCATGAATCAGCCACTGACAATTTAAATCCCTTTGCAGGATCTTAAACTTTGACAATGAAGCAACAACCCCGAAACACCCCGAGCTTATAGATTTACAGAAATCTGCACACAAATTTTAGGAGAATTCATATTTATGATGCTGAAGTAAAGTAGAACAAAGTGATATATCAAGTGGAACATATTGCTGGGTTGGTCAGTTCCAAAGCCAGGAGCCTTAATTTAAACATTAGCTGAATAATAAAATATCATGCAGTGACACAATCTCCTGGTCTGACGCACAAATACTGTAACTCATTGTGAGGAAAATAGGTCACTGTAATAAAGTGCATTTCCCCATAAATAAACAAAACTCAAAACCAATTGTAAACTGTATTTTCTTTGATTGAAGTCTGAAGCACCTGCTTATAAATCAAAGAAGAAACAAATAAAAGCAGAATTTATCTGTAACAGACTCAACATCAGGCATGTTTTGTTTTCTCCCCTCCGAGCAGGCCTGTGTGATCACAGCCTCACAACAAGAGCAACACTAATATTGTTATTATTATATCTTGAGTACATCCATTTGTTCTCAGCAGCTCCACGCAGGACTAAACATGTGTTTTCTCAGGCCTATTAATGAGTCCAAAGAGCAGTGATTGATAGGAAGCAAAATTCATTATCTGCCTTAAAACATCAGCAAGAGATGGAAAATGCAAAAAGCAACATGAGCAAAGTGGCTTAATTACCGCAATCACCATCAATAACATAAATTAAGTATGCAGACTGCCATCACTCAGTATATCCCCAATGCAATGAAAAATAAATCTCATGAGGAGAAAATTCCATCAATTCTGATTAAAATATTCTGTGAATCTGCTCATTAGCATTATCACTCAGAGGTCACATGTGAAGGTGTAACTATAATTATGGAGCATTTGACTGCAGAAGAAAAATTATACTCAACGGAGCACATCCTGGCAGCAAAACACCAGAGAGAAATAGTTTTTTAAAAAAGAAAAAAGTTGCAAATATTAAAAAGGGAAACAATTTTGTGGCAAAAATAACCATGCTGCTGCCAGAAGTCTCTTTGTTTTTATCACCTGGGTTGACACTGCTCTAAAGGAGATTATATAATAGTGAAAACCTAAAATCTTTCCACTACGTAAACAACTGCAGAAAGGATATGCCGACTACATTTGCCCTGCATTTAAATTAATGAGACCGAATAAATACTGAATTAAAAACATTCAATCTCCTGAGTCAATAACCTGTAAGACACTTTGACAGCAATTACAGCTTTGGGTTTTCTCACCGTCACACAGTCAAATGCTGCACTGCAACATGTCACTGGCACATTTGCACCAGCTCGGTCAAGCTAGACACACGTGTTACCGCTCTTGATATGTATCACTCCACATATTTTAAAGCACCACTACGGATGCAAAGACTTTGACATACTTGTCGCGATTCAACTGTAAGTTTAAGGTGCCTGAGGTCAAGTCTTTGTCAGGACATAAATCACCTTGCCACTGTGAAGTCTTTGGCACCGTGAAGCAGAATAACCTTAATAATTTGCTTGTATCTGGCACATTTATTTGGCTCCACACAGCCCTATTGTACTACCATTGTGCTTTGCAGCAGGGACTGTGTCATCTGTGCCCAGTTCCAGCTAAATATAGCACCTTGTATTACATTTGGAGTTCAACTATTGTTCGGCCAGATCCAGTAATTGTTTGCCTCATGCTTTAAGTCCTTTGCTGTTTTTCCACAGTCCAGGCTGCTGCCATGTGCCTTTTATCAGGAGTGGACAAACTAAATTTTACACAAAATGCATGAACGTCAAGCAATCGAGGAAGCTCATATTTCTGTCAGCTATCTTTTAAGTCTCCTTGACTGGTTGCTCTGTTTAGTTGTGATGAGCATCTCTGGGATTTTAATTTTCATACTGACTAATGATGAAACCGGCTGTGCTTAACTTGCATTACGCTCACTACTCTCCTGGATACCTGCCTCTATTGCTGGCTGATATCCTGAAATAACCACAGTATAAAGTACGGATGGTGTCGGACCACGTGATTGATCACCCTGAGAGCAACATTTTGCTCAGTGGTCATCGTCTCAACAGCACTATACGACCAACGCAGTCTGGTGTTAATGGAAACTTAGTCATGCTGAGATTATGTTTGAGATTTATTTTTGTCAGGATGAGCATAGTGAAATTAGTCACACTTCTACAAATGACAACTAAAGGAAACTAATCATGTTGAGATTATGTTTGAGATTTATTTTTGTCAGGATGAGCATAGTGAAATTAGTCACACTTCTACAAATGATAACAACTAAAGAAAAATCATCTAATCAAGAGGTTACACATGTTTAGTTAATATGAAAGAGGATTCAGACTTGATTATCTTTGGTCTATTGACCACTGTATGCAACATAAAGTTATGCTATGCTAATAAAAAAATAAGCATTCTTTTTTCTCAGTCAAAATTTTAAATGAATCATCCAATTTGCAGAGAAATGCTCCATCTAATTTTGATTGTTGAACGATTACATAATCTACCTGATGAATCTCGCTGCACAGATTAAGAGTTTTGAGTCCAGTTCAGCCTCAGCTACCTGCATGTTAGCGGAGCAGTGAAATAAACAACAGCGGCGCTGAAATCCTGCTGAAAGAAAAGGCAAGCCGGCCAGTCATTCACAGTGTGGCTCCTTATTGATCACAGGACTGCAGCACAGCATAGTGTGGCCCTGTGTCGAGCCCCTTATTTTGATAATGTGAGAGGTAGTGACCTAAGCGTCTCCAGGGATCAATTCAAAACCCTTGCCACAAAAACAGCCAATTAGTGAGCGTGCTTCACTGCCTCTCAGATGCATTCCAAGGGCCTCTTTTTTTCCATCCAGAAAAACGAGTCCATTTTCCTTGCTCCAAGGAAAGCCAAGACCATGAAAACAAACACATAATACAGGATGAGGAAATGTTGTTAATGTAGAAACCAAATGAACTTATCACACGCCAACTCACTCGGTTTGTTTTTTTTTCTCTCTCCGAGCACACATGTGTTTGCTGTTGGTGTCTGTGCTCCCATGTGATGACTTCTATGGCACATTACCACAAAGCATTACTCCTATAAACGTAACAGACCCTTTTAGTCGAGGCAAAAATAAACATTTTAATTAACATTTTAGCATTCAAACTAGCAACCTAAATATTGTCATACAGCTTGGTGCTATTTTTTTTTCTATTGAACTCTGTGAAAATGAGTGAAATACAGGGACCAGACCAACTGGATACTCTCTCCTACATAAAGCTCGATTTTTGGTCTGTCTGGGTTCTTTGGAAGTAAAATTAGACAGGCTCCATGGTTACTAATACATTCCTCTGGCAACTAGTCACGGCACAAGGACACATCAGATCTACACTCACTCCCTCTTTCACTAAACCTTTTAACATGCCTCCTTTTGTTTCCTTCTCTTAAGAGTTTGTGTACATCCATCCTGTCAAAGCTGTTTGATGCTTCCACCAGATTTTTTCTGACAGTAAATAAAAGCTGGCTGGGTTAGAGGTTAGGTCAGCACGGATGAGGAAACAGGGAAGGGAGGTAGTGTACCAAATCAGCTTCCTCTCTGCCTGGCAGAAGAATGTCTATAGCCGAACATTAGGAACAACAGTAGGACGGAGGAACAAGATAGAACCACAAAACACTGAGGAAACATGTCTCCCTTGCCCTGAGCTCAACATCAATTTGTGCATACAGCCTTGTCAGCAGTGACATTATTCAAAACAGCGAGAGCAAATGTTAATGAGTTCTTATTTGCATATTTATTTTTTTCTTTGTTGAAATGTCACTGATTATTACGTACTACGATGATAAATGCATCTGCTCATGCAGCCTGATGTGTAATTAGCCATTAGGTGGAATGAATAGATCAATTAAAGGCGAGGGACCAAGATTAAGAGAAACCAAACCGGGAAGAATACAGGGATAAGAAACAAAATAACACATTAGGTTCAGGGGGAAGAAAAACTCAACTGCTTGTAGATCAGGTTAGAAACCCAGATGACTTTACTAATCAAGAAAAGGTGCCCAAATCAGCAAGATCAAAGATATTCCTTGTTGCACTGCATTCTTTAGCACTGAAGTATGACTTTTGAAATTACGAGCTGCTGCCCTTCGCACTAGCTAAACAGTTTATTTTCACCTAAAATCCATCTCTGTGAGGAAAAGCGAGATGTGGATTTCCTGATTTTATTTATCCCCTCCCAGGATAATCAGGTGCCATGGCTCGGTCTATTTGAATTTTTTCTAACTCTGTAAAAAGGAAAAAGGGGAGGTGGACAGGGGAAAATGTTTTCGCTTGGCCTTTGCCTTTTTCCGAGCCCAACTATTCTCCTGCCAGTGCTTGTTATTCACAAATGAGGAAAAAAATGCATTACTGCGGACCAGATGGGAACATTCCACATGACCAAACCAATCAATCACCTTGGTGGGACGCAGGTGTGACACAGCCGTGCAGCAACACACCATTTCACAGTCTATCAGGCACAAACACATGGTCACCAATCAATGGCACCCTGAGGACCCATGAGGAGGGGTGCTTCTCCGTAGCCTCACTGGTTCATAGCTGATGACTTCATAATCACACATCCATTCTCTCAGAGGAGAAAGGCGATGAGCTCCCTAATAACGTCTCCCACCATGTGAACACCAGGACTGTAATGGATGCTGCTTTAGCAGGGACACTAACATGCTCCCCTGCATCCCACATTCTCATGTGAGCTCTCTGCCATCAGCCCTGTCAGGTTGAGAGAGCGCTGTCTGGGGAAACAAGAGCACATTTAACAAGCTGAAGAAATATCTCCCAGTCGGCTATTAGAATCAAGTCAGTGTGTAACATCAAAGTGTGTGTCGATGTTTGGTATTAGATGCCAAACAACTGTTGAGCAGCGAAACAACAGAGAGCCGAAGAGAGGTGAAGGACAAGGAAGGATACACACATGGGTTAGGAATGCTGATCCAGCTCCAAGCACTGTGGGCATATTTCCTTACACAGAAAACCCCTGCAAACCCTAAGTGGTCTGCAGTTTAAGAACACAAGCCTGCATTAAATAAAAGACCAAAACAGCCTGAAGGGGAGAGATCTTTTGATGAGTACTCTCTGGAGATGGCACTGCATGAGGGCAAAAAAAACTGCAGCAGCCGATTAAAAGAGTTCTGTTGATTTTAAGTTGACAAAAAATGTACCTTCCCACCCCCATAATCCTGGCAGTAAAGAAAAAGTCTCACAGAGCCATGCTTCTCTCTACACTTCCCACACTTCACACTCTCGAGGCTGTGCCAGCGCAGGAGAAAATGTCAGGCATTGTCAAGTGGGAGTAAAGGCGAAACAAATGTTTGCATTTTATTATCCAATCACAATCCACTACAGTCCAACAAGAGGGGAGTGCAACATTATCGAGGGTTTTGTTTGCCAGCATGCCCAGCATGGACACAGGACGCCTGGGCAAGCAGTTGTGACCGTGGAAAAAACATGGAGGCGGGAGTTAGAGGAGTGGTAGGCACGAAAATTAACCAGCGACTGTGGGCCAGATTTTCTGTGGCTCATCTCAACAAGGACTCAACCTTTGATGTGGTGACAAATTATTTGCTTTAGTCGAGGAAACTTCACAAAGTTCACCTAAAACCTGACTCGTCCACGTTGGTGATTAATGTGCAGGAATCAGGGGTCAATTTCATGCATTCTTTAGTTGTAGTGGTGGAATTACTCTGTTTCAAGAAAAAGAAAAGGAGGCAGGATCTAAGAATTAGGTTGTCCTCCATCTGTGCCCAACCTTTCAGCTGAAGGGGATTGTTACCAAAATCGGTCCTGAAGTTGGTCCTCTTGTGATAAACGCAAGCAGACCACTGCATGCTTTATGCTTTCTTTTGCTTTCAAGCATATCCTCAATGCTTTCAGGTGGTGTGGGGTTCCAGTGGTAATGTTTGGCATCGCACTGTTCTTTTCTGATCTGCACTAAGGCCAAAAAATGTATATTAAATAGTCTTTAAATGTCAAGTTTACAAGATCAGCTACAGATATGTGCCACAGCGCCAGGTTAGATAATGGACACAAAACTATTTATTTAGGCTGGCATCAACTGAAAACAACTGGAGCTTAGCTTTAATGGCCCAAAAACAACATCTCTACATTCCATAGCAGCTAAAGTCAGTGACGACATTGTATAATATTTCAAACTTAAACAGAACATTTGCCACGTATAGAGATCATGTGGAAAAAACTGTCCAACCATCCAGTCAAACACTGAACCACAAACATATTAGAATGGTTTGGTTTTCCACAAAGACAATTCAAGACAGCATTTGAGACTCAATGGTCAGTGGCATTTTTGGGGGTCTATTTCAAAGCTACATGGTTACTAAACATTAAATGCTGCCAACAGGGCAACGTCAAAATCAGCAGGCCTAAATTGTTCCACTAACAGTAATTCTTCTGAATGAATCATTTCCCTTTTAGTATTGCACTCGTATTAAATAATCTCTAACATTCTTCTTGGCATCAGCTGCAGGCAGCGTGAGGTGAGTGAGAAATGAGAGAACGGGAGGGAGGGAAAGAGAGAGAGGGAAAATAAAGAGAGAGAGATGTGAGATATACGAGCAAACAAGCACAATGGGTCTTAGCGATAGAAATTAGGTTTATCAAAACTCCTTTAAACCACTGTTCAGCAGAAAACTTCTTTTGAAGGCAAAACTTCACTCCTTTTGTTGTGAAAACATATGCAGACACATATATGCAATTATTATGAACAAGTTATTGAGGTCTTATAACCAACAAAGCTGCCAGTTCTTGGCAAAAATACAGGGAAGTGACCAAAGCTAGCAACATGAAGACACATGTCTAGTGATTGTATATATAATTGTGGCACTCTGACCCTTTGCAGCAGCCTCCTAAAGTCTGGTTATGTCATCATATCTTGGCCATACAACAGCTCCTCTATCCTCTTCGGAGCTCCAGCCCTTGAGGCCGACTCCGACTACAGCTGATCCTCTGCAGCTGGGCAGGCTCACCAGCCGCATGCTGGGGGCTGGGACCTAAGGAAGGAAGGCAGGGGCCAGAGGGCCAACGATGGGTTAGGGTTAGGGAAGCATGAGGGTGGGGAGGGCTGGGATGTGTGGGGAGATGTGGGCGGCATGGGGAAGGAGAATAGGGATTTGCGCCCTTTCAGCTCGTCTTCAGCTCTTCATGCTCCACTGACCACAGTAATAGATAAGCACACCCTGCAGCTCTGCATAATGACCGGCTACGCACACTAAACTGTACTGCACACATCTCTCATTTTCCCCTCTCTGATCTCTGCTCCTTCGTTTATGCCATATTCTTAAATAAATATATACAGGTATAGATATACAGAAGAGACATATATACCTGCAAAACAATATTTCACATAATGCTGCATTCAGCTGTTATTTTGAGAGCATGCAGTATATTGTGTGTGTGTGTGTGTGTGTGTGTGTGTGTGTGTGTGTGCGTGTGTGTGTGTGCGGGTATGAGCAGCAGAGTGGGAAGCGGGAGCAGCACCGGCAGCACCTGTGACCCACACTGCACTGGAAACTGAGTGCACACCTGAACAGCACCTGGCCACAATCACAGTCTGGGTCTGAGGAGGGTCTCCCGTGGGACCGAGCATTAGCACATGACACCTGCCCCAGTAAAAACACACAGGGGATGCCAGTGTGATGTGGGATTTGACACTTCACGAAAAGCCTTGAGGAACAATTAGACATGAAAAAAATGAAAGGGCTAGAGGAGAAGAATTCCTTTCTAGTGCAAAAGACTAGTCAATGCAGAATGTTTTTTTGTACCATAAAATGAAAGGAAACCGGATTTTTGTATACACAGTAGAGAAAAATATCATTTTAACTGCACCACCACCAACCCTAACATGGTGCAAATCTCTGGCACAAGCTCTGTATTATTATCTCCCTTTTGCAAACACAGGTTATGGCTGGGGACTACTTAGAGAGCACAGACAAATACACAGTATATAATTACCTTATAATGATCAGATATCAGTCCAGGCCAGTTATACTGCTCTGAGGTATTTGCAAAACCATCAGATTAAAAACACTGAGCAGGACCATATAATGCATTTCACATAAGAAGTCTTCATTGGCATTACAAGAAAGATACATAACTTCTATAAAAAATACTAATACGGGCATATTAAACAATGCAGCTATCGGAGATAAACTACTTTTTAAAATGCAAAAAGCGTAAGATAAAGAGATCCCGGCGTAATTCTGAAAGGTTTTGAGTCATAGTTGTCACTTCATTTATTTGGTCCTATGGGCCGCATTTTTGGTCACACTAGGCACATAAAATTTTAGACAAAGATAGTTATGGAGTATTTGATCCTAAATAAAGACCTCCCACAGTGGTTTTAAATTTTCCTTCTTGACATTGGGCGTCTGAGATGACTTAAATTAGGGTGACAAGAGGCTTGTCTGTAATGTTTTAACTTCAGAATTGTGAAATGATTCATTTGTGGATAGTTTATGTGACATGTTAATTTTGCACCTCAAATGCCAAATTGCCAAATCATCTTAAGAATTTCATAATTACAAATTAACAGATGATTTATAAATACGTCGAGGATTAGAGCAAGTTAAAAGTGGGACTCTTAGCTCCCAAAACATTTCAGTAGCCTCATTTTAATTGTTTGTTCACAGGAACAAACACATAAACTCACAACAACAAAACATTTTAACAAGCGGTTGTCATAAAAAAATCTGATGAGTACAACAGCATCACCAGCTATGAAGACTTTGATCTGGGAATAAAAAACACATTTTATTTTTTATGTGTCAAACATCAGTCTGGACATTTTCTTAGCGCCTTTGAATAATGAACTCATGGCAACAGCATCTGAAACCTGCTGCAACAGAAAGAGTCCATCATTAGTATTATCAGTGCTCTGTTCAACTACTATGTGGAGTTTTTGATGCTGTAATGGAGAGATTGTCTCCTTTGTGTGGGTCAGCTACACCTCTGAGCAGTCACAGCCAGGTAGTCACGTAAAGGTCACATGTGTGTGTTGACACGGTGCATGTGGCTGTCTGCGTGTGTTGATGACGGCGTTAAGCTGATTAGTTTTTATACAATGATAAAGCTGTATGAGTAATATACGTGAAGCACACCAGAGGAACGTGAGCAGAAAACTACAACTCAGCAGTTGCAATATCACGCCCTCAGGCACATGGCTGGAAAGAAGTGATGCAAAAGCAGTCTGCAGTTATTCCGCGAGAGCCCACATGAGACCCAGCGTTGTGTTAAAAGCATCTCAAAGATAAAATTATCCACTTATGTCTCAGAATTTTCAGATAAGAAAGTAATTTACGATCAGTCATAAATGATCACAATAATCATGTGCGTGTTATAGTGTTTGGTCCTGAACTGAGAATTTACTTTTTAATGAGTGTGTGCATGTGACTGTGTGTGTCAGTGAGAAAGTATGCAATGTTAGCGAAAGAGCAATACCAGAATAAACACACAGAATTCCAGACAATTAGTTGTTGGCTTTTCTTCATTTTGTAAAGTTTTTTGTTTGCATGTTTCTCACACTCTAATTTTGGTAAATGCCTTTCCTAAACACAAAAATGAATACACTTGAGTTTTTATTTTTTGGGGTGAAAAATAGTTTGAAGTACAAGACAGAGCCAGCATGAGATGAAAGGCTGACTTAAAACAAAATCATTAACATATAACAGGTAATTTCAGGCTGAGAACTATCCATAGTTTACATGAAATATAGTTTTATAGTTTGTCTCTTTCAACCAATTCTCCCACTTTTCTTTTTTTTTTCCTGCTAAAAGGCCACAAACTGTTACTAACGACATCAGTGAACACCATCATCAGCTCAGCTCTACTCATTTGCATAGTAACTTTAAAGCAGTATCTGAGGTTAGGTCACACAGTCAGGAGGCTGTCTACACTTAGTGAAAAACAATATCAGTCCGTTGAGTAAATAATGACAAAAAGACAAACACTAAGTGGTGCACACTCACAATACAGCGTAAAATAGACGAGCAGAGTGCAGCTCTTTCAGTTGTAGCTCATTGCCTGTGGTAATTGCCCAGATTGCTTGAAATCAGCCTCCCCCACTGACTTCTCCATATCGAGCTGACACCACAAGAAAAAATCTCAGCAGGTAATTAGATGTAACCATTCCTAGTCAGGGCTATGAACTGTTGGCAATCCCTGTGGCTAAACAATTAGAACGAGTGAATGAGAGCCAACCCTCGACTACAGGACCTGCAGAGGACCTTAAGTGAAGCATTAAAGACTAAGTGACTTAAATTTTAAAAAAAAAACAGCTGCAAACTCTCACGGGCCTTTTGCTGCTTTTTTCTGTTTGACAGTCAATGACCCTCATCAAAACCAGTCAGCTTCACTGCTCAAAGACCAACAGACAGGAGGCCACACATACACTACTAGCGTCCCTCCTTCACTTTGACTGAACCGAAAATCGATTCTGAAACCAATCATGACACCAAGAACTGGAATCGAATCCTGAGATTACCAGAGATTTCTAAGACTCATGCATGCCGGACTAAGAAAGTATATCTTATACTGACAGAACTACCTATCCTACAATCACAGTTTTCCAACCACTGTAATTAACTCTCAAGTAGATGTTCAGTGTATCTGTGTGACTATCAACGCTGTCCATCAGGCCAAAGGAGTCACCCACAGTGCTGCAAATCTTTCTGAATGATATGCAGCCTTGTAACCAGCCCATGTGACGATTAGCTGAGTCACAGAGAATCACACGGACGAAAAAGTTTGCCTGTGGTCTGGCGTGCACATGAACAATGTGGCTGCCACCTGTCGGGCAGTATGCACTGGATGACGTGTGGGTTAGTAAGAGGATTGTAGAACAAGAGGGTGGCGCTAAGATGCACGTGAGGCCCAGACCAGCTGATCCATAGTCAACCCTATCTGGGCTCCAGCACCCTGGGGAGAACAGTGTCATCATTAAGCACTCACTGGCTCCCCAGCATTCAACCAAAACCCCCCATTCTTCAGCTTCAGACCCCCTCACACTTCTCCTGTGAGGCTAGAATAACACCATGCCATTTCAGAGAAGCTATCTTTTTCTATTTCCGCTTCAAAATCATTACAGGGATCTTAAATATAACAAAACAAGCCACTTTCTTAAGCTATATAATATCCAATATGGCTCAATGAAATACACAGAACTTATAGCTAATAAAAATTGCATTTAATGTCCTGAAGCATAAAGAAAGCATAAAAACACCATTCTTAAGACATTTAAAAATACTGACTATACATATTGCACACATCATATAATGGCCTAATTAACTGTATTATACCAAACAGAGTTCATGTTGTCCAATGATTTTGTAGTCACAGAACAGCACAGAGGTCCATTGTTCATACGCAGTGAGTAAGTTCATATTTGTAAGTATGATGTGACTTCTTCATGAAACAGAGGAATAACATGTCTATGAAAATAAAATGAGGCTTTCAAATTCTGTTATGAAGTTGATTTTGATGTCTGAATCGAGTCTGTGCCAGTCACGTGGGAACACTGTGAATGTACCAAAATCTCCCAGTCTACTATAAATGGAGCCACTTTCTCCAGCACATGCAGACCAAACCACATGTCAGCTGGAATTTACAAGATTAGAACACAGTTGTTGTTTGTCTCTTGTTTTTCAAATTGACATTATCTCTTGTTCTGTGCAGTTTGGTGGACAAAGACGCAGCTCACTTCACAGAGGCTGCAGAAGATGTGACTTTTACAATAATGTGAACAGTGGACTCAACATGCAGTGGCCTTTTTTCTTTTTTAAGTATTTTTCCTTCCATACTGACATTATCTATTGTGGTAAAACTCCAAAAAAAACTTTACATAAAGATTAAATTGTGAAGTTATTTGTACAAACAGCTGTATCACTGCTCAATTATTAGGCAACACAAGGTAAATGTTTCCCAGAATAAGGGCTGAGACTCCTTTCAAGTGCATAAGAAAAGACTTTAGTTGGTAAAGGAAATCTCCAATCAGAGTTGCATTTTCTTTTACAAAGCCTGGTTCAGATCTACTGCACTGATAAACTAGACTAAACATATCCATGTAAACATGGAAATGTCATTAGGGTTATGGATTGGGCACTTCCCATCAGGAACAATACATTGAATAAGAGGCAGGAAATATGAAGAGGTCCTGAGGGCCCTGACACACTGAGCGGACTGTGGGCCACTGTTGGGTAATTTTTTAGTGCATTGTCTAAGACACAGTTTGTCTGTCACAGTTTACTTGAGGCCGACCTCACAGCAGCAGCTCGGTCAGCTCAGCACACTGAATTAGCGGTAGAGGACGTCAGAGAGAGGAGGCTCTCTGCTTCAACCTAGCAAATTATTTTTACCACTTCAATGCAATTTCTCCTAAGTTTCATCTCCTTATTTTCCCCCATTTGAACCACTAAACAATCACTTTATCCTGTCTGGCACTGATTGTGAAGTAAGCAGTCCAATTACGGTAGCCGCATTACAAAGTAATCTGCATAAGCACTTGCCAATATTTCATTGTCCAACTCGTTGCACTGAGGATCTGAATACGTCCTCAGGCGAACCATTTGCTCAACATCTCTTCCAAGACTTTCACACACCTGATGGACTGACTGACTGCTGCAACAACAATCACAGATGATGAGATGTTCAAAACGTCTCATTCAGCAGCTCAAAAACTGTTCAGAGTGACTGAAATGAAACACTACTACTTTTACCTTGAGATAAATTGTTTGTTACATATAAATTGTTGATTATACAGTCCAGCCTACAACATAACTGTACATTTGACTACTGTCTGGTTGTTGTACATCGTGCATTGATGAGGAATAACCTTTCAGACATGACTTAATGAGGGTGCTGAAAACTCCATAAACCCATGCACATCCCTGATATTACTGTGGAATAACAATTCAATAAGACCACAGTCATCCTGAATTCCCAACCTGAGATAAGCACAGGCAATTCCAAGTTTACAATATTACTGTCTAAATCTGACATATCACCGCGGCAGATCACATCCATATTCTGCCGCTGGTGAGCATAATTACAGACGCTGCCGAAGACCGGAGACGTAGGCAGTGTGTTGGAAACAGTCATGTGATCAATTACAAGAAAGATAACATTTTGTTTCAATTCAGCAGCACCCATTTGTGAACTAATCGCTGTGCTTGGAAACCAGTCTCCAGGGCCATTACATAATGAGCTGAGATGTAGTTAGCCATAAAACTGTCAAGTGGTTACACATCACAGTGATGCCAGGCCAAAGAGCTGGATAACATACAGCTTTTAATCGTCATAATGCCAGAGCATATTGTAAGTCAGTAACGGAGTGTGCATTCAGAAAAAAAGGCTCTTGATGAAGTATGATGTGGTTAAAAATATACCTCTAAATTTGTGTTTGGGATGAAAATAAATACAAAAATATATACAAATTAGAGAGAAGCAGACATTTGGAACATGACAGGTAGTGTTGATGAAGGGGTGCTCATCCTGTAGCGCTGCGGGGGGTACATCACATCAAAAAGATTCGAAACCACTGAGCTAAGAAACATCGTGGTGAAAGGCAAACAGTACGCCTCTCAAACATTAAATCGAAAACACAAGAAAAAATCTCCTAATTAATGACAGCAAACTAGAAGTTGGTTCAATCAAACAAGCAAAGAGGACAAGAATGAGAACCGAATGAGCACAATTCAATAAACTACATTGAATTCAAAAGTTTTTCAGCGAGAGGTCTTTAATGCAGCTGTCTAACTGTTTAACCCTACACCCATGAAACACAAAGCTGCGCCGCCGAGGGAAGCTTCTGAGGGCGGTTTTGATGTCGAGGAGACAGCTTCTTATGACGGAAAGCTATACTGATGGCGTGACTTCTAGCCTGGGGGAGGGTCATCACAGGAGGAGGAAGAGGGAGATACGGCAAGGGGAGGGGGATTAAGGGAGGAAATAAAGGCAGGAGGAGACGGGAGAAAATAGTCCGGTAGCCGGGCAAGCCTCTCAGTGCTGCTGCCTCCAGATGTACGATGTGCCTTAACCTCAGTCGGGCAATTTTTTTTTTTACACGATGTCTTTCCACCACCAAAGGGCATGTGAGGGGTGAGGTGAAAGGAGTCACTTACTTACCCATTATGTTCGAGTTCATAAAAGGTGTTGGAGACAATCCTTCATGGGACACTAATCGACTGTCACTCAAATGATCGCTGTAATGAGGGCTGTCTGCGAAACCCTGAGGGAAGAGATCAGAATATTAAGCACATTAGTGGGCACCTCCAATAGCCGTGTGCTATGACATACCACTAATTAGTAAAAGGAGAGCACAAGTGGTCGTTTGCACAAATAAACTGAACGGTCTGTGCATAATAGTTTAAGAGATTGAAGAGAAAGAAAATATCTGTTAATGACATTTCAACCGTGGTTCACAGGAATAACACTTTCACATTTATAACTCCCATTATTTGCCATAAAGACACAATAATTCAGTGAAAATGCTTGCGTGAAACAGTGATTTACATTGTTTTTGTTTCACTTATCAAGGATCAGTAATGTCATGCTGACATGAAAACTAACAGTCTGTAGGTTTAATGTGAGTCTGAAGACAGAAATATATACTGAGACTTTTAAGAACCTGACAAAGACATGCCTGTATATGTACAATTAAAATGATGACCGTAGAAGAGGTTATGATAATAATAAATACCAACATTACTAGTTTTACATTTTGTTCTTTTCTTATTCTTATGCTATATTTTAATATTTTACCAGTTGATGCTATCTGCTTTTTTCTTTTCCAAAGCACATACTGCTACATCAAAGTTGCTTTATAAGTAAATGTACTCATCTGTTGTACATAAAGACCATGTTAACTCAGTGAGATTGCTTTTTAGCTCGTTTCGAGTCTTCTGTAGTGCTTCCCTGTAGAATGTCAACTGATGCATAACAGTCTTTTCTGAAACTGCGCTCTTTAGAAAGGGGTATAACGCCATTGTGCTGTAAAATTAACACAGGCCACCAAATTCCTCTGCATATGAACTTCAGATTGCCAACCTCTTATCAGCAACATACAAGAAAATGCAATAAATATTTTCAAGTTTGTACTGTTTCCTTGCTCAAATAAATCAACTCCACCTGCAGCAACTTTATTTTTGCTACAATATATCTATCCATAAGATACCAACTTCTAAACCATATTTATTTTTGTTGGCATTTGTAGTTTTTTTTATTATTCGAACATTTTGTCTGCATGGTAACAGGGCTGTGTGCCACTTCATGCACACAGATCATAGGAAAGTGCTGTTTAATAGAAGGGGAAGAAAACAGAAAGATGCAATCCTCCATCATTTCCAGGTACCTGCAGCTTAAAAAAATTGCCTTTTTCTCCTGCAGCTTAACAGCGCCTTTTCATGACAGTTATCAGCTTCAGGGGCTTAGGTCTAAATATCGGTCACAGTATGGTTTTTGAAAACTCAGGGTCCCATGTAATAAAAGATGCTCCGTTACAGTGCTAATCCCAAGCCCTGTGAAAATCCTCCTGTGCTCCAGTCAAATACATCATCCCAAACTACATTAACTCCCACCAGAGGGACCAAGCAGCAGTGGGCTTGCATTTCTATGGAGCTATTTTCACCAACTCGTACCCTTTGCATTCGACGTATAGTTTAAAAAAAAGTAAATCTTATTATCCATCTTTTTTTGCGAGTGGATGGTGATGGAGTAATTTCAAAGGCAGTGGAGTGTTGTGCTGTGTCGAGGGAATCCTCAGAGATTCCCTATTGTGCTCCTGCCAGGCCGCACACACTGTTAATCACACCATGAACAGACTCAATAACAACAACAGCCCCGTGAGAAGCTCTAGCAAACTAATACACACAGTTGCACATACACAGCTAACGTAAGTAAGCAAAAACATTTCCTCTCTTCTCCTGCAAAACAAGGAAAATGCTTCAAAGGCCCAATCCCTATATCCCCCCTTGGTGCCACCACTTGGCCCGACCCCTCTGTTTTGTGTGCTGCCGTGTAGGAAAGGGTGTCCAGTTCCTTTAGGGGGATCGAGGGGCAGTGGTCATCTAGTCGTCCAAATGGCTCTCAAGGGCTACATAACCATAACTTTTCAATCCCCAAAAGAAACAGGACACCAAGCCCAACACAGCAGCGTGCATAATGGAGGAATAGGGCCAAGTGGTCGGGCAGAGGGGGGATTGGGAGTGGGCCAAAGAACGGTTCATTTTGGGAAATATGCTTATTTGCTGTGTGCGAGTTAAATGAGAAGACTGATGCTACTTCTCATTTTTGTTCAGTAAATATGAAGCTAGCAAGCGGTTAGCTTAAAACTGGAAGCAAGATGGAAACACCTGGCTTGGGTCCAAAAAAAGTGTGTGGTTTGTATCTCCTTTGCTTAATCTGTGCAAAAATCTAAATGTAAAAAACACAAATTGTAGTTCTCTGGAGTCTTTGATGGTTGCCTGGCAACTGCACTCATCCAAGAAACAATCTGACAATCAAGTCTCAGAAAAATGGGGAATTTTTGTTTTGCACTGCACGTCACAAAATGAATCAATTTTAGAGACATTTTCCCCATTTTCAGCTAACAACAAAAGAGTATATTTAATGGACAGAGTGGTACTGATCTTGTCATGTAACTCTGTTGGGTCGCAGTTAACCTTTGCTTAATGGCTTATCTTGCTTCAGGTAACTGCATTTCCCACAATGTCAAGCTATTTTATTTTCAATCACAATATTTGGTAATAATGACCACCTTTACCGTTTAATAAGAGGTCTTCCACTGATTTTTATGACTGCCAAAGGGAAGCAGGAAAAGGCTAGCAGGGTCAGTTAGCAGGGCAGGAAGAAGAAGTAGGGAGATAATGGTCAGTCCAGGCCTCGTGTGAGTGTCAGTGTGTGTTAGTGTGTGTGTATGTGTTAATGCAACCACACTGTGTTTGCTGCTCTGGGACCATTAGATCATCAATCACAGATCCCTCATCATTCCCAAACACTGGTGGCCTACATCCATCCAAGACACTAACACACGCTGTCATTGCTGCCACGGGGCGACGTTAGCACTAGTGGCTAAATAACTGTCAGATCACTGTGGCAGCATGCAGGCCAGAGCTCACGCCTTGTTCCCCAATCACTCGCCACAGCATTTAAAAAGTCATCTCTTCCACACACTGTGCTGCATCCCAGGTGAACGTGTGGCTGCATGTGGCAGCTTGGGAAGTGATGATATGGTCATGATGGATGCGTGTGGGGTCCAGTATCAAGTTGGGGCAGGGCACTGGGGAAGTGGGGGTTGTCGTGCGGTGGCGGTGGGCACAGCCCTGCCTGTCAGACCGCCAGCCTACAGCCACAGCTGCCCAGGATGCAGCGGCTGGCTGGGAGCCAAGGTCAGCACGGCAGGGCTCGGGACTGTTCACAGTCGACTGATCACACACTCAGCGCACCCGCTCAAACAAGCTCAGGGACAAGACTGAATTCCCTTTGTAACAGACTGAAAAATGAAGCACTCAGAATTTCTTCCAACAGCCTTGGACAGACATTGTGAACAGAGAATAAATTGGGAAATTTTAGGAAACAACTCTTGTTTTTTAATCAATTTTTTGATTCTCATCTAACAAAGTAATGGAATGAAACTAGTCATTAATAAAAACATTCAATCTCCATGGGCAAATTTTCACCTGAGAACAGAATAACATGGCAGTCTGTTCTACAGAGCAGTGTCGTTAGCTGAGCCTTTCAAAATCAAGGAAAAGACAACAATAAACTCTGGACAGCACGGCAGACCTCTTAAAATCTCAGGGACATGATCATCTCTGCAAACACAGTAACACATTATAAAAATGGCATCTTTAAATTGCCAGTCAAAAGATGGATGTATTAGATATACTCAGTTGGAAATTGTCAGTCAATACGCAACACTTTTTGTTAGATGGCTTAAAGTTTCAAAGTTAGGAATCAAAAAATTTCAAAGTCACCATTTGATTTTATATTACCATGTTGTGGTTATGCTCTCTTACTCAGGCTGGCATCTTGAGCAGTCATGTTAAACAGAAAAGGTCAAAAAGCAACATTCCTTGTGTGTCTGGCCTTACCAAAAAATAGCAGTTTCAGTGTTTTGTACGGGTAACTTATACATCTTTCTAGTTTTAACATTTTAAAATTCTCTTACTAATGTTTCTAATGATGATAATCAATTGCAATAATATTAAAGTTTAATAATCCAAGACACTTACATTTGTATCTATCTCAAACTCAAGTGTATATATTTTAATAGCATTGTCAAACTTCTTGCTAGGGACAATGCAGTAATAAAAGCAGTATTAAAGCTTAAATTACTCACATTTGTAAGTAATTAGGGGTGTAATGCATTGAGAAATTTTACATAGACTTCATATAATTTCTTTTACGTGTTATAGCAGTTAAAAATAGGCACCATTTACTCAGAACATAGGGCAAAATATACCCAAACAAGCTGACTGCGAACTGTTATCTCATGTTTATCGAGTAGATTCTATACATATGTTTTTACAGTGTAAAGAACGGCAACTGTATAAATGTACTACTGTATTTTTTTATTCACCTCCTGTGAAGTACAGATGGGTGCCAAATGAAAGAAAAAAAACCTGCGTTCTTGACCTCTACGATAAGGGGATTCGGTGGCTCTGTTATGCCGTGGGGGTCATTTTGCTGGTTATGTTTGGGTCCACTTGTCCCATTAGAGGGAAGGGTCGCTGCAAATCAATAAAGCTGCTCCGAGTGATCTCCTTTATCCTATTATGAAGCGTTTTTATCCTGATCGGAGTGGTCTCCTCCAGGATGACAAAGGGTCACTGCATGGTTTAATGAGCATAAAAACGATGAGAATCATATACTATGGCCTCTGCTGTCAACTGATCTCAACACAACTGAACACCTTTGGGAGATTTTGAACTGGTCTGTTCAACAACATTCTCCACCCCCATAATCAAAACACCAAGTGAGGAGATATCCTCTGTAAGGACGGTGTTCAGTCTCTCCGGTAGAGGTCCAGAGACTTGGAGAAACAATGCAACGACACAATGAAGCTGTTCTGGCTGCACAAGGTGTCCTGACACCTTACCAAGACACTTTCGATGGTTTTCCTTTAATTTGTCACCCATTTGTAAGTTAGCAATAGCAAATACACCATGGCACTATCTAGTGTTTGTCATTTTTAATCAGCTAATCATGCTTTTGGAAAGTTCCTCAATCATTTTTCATCACTCTGGCTAAAATCTCATCTCCATCACCAGCTACTCATTACACATTATGGATGAATACATTCTTAACCAAACAACTTTTTGATAATCATCATTTTTCAATAGGAATAACAAGAATTTGCTACGCTTCTCTAAATCTAATTTTGTCATCAGTCACATGGTCAACCCTGTTTGTGAACCACAGTCGTAACTGTGATGTGAATTGTAATAAAATCTCAAAACGCATTATTCAACGCTACAGATTATCATAGTCTACTGGGGTTTATAAGAAACGTAACTGCTTTCTTAAACCTGAATATATGAGATATAATATTCTATAGGCAACATAAATCAAGTCTATATCAATATAAGGTTTGTATTTAGCTGTGTGTGATTGTGGAGTGTGGCAGATGAGTGTTTGCCTGCACGCCTTATGGAGGTGCAAACAGCTGTCTGCTGGCTGATGCTGCGCCTTGTAATGTCAGAATCACTCATTTATATGCACCTGGAGCAAAGATATCTCAAGCGTCTCTGTCTTATAATTCAAATCAAGCTGCCTATGTTACCATAGCCTGTAGATGTTCATTCGGGAAGGGCACAGAGAAATAAACAAGGTAACGCAGCCCGAGTGGCTCTGACATTTAGCTGAATTCTAATCGAAAGTGACAGGAGATTGACATTAAATGAAATTCATACAGGGCATCTAGAACAACCAATGTGTGAGAGACAAACAAACAGGGGGAGAGCTGTTCACACTTGCTCACACCAACAGTGAGATGTTCTCACTTAAACAAAGAGAGACAGTTTAAACCTGCAATCAAACCTCTCCTATTCTTATTATGCAAATGAATTAAATTGGAAATATCTTATTTTATCATTATTGTTACTCTAGTACAATTCTTCATTGATTTTAGTGATAAAACACTTTTGTTGCATATTCACATTTAAATAAACAAATCACCGTTTTCACTTCCACATTATGCTACATTCCTGTTGATGTACAAATTAAATAAGACTTAAAATAGGGCTCGTCCTCCCCTGAATTCAGTGTATCTCCTAGAGCAGTGGTTCTCAACTGGTGGGTCGGGACCCAAAAGTGGGTCGTGAAGCCATTTTCAGAGGGTCGCAGAAGCATGGCCCCCCAAAAAAGTAGTGGTATAAAGTCTTTTATTTTAAAGGACATGTTTCTTATGACACAGTTTGCTTTCAATAGCAGGATATTTAGTGGTGGTGACACCAGTAGTTGCCCACTATTAACCTCTAGAATTGTCTCTGTCAGCTTATAGGAGAAATTTTGCTAAAATGTGCCAAAAATAAACCAAAATGTGCTCAGAATCTGTCAAAATGGGCCAAAATATGTCCAAAACTTGGCAAAAACGTCCAAATTTACCAAAATGAGCACAAAAAAAAGCCAAAATTTTCATAAATTGTATCAAAATGCGTTGAGACTACACCCAATAAACCTTAATTTGTTAACAGGAACAGCAAACTTCAAAAAATTTGGGTTGCAACTGATATTAATAGAGACATAGTGGGTCCTGAGGCTGGACCAGTTGAGAACCACTGTCCTAGAGGCAACATACAAATAAAATTATACCCAAATGTCTCACTTACTGAACATCTACTTATTAATAGACACTACAATTCACAGATGTTCCCCAAACATCTCACAAGCAGGCTACAGTAGATGCTAGCCAGACTGCTGTGCATAGAGAAGCTTCTAGTCTCCACTCAGCTACTGCAGCACAGCAACTCAGACAGGCGTGATCGAAAATTACTTTGATCGTAAACAAACATTCAATTACCGGTGCAGCCCTAGCAATAGTTTTCCAAACAAGAAGCAACATTCTCTGGTTCCAGATTCTTAGATAAGACTGGTTCGGTTCTCCTTGTTCTGAATAACTGTGACCTAAACGTCTCGGTCTTTGGTCCGCTGGTTTCACAAAACAAAACATCTGGGATGCTCTGAGAAATTATGATACTTGCTACATTTAAAAGATAAAACTAGAAGGACTGGAGAAAATAAATGGCATATTAATCAATGGTGAAAACAATCATTAGTTTCAGCCCTACCCCTAATTTCACTAAGTAATATTTCCCCCACAGTCAATGCTGATGTTTTGACACTCACACAGTTGACGTAGTTTCAAAACATTAACGAAACGATGGGATAAAATTTGGGGGTGTATCTTTAAATTAGCTTTTAGTTCGTCCATTAGTCATCCACATAATGACACTGATTCCCTGCTTTACATCATAATGACTAGGATTAAGAGCAAAGTCATTTTCTAAATGGCACAGCGACTGATCGCATACTAACTGCTGAAAAAAAAGACCTAATCTCCCGGACATTAAAACAATCAGGAGAAATCTGACTTGGGGTAATTGTGAAAATTAACTGTGGGCAGCATTAACATATAATCAAATTTAACAAATCTCCATGACTAAAAGAGAAGCTCAACAGCACAATAATATCAAGTTCAAGTCATTGGTTTTCCACATATCTGCTCAGATAACCAAAAAAAAATCAATTCCAGCAGCCATGGGAACGTTTGCCAGTCCCTTCTGTCACTGAGAAATGTGTCTATTACAGGTCAAACAGCAGGACTGGCACTGGGATAAGGTGAGACTAAAACATTGTGAATGTACCACTTTGATGTAATGAGTGTTAAATGATGTGCTGTGGAGCAGAAAGGCCCTTCAGAGGGTTTGTGGCGTGGGTCATCTTACCCGGGAGGACTCATACGAAGGACTGGACTCGCCACCTGGGGCCCAAGACGCTTGGTTGGTCCGCTCATCCATACCTGTCAGAAGAAGAGATGCACAACTCAGTCAGCAAGCCTCGACCACTTACATAGTTCACTGTACAGGTACATGAGTCTGACTCTACTCTCACACACAGAGACACAGTCAACACGTTATGCACAGCTGAATCGTAATGATGAAGACGATACTGGTCATAAGATACATGTTTATGAAGCGTGTCTGTGTCCTCTAGAGCCGAGCGATTTGGGAAAAATATCTTTTTGAGATTATCCTGACATATTTAGTGATTTCATTTGTGATATAATGTTGTTAAAGTCAAGCTTCAGTTAAATAAACACTATTAATAGATTTAAAATGTGATGATGGAACATTACCACATGAGATACTATCAAAAGTGTGATTGAGAGCAGCATGAATTTATAAAACTGCTGAGACGACAGTTTAAACCCTGGTCAGACGCTCTGAATAATGTATATCTTTAATTGCAGCCTTTTGGGATTTAGTAATTGCATTGGTTCAAATCCCGATCTCAATTAACTGTTGAGCCCGGATGTTGTTTGCTTCTAACTACCGCATTTCAAAGAAACACCACATCTCTTTCAGCCCGTCTTATTGGCGTTACTTCCTTAAATTTTCATAGAATACGGGGGCAGTGGTGGCCTAGCGGTTTGTGAAGCGAACTTGTAACCGTTGGGTCGCTGGTAGGAGTCCCAGGACCGGCAAGAGGTTGAGGTGGGAAAGTAAGAGCGACCCCTTGTCCCAGTCTCCACCACTGTGGGCCCCTGAGCAAGGCCCTTAACCCCTGACTGCTCCCCGGGCGCAGCACCGCGGCAGCCCACTGCTCCTAGTATGTATAGTTAAGGTTAACTATAAATAGGATGGGTCAAATGCAGAGAAGGAATTTCCCCAAGAGGATCAATAAAGGTTAGATTAAAGATTACATTATTAAACCAACATACACAGTGTTT
Organism: Dascyllus trimaculatus; assembly: GCA_024666655.1. NCBI lineage: Eukaryota > Metazoa > Chordata > Actinopteri > Pomacentridae > Dascyllus > Dascyllus trimaculatus. Next base: position 26,207,995 of record CM045445.1, read on the forward strand.
CCTAAAAGTTACACAAATGTGGCATCAGACAGTCAATACATTAATGGACAGAAAATTAACTGGTAACTAGTTTCATCAGTGATAAATTGACTTCGCTACCTGTCAAACAAAATGCCAAACACATGTCAACTTTCCCTCTGGTGTTCACATCGATGTGAACTAAATATCTTTGGGTTTTTAATTGCCGGTCGAACAAAACAAGTCATGTGAGTATCTTCCAAATCCTCTGACATTTTAGAAACAACCAAAAAAAAAAACAATCTGTTGGAAAACAAACTGTCGCATTAATTGATGAAAATAATGGCTGAAAACAGTCGTTAATTCCAGCCCTAAATGGCAGCTGAAACTTCACATTCAGCCAGCAGTGTAGCACATTACACAAACCAAAACTGAACTAAAGCAAATGATATGAGAAACTTTGCAAAGATGTGTTTATCAGTCTGAATGGTTGCCATAAACACAGCCAAAATCCTGAAACTTACATGCCCTCTTTAGACCTGTGTGAAAATAGGCAATACTACGATTAATTAAAGGGCAGATGCATGTTATACTGATGCCACATTATCTCCCTGGACAAATGACTCGACAGGGGTGTGACTTAACAAATTAGCTGTTTTTTTTAATCTAGAAATTAAACATTATCTCCAAAGGTCAAACTAAACAGCACAAGAGATATTTTCCCTTCACACACTCCTGATGTGCCAAAAGGCAAACTAAAACTTTGCAGTGTGACGTTTTCCATGCTAAACAGCTGAGCACCGAAACTTGAAAAGACATGGTTTTCTAAATTAAAGGAAAACCTCTATGTTTCCAAACTCAAACAGATAAACAGATAAAATCAATAACGTCATCCAAACTGCAAAGCTAGACCATCTGGCATATGCTGAAAATTATAATATCTGATCTTTGCAATTCAATTTATGTGATACAGTCAGTAACAAATATCTGATGCCTCGATTGTTCTTGCTGTTTGAAACAATATTGTGTTGCAGGAACAGTCAAAATCTCCACCAAGAAAACATAAAGCATCAACATTCTCCAAGTTATTGATTGTCCCTGTTGTAATTTCATCTGTCTCAGTAAAATGCAATACCGTTTGTTCATTTTCAAGTTCAAATAAAGAATATCGAATCTGGGAAAAAATGTGTATGTTTGGAAAAATAATAATACAGCAAGCAAGAAGCAAATCTTTTCGATATTAAGTATATTTTTACCTGTGAAGTTTAACAGACGATATGCACTAACATGTATCAGTGCGGCAGGGTTGGGCTTATAATCTAAGAAGCAACGATTCTCAAGAAGCAGAATTTACACAAGTGAAACAAACAACCCCAAATAAAGCAGAAGTTAATCACGCAGTTAAAAAAAACAAGCCTGTAATTACAGATGAAAATGTGTCTGGTGGTTCTCCGATTCACCGTCATCAAAGTATAATATATCAATCTGACCTAATGAGGCTCGATGCAGCTTAATGGGCACTTTTTATGTGTCACTAAAGCTATTAATCTCAAACAGAAACCTGATGAGGAGGTGTAATTACATTGTTATACGATATAGAACAGCATCTTATCGGAAATGGTGCATTTCAGATCTTGTAGACGGTAATTTTTCCATATTATGAAAATGTTTCCAACCACTATGCTGCCAATAATTTTAGTCAGAAACTTGTACATCTAATTATACACTTCACCAGAAAGTCTGTGACATTTCTCTACCCAGAAATCATGCTCCAGTGAGCAGAGCTATAGATAAGTTCCATCCTGACAAACATGATGCTTTGCTGCTTGCATGTCGCACATTCATTTCCTCTTCTTCAGTGGCTTTATGGAAAAACTATACAGCTAATTTTGTCTCACATTCAGTCACTGAACTACCAGTGCTGGTGGTGTGACAACAGCAGTGTGGCATTGAAGCCCAACTGAGGCCTTTTACATTCTGAATGTAACAATGGTCAGTGTTTGCAGTCTGGGCCACTGGTTGTCATCTCGTCTGATTACCATCTCCTACAAGGGCTCAAGGGTCCCCTCTCTTCTCGGTGTACAGACAGCCAGCACAATAAGATTACTCACTGATACAAGAGGCTAAAGGAAGAAAAAACACACACTGAAAACCTTACATCAGAAAATCACCTCTGATCTCTTTTCACACAGTATGCAGATAAATATTTTTGTATGAACAACAAATCTTTTTAAAAAAAATCACCCAACTTTGCCGCTTTTTATCCTCGCTGTATTGGTTCTACAGTCAAACAGAGATTATTCAGTGTATCTAACATTTCCTGCAACCATGTTTTTACCAGACAGTATTAAATAAAGCTCAGATAACTCAAACACGCCCTACCTGCCCAGCAACAAACCGCAGACACAAAAAGTGACTGAATATCCTTCACGAAGGTTATGATGTTCCGTTTTTTGTTAAAGGTCTTATCTGTAGCGTAGAGTGATAACACTGTGATGAAGGGCTGACGGAGGAATCAGAGGTTGGAAATCATAAGTGACTGCTCCTTTTTTTTAAAACTGTCTCTACTGGGTCATTCATAAACAGCTGCACCATCCCCCAAACCCCTGATTCAATAAAAATAAAAAATAAAAAGTCATCCAAGAGAAATACTGAGGCATTTGCTGCACAAGTGGAAAGATTTCAGAGACTTAAATGAAAATACTCCTGATGTAAGACCATGCAACAAGGCTGAGGCATCACAAAGTGTCAGCTTAGCAAATCACAGGATTAAACCGCCAAATCTCAGCTTTTTTTCTTCACAATTTTTACTACAGGTGACACTGGTTCAACTCAGTATCCCATCTAAAAGCTAGAGCAGATAACCCAGACTGGTTTGGTTCAGGTACAATAAACTCTAGTTTATTTTTATATTTAGTACAGTTGAGAAGAGCTGCCGTGAAAGCTGTCTATCAAAGTTTGCTGCAGTAATCTCTATTTTGTCCTTTGTTTGTCTTTACAGTCTATATTCCTAAAAATACATGATAATGCTCATCATTTGTTACCTTTTAGTGAACCCTTTGAAACATTATTAAACACATAAAGAAGCCCTTAAGTCCAGCACTAATGTGTTCATCTAGCTCCGATGATGCAGGACGACAACGAGCTTCTTCTCAACTTCATATTTATTCCTCTTCGTTTGTTTGTGCAAAGCCAGCGTGAGCATGAGTTGGACCAAGTCAAACGATATATATGTTTTGTTTCCCTTCCGTCAAGATCAAATGAACTGAACTAATCGCATCACCAGAGTCAGCATTGTGTGCATTAAATGATCAGCCTGCAAGAATCTTTGTGGTTGTTGACATTGATTAATAAAAACAAAACGTAAAATGGTGATCTGTTTGGATCCGTTTATCATGTACAACAAAATTACCAAATACAGATGTCAATCAAGCAATAAACAGCATTACATATTTAGAACTTTAATTACATGAAAATCTGAAGTAGGTCAAATACTCAGGTTGAAAACTTTCAAACATAAACACAAAAATTCAACAGGTACTTTTGTTTTCTTCCATTTTTATTAGACACTTCAGCATCATTAGATACATTCACACATCTTCATCTGAACAGTCTGATTAAGGGATCTATGGAATCCAATTCCTTGTGTGAATGAATATTTCCCGTCACTCAAAAACAGCTGGCAGAAAAACTAAAGGCCTAAGGGGTGAAAAAAAAAGAAAAAAAGAGAGGGCTTCTGGTTACGGCAGTATCTTGAATAAAATGAGAAACGTCAGTCATATCCCTATGTGCAAAGAGATAGATTTTGATATGAATACAGAAAATGTGTTAACACTCATTTGAGGAACGTCTACTGCAGTGTAACAGGTGTAAAAATTTCCATTTTCTAATTTAAAGATTCCACCTAAATCATACTGGGTTTATGCAGCCATGTCTCACAACAAAACACAATCGCACTCTGGCAAGTTTCGAATCACATCCATGATAATCTAAACAATCCAAAACACACTCTTACATTGTTTTGTTGACATGCATCAAGTTTTTGGCTCTATGTGTCATAACGGCTTCTTGTATAAATGGACTTAGCAACAGTAAAACCACTGGCTGTATCAAGTGAATGAAAACAAGTAAGGAATGTGAAATAAAAACTGGACTCAGAGGAACCAAGCAGTTGTCACAGGGACGCAGGGTCAGACAGGGTTAATGTGCGCTCTCCATTACTTTATGTAAGTTACACTACACCCGTCATTCAGAGCAGTAAAAGGCTGCACCTATTTGCAGAAGATCAGGGAGATAGTATGTCCATGGGTTTAGTTGAAGACCTAAGTGCAGATCTAACAATAAAACAATCGACAGAGAACTTTTTGCACAGAAATACCAGGAACACAAAGAAAAAACACAAAACAAATGTTAATGCATATCAACATACACTATTTCCAGTGTCCACAGCAACTGTCAGGTACAGAAAATTACAGAAATGCAGTCAAAAGATGTCCAAAGAAAATGTTCACACAATAGTAACTTGAGCAGCTCAAATATAGCCTGACCCACCATCAGAGTCAGATAAACCTACATGCAGTTGCAACTAAGTCTGTGTGCTCATCTGATATCATCAGTTAACTCAAATTCAAAACTTTAACAAATTTGTCAATATGATTTTAATATGTTATTTGACTATTTTCTAAGAAATAAAATTAGAATTGTTATTTCATATGCTGGAGAACAACGTCCACTGTGTGATGTTTACACATTATGTTTATCTGCTCTGTAATGGATTTAACTAATTCAATTAATCGTATCTCGATTTTACAGACAAGCAGTGCAGCTGTTAAGTGAGACCACCAAAAAGACTGTGTTTTACATTTCATTTTTGTGATAAAAATCAGCTAATGAATAATTTAATCACTTTCAACACAGTGTGAGAATCGACTCACACCACACAGGACTGCAGCTCAGGCTCTCTGCCGTAACAAGCCCTGCTTTATGCTTTATCCACAAACCTGAACTCAAAGTGAGACAGCACACAGCAGTGACGCTCTTTGTAGCTGTGGCCAGCAATGAAACATTTAAATTTGGTATCCGACCGACTGACAAACCAACCTGCGCCAGCTGCTGGTCACAGCCAACAAATGTACCACTACATAGCACTAAATGAAAATTGCCCATTTCACAGCAGCCATCCGCTGCCCCACTACACTGAAGAGTCAATGGCCTCATCAGATTTGCATCATCAACACAGCTGGAGGGGAGAAATGATGAATCTCCGTTAGAGCCACTTTGGTTATTTTTTCCAATCCATCTTTCTCTGGCACACTTTTGAAGGGTCTTGCCTGTCCCACTCTGCCTCAATTATCTGGCTATGCCCAGCTGAGATGCAATAATCCAAACTCTCATTCCCTGCAATTTCCACACTTGTGTCTGCACACTCACTTGCCTTAAGTTCACAATCACTTATGTAGGTGCTTCTTCCCCTACCTTGAGGATCAGAGAGACATGAGCTCTGACTGTAGGCTGAAGGGAGGAGGGATTTATCCACTATAGGCCTTCAGTGGTGGAATATTTAAATTAAAATGTATGCATGCAGATGCCAACTAAATTTAGCCTCCTGAAATTAGAATCTAATCGAGAGTCAAAGTTGTGGAGGCGCTCGAGTGTTGAAAATAAAACACATTTCATTTGAGCTGTTTCTTGAAGATACTGTCATCAACACACTAAAAACTAAAACTGCAAATAAATTCCTTTCTATTATCTTTATGTCATGTTTAGCGGTTGGTATTACACACAGAATGACACACTAACCCATGTTTGATATGTTTGATGTTTTGTGTTCTCTATAAGTTGCAGGATCTATAGGGTAAGATGTTATTAACCAAAACAGCATATGTTCAGACATTTGAATCTAAAACTACAAACCCAAAGCCAAAGCTATACACAAAGTTGTATAATATAATCTATCTACCATCATGTATCATCAACCACCATAAATGCATGAAACAAACATCAAGTCACACAAAATTACCTGATTACAATGGAAGTCTCCTACAACTAATCTGTTACCAATGGAGTTTACGTTGCTGAGATAGATGTTTTAATAGAAAATACTGTGATCAAACAGTTAGAATTAAAAAAAGATATGTACCACGATATTTTACAGATAAAGAAAAGAAGTGCTATCTGAGACAATAGTACATTTCTAACTATAAACTCAAATTTGCAAATAAAACGTACACATAAAACCATTAACTTGAATTAGATTAAGCGTCTTTTTCCTGTTGCGTCCAATTTGTTTCATAATTTTTGTTGGGACTGTTACCAAACAGCAGCCCAGATTTATACATTATGTTTTGGAAGGACAAAGTTGGTCAGCAGACAACACATACAGCGGTGACAATGAGCTCTGGCTGTAACACACAATTCTCCTGACGGTCCCCAGTTCTTTTCTGTTGCAAACAAAAAGCACCATGCTGACGGTGGTCTATTTTAGGAGTCACAGAGTGCACGGCCCAGCCCAAAGGTGGCTGTCCACATGGTGTCCACATGGTACTTTGTTAAATCATAATTACATAGTTATGGCTCTTACATAAAGTGCATGGATGACATTAATGTTTGAGATCAGACTTGGTACATAGTTGACGCAATCTCTTTTTGACAAAACCTGCAAAAGTTTCCGCTGCAGAAAAACCAGGCTTCAAGAATCAAGTGTTTCATTATGCATCATCAGTGTGTTTTAGATATGACACAGCAACCTGACTTGTGAAGATCGCCTCCACAGTTAGAAAATAACAGAATTATTACATACAGAATACAGAATAATTTTGTAAAATCCCATGCAATCCTTTGCTAGTGTGCTAGTGTACTTATCTGTATACATTTTAATCTATTCTACTTCTTCTTTTATATTCTTAATGTTATTTTATTTCTTGCTATCTTAACTGTTTGCACCAACAGACCAAGTCAAATTCCTTGTAATGTAAAAATTACTTGGCAATAAACATGATTCTGATTCTGATTCTGAAAAAGCCCTGCAATAAATCCCACTTCTGACAGTTTTTGCTGACACTGTTTCCAAAAGCAACTGAATCAAATTTCAGTAAATTTTGCAGTTAGTGGTGTTTTTGTACTCAACTATTGAAAGGTGTGTCTAACACTTTGTCAACAGGTTAACACAAACACCTCTAATCTGATTTAAAAATCAGTCAGAATAATGATTATCTAAAACATCTGTGGTATAAAAAATTTTAAAAAACCTCAGCAGGAAGGTGTGACTTTACTTAAAATCTCACAGCAGTTTCTTTGTCATTTGTTTTCCTGAAGAGAACACAGACACACACACAGAGACAGAGACACACACAACATCCTCCCCTCTTGAATGATTAGGTATTATAAAAGTCAGCTCCACAGTTCATGTGTGACAGCTCTGTTCTTGTTTCTTTGTCATTTCTACTCAATGTGTGTCTTTCGTTTCACAGATAACTGACTACAACGAGGCTTTGTGGATGCACACAAGACATGCTTTCAGAAAACATAATGCTTGATTGTTGACTTTCTCTAGTGGCACATCACACAATAGATGTGCTTCGGATTAATGTCCTGTAGCATTTATGGCTATAGGAAGCGATCCAGAAGCAGGGGATCTGAACTCTTGTCATTACAACCAAACCATCCATAAACTTGGTTAACAATAAAGATGCTTAAATATAAACGAACAGAGTGTGTATAGCTATACGTGTGCATATAAGGGGTTGTGCATTTAATATTATTATATAAATGTTTCTTGCACAAAGTAAATTAAAACGAGAGGTTACCATGTTCTCACTCAGACATATTAATGCAATTCAAAATTTTCCTCCAACACACCCCACAGCAACATCCTGATAATTGTTTCTGTGAACCCCACCTAACAACACCTTGATCAAAACAGCCAAAACATGTCTAATTATTTCCCTATTTACTCATCTGACAATAAGGTATACCAGGAGTAGCATTCACAGTATTACCCCGTGACGGTAATTAGATCAATAAAACATTTACACATGTCTACGGCCTAAACTGTGCTTTGTTCTACGTCTTTACTACAGCACTGCACTACAATCCCAGGTGGAGAGCTCATGTTTCAAGCACCAGATGTGAAAAGCACACACAAGCGTCACACGCAGGAGGGAGAAGAATCACATGCAAGACTGAGAACTGAGACACTTTTCCTTCAGCTTTCATTTATAAATTAGCCTAGGCACAATTTAAACAAAAGTAGAAGTCAGTAAACAACTGATTTTCATGTGCAGACTTATGAGTCATGCGAGCAGGGATAAAGAGAGACTACACAACAAGGGGGTTTAACAGAAATGGGTTTGAGGAATCAGGTCCTACCTGATGCACTGAACTGACTGCTTCCAAGTGTGGTAGGCCTATTTTTCCCTCCGCTTACAGGTGGAGAAAACATCTGAAAGGGAAAATATGAAGACATACCTGCAGTTAGAGCAAAGACTGCGCTCAGCTAATGAACTGCAATTATCCTGATTACAATTCTGAGAAAAATCAAGGACAGCTTGCAACACTAAGAAGAAATCCATAAATTTGGTAATAATTCAGCCTAGCTGGTCCTCACACCTCTAACCTCTGCAAGAGGTAAGACTGAAAAGCAGTGAAAAGCCAAATCCTACCGCACTAAAATCAAGCAGGTCACTTAATTCCTTGTCTGTTCCGAGCGCGGCAATCCGCTGCTGAGGATTCATCCTGGCGATCTAGAAACCTGGAGAAAACACAGTCCATCAGGTCACATCATTGCTGCTTTATTTAACAGCAGGGACTAGTGCCACAGGAAATGACTGCCACGGGAGGTATTTGTTATGGATGCAGAATAAAGACCATCACTGTGGAGTAAAGTTGGCGCTGGCATTGCATCATACCGACAGTTCAGACACGCTGTAATTGATTAAATGGTGCAACCTTGTTGTTAATGCACCTTTAGTTGTTTTTTCTTGCACTGCGCTGATTAGGAGATAAGACGGTTGGTTGGAGCGCTCTGAATGGATGAAGGCTGAGGACCTGCAGCATCGCATTAGTGCACTAACAACGTGTCTCTGTAATAACAGAGCATGCTACAAGTCAGACAGTCCCGTGAGCCGCTCGTTAGCCCGTCACTGACCGTGTTAATGTCAGTGGTTTGTGCAGCAGAACGACGCTTTACTGTTAGCCGGGGCACCTAACGTCACTTAGCTAGCCGGCTAACGCTAGCTGCAGTTCATATGGATTGAAAATAGCCCGCAAGCTGCAGGCGGCTGCAGCGGTTTTAGTCCGAGTAGACAGTAGTAGGGAGAAGACAGAGCCGTCCTAATGACTGAAAGCTAAATCACACAGCGCTTTAAAACATGCAGCACACACAAACACAGACTACAGATGACAAATCTCAGCCCCCCAGCTCCAGAACACAAAACGCAATGATGGTCTTTCTCAACTCCCAACTTCTTTCACGGGTCCGAAAGCTTCTCCCAAACTCCCACTGATATTTTACCTGTTTTCCGATTCAAATCCCGACTAGGGTGCTCTGGTGAAGAGTCGCTTTCTGGCAGAACGCCTTCAAAACGGCGAAATGTGGGTTTAACCAGCAATAGGTGGGAAAATATCCTCTATATATATCAGTTACGAGTTTCCCTTAGGCAGACATTTTTGCTTTGCTGAAGCCTCAGCACCACGATGACAGCGGTTATTGTATCCCTCCGCCGCGCAGTGACATGACGGTCCCACACAGCGGGAGATGCTGCGGGAGTCAGAGCAGCCTTTATCTCCGCTTTATTATCTCACTGCACACATCTGATCGATCTGCATGGACTCACTGCAGCAGCACAGATATCCTTATACTGTAAAAAAAAAAAAAAAAAAAAAAACATGCAGTGTTAAAATGCATTTAAAATAAGTCACATCAGAAACTTGCCTTGATTGCTTCATCTACACTAAATCATTGTAAGTTAATTCACCTTAGAAATCTAAGTTTCCCTGCATAAATGTGAGTTATGTGGCTGAATAATTAGTTTGAAATCATCTTATAAGATGTGAAATTGAAAAAAGTAGGAAATATTTTGAGAAAACAAGTTCAATAAACTTAAAATATTAAGTCAACCAACTAGTCACATAGACGGTGCTTTCAGATGGACTTGTTTTCCTTTTTACGTTGTTTAAATTTAAAGTGTTTCTTCTTTATTTACCATTAAGAACTTAGAGACTCAGTAAGTGAAGCCTTTATCTCCGCTTTATTATCGCACTGCACACATCTGATTGATCTGTGTTGACTCACTGCAGCAGCACAGACACCCTCGTACTGTAAAAACATGCAGTGTAAAAATGCATTTAAAATGAGTTATATCAAAAACCTACCTTGATTGTTGGATTTTTAAGGCTCCATCTGCACTGAATCATTGAGTGTTAATTCACCTTAAAAATCTAAGTTTCCCTGCTGCTTTAAAAATGTGACTTAAATGTACTTTGGCTGAATAATTGGTTTGAAATCATCTCCCAAGATGTGAAATTGAAAAAAGTAGCTACATTGAAATAATTTGAGAAAACAAGTTCAATAAACTTAAAATATTAAGTTGAACCAACTCGTCACATAGACAGTGCTTTCAGACGGACATGTTTTCCTTTTACGTTGTTTAAGTTTTAAGTCTTTATTTACTGGTGTGCGGGGTCATAGCAGCCTTTATCTCCACTTTATTATCACGCTATACACATCTGATGGATCTCCATGGACTCACTGCAACAGCACAGACATACTGTAAAACATGCAGTGTAAAAATGCAACACTCATTTAAAATAAGTTACATCAAAAACTTGCCTTGATTGTTACATTTCGAGGGCTTTCTAATGTTAATTCACCTTAAAAATCTGAGTTTCACTGCTGCCTTAGATATGTGACTTAAATGCATTTAAGCTGAATAATTAGTTCGAAATCATCTTATAAGATGTGAAATTAAAAAAGCAGCTAAGTTGAAAAACTCAAGAAAACAAGTTTAATAAACTTAGAATATTAAGTTGCATCAGCATCAAGTGAATCAACTTTATCTCCGCTTTATTATGACACTACACACATCTGATCAATCTGCATGCATTCACAGCAACAGCAGACATCCTTACACTGTAAAAACATGCAGTGTAAAAATTAAAACACAGTGTGCTCATTTAAAATAAGTTCTATCAAAAACTTGCTCTGATTGTGACATTTTTGAGGCTCCATCTACACTAAATCATCGTACGTTAATTCACCTTAGAAGTCTAGGTTTCTCTGCATAAATGTGAGTTATGTGGCTGAATAATTAGTTTGAAATCATCTTCTAAGATATGAAGGTGAAAAAAGTAGCTATGATGAAATAACCTGAGAAAAAAAAAAGTTCAATCAGCTTAAAATATTAAGTTGAATCAACTAGTCACAGTGCTTTTAGATGGACTTGTTTCTTCTTTATTTCACAATGAGAACTTTCAGTAAGCGAAACCATTTTTGACCAGAGTCAGAACAAAAACAATCTGTGAAGCTGCTCTCGGTTTCAGTGAGCTAAATTCTAAGTAAATGAGTGCAGAGACTAAATTCAGTACCAACCTTTCTCACGGTCAGAGCTGCTTTAACTATTATGAAGAGAAACAGCCTCAACTTAACTCGACATTTATTAAACAGACATAAATCTGTTTTCTCAAACTACAATAAAAAAACAAGAGTCTCTGAGGAGTTTTAACTCTCTAGCAATGCATCCTGGGAAGTACGATAATGTGCTTCTTATAAACTTAATTTAAGTTTATAAGAAGCAGGTGTTCATTTTTCCACTCAAGCTATAATACTTCATGATTTCAAAATAAAAAGTAAGCATTTTAAGTTTGTTTAACTAGAAAATAGCAAAACTAATATTTACATTACGTAAACGAGAAAAGATAAGTTGATTTGACTGTTTACTGGTTATTTACAGTGCACAATCCAATGTTCACTGTGTGTCAACTGGATTTAGTGTTTGATTAATTTTAAATTTCTAAGGGAATCTATACAAACGATGAACTAATATCAACAAGAATGGGTCCCTGCATTATTATCTGCTGTTTCTTGTAGAGAGGTGTAATCTTCTTTTAGACATTGAGGAGGACTCTGTGGAAGAGCAAATAAGGAAAATCTCAAGACATACATGTTTTCAGTGGCTTTTGATTGCTCTTAATTGTCTTAATATTTTATATCTATTTCATTTTGGAAATTGATCTTACAAGTAGCTATCCTGTTTTGCCTTGTTTTACTATTTTATACTGCTTAATTTTGTTTTATAAATTGGTTATATACTTTTAGAACATCTACCTGACTGATGACATGTACAGACGTTTGATCAGCTGAGTTTTTTTTTAAAAGCTATGTGAATAAACTTGATTTGATCATTGTTTTTACTGCTGTGGGATGCCACAAGTATCTGTTGAAGTTAGAGGAAAGAATTGGACACACGGCAAACTGTGGACAACAAGCAGGACTTCATCATTCCATTCATTATCGTTTCTGCAAAACCCTGAAATACGTTCAGTGAAACCTGAACAACATTATCATTTCAGTCATAAATCATGTTTCAGATCTGCCTGAGCCACACTAATAGCCATATTATATATAGCTACACATACTGGGGGTGGTGTGTGTGTGTGTGTGTCTGTGGGGTGGGGGGTGGGGTGTGTGTGTGTGGGGTGTGTGTGTGTGTGTGGCGGGGGGGGGGGGTACCTCCTGCAATATCTAGCGTTGAGACCCTGATTCATTTATTTTACAATGACTTCAGGGTATTCCTATAATATACTCAGTCAGCCTGCTCTTAGAGCGGCAGCACTGCAGAACTTCTTCTCAAAACTTTGTTTTCCTCTTTCAGTGTTTGTGAATCAAGTACCAGCTGTGTTAAGAATATAATAATTAATCATATTTTGAGATTTCACGTGTTTCTTGCCCTTATTTGAAATGTCTTCAGCTGTTGCAGATGCATGTACAGTGTGATTTTACTTTCTCCTCTGTCAATTAGTCAACAGTTAGTCTGACTCACCAGATGTAGATTGTGGGTAAAAGCCTGCCATTGGTCGTGCATCTCACACAACTTCCCAGACGAAAATCTTACTGCTCAAAGTTTGCTCTTCTATAGTTTGGGAGACAAATTTGTGATTCTAATTTCAGTCTTGTTTTAGTTTGGATTTTGTTTGATATATTTCTCATATCTTTTCTCCTAAAATTCAGTAGGAGATATAGGTGAGAAAGGAGGAGAACAATTAGCAACAGGAGTCATACATGAGATTTAAAGGAAATAATTCCCAACTTCAACTAATGGCTCCATAAACACCAATCAGGCATGACATTATGACCACCTGCCTAATATTGTGTTGGTCCCCCTTTTGTGCTCAAAAATGCTCTAAACCATTGGGCATGGACAAGAGGACCTCTCAGGGTGTCCTATGGGGTCTGGAACCAGGACGCTGGCACTGGATCCTTTGGGTACTCTGGCTTGTGCAGTGGGGCCTCCAACTCGTTCCACTGCATCCTGTTGATGCTTGATCAGAATGAGGTGTAGGAATTTTGGAGGTCAAATCAACATGTTGTGCCATTGTCATGTTCCTCAACATGTTCCTGATTGTTTGATGTTTTTTCCATGTGGTGGGGTGCATTTTCCTGCAGGGGTAGGCCAGTGACATTTGGGATTTCCATTTGCATGAGGGAGTGTGCTTGTTGTGGGACAATGTTTATTTGGGTGTTTAAGTCTCATCAACACAGATGCCAGAATCCAAGGTTTTCCAGCAGAACAGCACATATTACCAATATGATCAATGTTATTCACTTCACCTGTCAGTGGTCATGATGTTGTGGCTGATCGGTGTATATAGATATAATTTTGCTATATATGGTGCAACTGTCCGCGAGTAAAAGCAATGATAAACATATGTCATTGCTTGACACTGTATAGACCAATGGAGACGTCACCAACTGTCTTTTAAACTTGTTATGAAAGTCCAAAAAGACCATATTTCTGACTGATGATATAACTGCAAGGCCATCGTTGTATTTTAAGTCCTGAAATTTTACATGTAAATGATCGTCCTTTAAATTTAAGCCCTGAGCCAAATGAGTTCACACGATGCTAACTGTGGCAGTCAAATATCTGTGATTCGCATTTTATCCTGCCTAAGTTTAAAATCCACCGTAGAACCATTTGTGCGCAGGCGTAGTGTTGCGTTTTACATAGGCCAGCAGTAATTGGTTTGCCAGAGCTGAAGAGGGAAGTAACCATAGCAACAGAATCAGATGCAGCGACTAAGAGTATGGCGGGAAACCTCAACAAAATAAGAAAGTAACACAGTGTTTAGAGGAACTATTACAGTCGAAAAAAGAAAAAGTATGTTACAAAATATAACAATACAACTATGCAATGGCAATCAAATAAGAGTCTGGGAGTATTTGGGCTTCTGGAGAGTTTAGGGTCAGTATCATGGTTATTACTGCGCTACACTCCAACAGCCTGTAGTTAATATGTAGAATCACGGCAACATATTGCACTTAACACTCAACACAAATGATCTGCAAGACCACAGTAAAACCCAGGACAGTGCAACCTTTCCACTGTGTTGGAACTACTTTTTCCTCTGTGCTGCAGTGAAGTTGAGTTCATATTAACTATGGCAGTGGTTTGATTTAATCCCAAGACATGGTATTAATAAAAGTATCAATGTCTTTCGGAGGTCTGTTACAAATTTTACCCCCAGCAATTGATTTGTGGATTTGTTGTGTACAGTTTAACTAGTTCTTCCGTTAAAGTGGCATTGCGTAGAGTTTATAAGCCTAAGTTCACTCCAGTCAGTCACGAAGACTTCATAAAAATGCATCTATCCAAGCTTAACTTTAAAAAACAGATCTTTGTTTATGTAAGCAGTCTTGAATGAAGACACATTTTGTTTCTGTTTGATAGGTTGGGTTTGAATAGGAAACAGTTAGGTGTGGGTGCTCAGCCCACGAGGTTAAAGAGAGGTTGATCCTCGAGTGAAACTATTATGAACAAACTTGAAACCAAATTTTCACAGAGCTTAAGGGTGTGGACGGGGAATGGGTGGTGGGTGAGCCTGTACACTGACTGCAGTGACCTGGATCTGACGTCTTACCCTTTTACAAACACAGCTTTTTTTTTAGTCGCAGAAACTACATCAGTTTTTTGACTCAAAATCATGTTTAAAGTTTAAGCAGGTTCAGTTAAATCCCTGAAATCTCACTTTAACCCCAGCCATAACCTTAATTTAAGCATGCATACTAAGTAACACCATGTGCATATCCGATATAGAGTGCAAATGAAATACACTGTGTAAATAAATACAGATTAGTGACGAAATGCTTAAGCAGAGGAAGGTATCGTAAAACCCACGTGTGAACCTTCTGAGAACCAAGTGGGGTGTTGGTGCATCACTGGGGGCTGCCCCTCCCATCGTATCCAGATGTTTTATTGAATGAGGCCAGTTACACCTACATGCGCTTCAGCAGTTTTAGTGCCAGAACCACCAACACTTCTGGCACCGGTCTCAGTGATTCATATAAAAAACTGAATAGACATGAAAGGCTGGAATAAGACCAAATTTTCCCAGAGGATCAGAGCGGACGAATATTTGTTTTTTGGTGCAGCGATTCTGCAGACTGGACACAAAAAGGCCTCCTCCATGTTAGGTCCATTTGGCTATCTAGTGTATTTATTCTTATACCTTGTATTACAAATGAAAAAGTTATATTTACGTGTTATATTAATGTGTCTGTCGTGTTTGCATCACACCTCTCACACAAATAGATTATTTCTCTCTGAAACAGTTTGTATTAAAAGTCTGTTTAGTTGTTTTATAAAACAACCCGGATGCCTAAATTGCCTTAACCAGTGGCAACATGTTGATTTCCATCTGCTTTCTTAAAGAGAGATGACAGGTTGTGTACTTTATGCCTACCTGTAAGGCCTAAAAAGCTCAGCATTGTGGTAATAGTGGTGCAGAGGGTTAGTGTCTAGAGTATATTTCCCACATCTGAGCAGTTTCCAATCCCATCAGTTATGTTTATATTTATGTTATTTATCCTTACCAAAAGTTTCCAGTGTCTGAGCAGGGCTGTTTGCCACGCAGTACACAGTGAAAAACAAAACAAAAGTTAAAACAAAACAAAACAAAACACGAGAATCTGGCTGCAAGAGTGCCAGAAAAAAAAAGTTCAAGAGAGGCCAAATAATGCTGTATTTTGCCGTTTTAAATACAATATAAATAGTGTAATTTTTGGGTCAAACATTGAGAAAGAACAAAGCACCGTTTGCAAAAATACAGGTTTTTCATGTGGAATTGAGTTTTTCTTTGTGTGAACACGGTGGTTGTTGGCAGTGAGGTGTTTTTCCTGGACTCGCTTTTGGCACAAATGAGGAACATCACCTGATACTGTATTTTAGTTTTCATTTTAAACTTGTTTACATGTGTGGTTCAGTGTGCGGACAAAAATGAGAGGTTTCACGCTCTTCATCTTTGTCTCATGCAGAGTACATACTGCTTGCAAAACGTGTAACTGTAATTTGAATGCATTTGGCTGACGCTGGAGCAAAACCAAAACCAGCTTCTGTAAAGTTCATTAAACAACACTGAATGTGGCAACTGGGTATTTATTAATAATCTTTATTTGGGGTATTTATTGGATATTAATTACAGAAATATGTTGTCATTTGTTCAATTTGAGAGTCTCAGACCTCTACTGAGTAATTTCTGAAAGGCTCCTGAATTAATTAATTTACATATAATTTGTGTGACAACAGATGAAAAGTAGATGTTCACATCTGATGCCTGTATTGCAGCCGTTTCTGATGAATTTTCAGTGTGGTGACCCCATTTATAGCCGACCAGTAAAAACTGTTTCGAAACACATTTTCTCTGTTTCTCTCTGGAAGTAAACTCAATCATCTGGGTCTAATGTTCACTTTATTGTGTAACATTGAATGTCAGCCTGTTTGGACAACAAACTATGTTTAACTACTGAATTAAAACCAAAATGTCATGAAATGGTAAATTAAAAGCAAGTGTTGGATCCGTGGAGAGGCTCCTCTGCCGTGCATTATTAATTCCAGACTGCCACCTGTTGGACAAACTCAGACCAACCAAACTTCACCAGACGGTCCTCACACAGTGGAAACACCCAGATGAGCAGATGAAGCATTGTTTTAATGTGGTTTCAGTGTTTATTTCAAATAATTCTGAAATACTTGAAATGAGCAAATGTTAATTAAGAAGAGGTAAAACACAAAGTTACCATAAACTCTTCTTTCATAGCTATATATTAATTTAATATTTGATACGTAACTGTATAAGATAATGTGCTCATATTGTATTTTTGTGCTTCACAAAGGTTTGATGCATTGCAGGGCTCTTGAACTAGACTGCATTAGTTTTACTTACTACTCCTCTATTATCAAATTAATGCTATAATAAAATCAGCCTTGTTTCAGTGCTGCAATGCCATTTGGCCTGTGTTGTTGAGGTTGGCCTATTTCAAGTGAGTTTAAATCATTGCAGACATGTGTTCTAAATTTAGCAACACAAGTTCAGCATTGCTTGACACATTATGGTGTAAAACTAAAATGAATGCTGGTGAAAAAATGGTGAAATTTGAAACAACAGACTCTGAGACATCCAGACTGTTTTAGTGTCCAGTATGGGTTAAGCTTCACAATCACTTGATCTCCCATTTTTCATAATCCAATAAATACTATCTCTGTTTTAGACCCACCCTGTCTGGTAAAAGCGAAGGTCTTTTAAATTCTTTGCCCCTAGCAAAGACTTTTTGTCACAAATGCATCTCCAAGGACAAGATGAGATAAAACTGATGACGCCATGACATCATCAGATTCTCCAGAGCCACAGAAGACATTTAATATTTGTTTCCACAAGCTGAAAAAGCCTCTTCATAATGTAAACTGACTTCAATGTACAAAATCGACTTCAGCTTCGACTTGTGTTTGTGGTCTCAGAAACACAAAGCTTTCACATCTGCTGGTCTTCACGTGTTCTGTTGTTATGGAGATTGTTCAGTTATTGTCACATGACATAAATGATATAAATACGTGTGCTGATGCATGGGTTTGCAAATTGGCAAACCAGCTCCCTGAAACTTCACACGAATGTTGGCAACCATGTTTTATGTTCAGTTTCAGTGAAAGATTTCTATACATGGTGCTTGAATACAGTGTATTCCTAGCTTTTGAGGGTGCACCCATAGTCTTAGCATACCTAGAAAATTAATTTAAATAAGCCACTTGTTGGTCGGTCACAAATGTTAGTACTTTGTAATCAGAAAACTTTCTTCCCAGATGAACTTAGAGGTCAAATATACATCATTAGGGTATACAATTAGTGGTCTTTTGTTTTGTGTGTATGTGGTGGCCTGGGATGAAGTCAAATTCCTGGTCTGAATGACTGTTTCAGTCCACTCCTGACAGTCACTGTAAGGTTGTCACCTATCTGGTCTTATCCCTCTCACCTCTTTATTGTTGGACTAGAAGAGGAGTGAAAGCATCTTTGGGAGGCAACCAGACGACCACATTTGCTTTATATCCAGATAATTACGTATGTCTTTGTTGTCATGGTAACTTCTTTATCTTTATTGTTTGAAAGTATCCACGTGGTTTATAACACAGCGCTGTTTTTAAGTTGATGGTCTTTATTCCAATAAACATATTTTGCATTTAGTTAACACGTCAAAGTGAAGATCAGTACTTTATCACTGTTAGAGACATGCAAGCAGCAACATGAAGACAAAGCGTCTCACTAGCTCATTGAGGTCTCTCTCTGGTCATTTATTTATTTGCTAAAAACTGACTTCTGTTTATTAAAGTTATATATTTATGCCTTTTTAACATTAAAACAATCCCTTCCTGCCATAAAATGTTGTTTCTCTGAAAGGTGCATATTTAGTCTCTGAACTCAGCCCTCCACACTGCAGCTGGAGCACATCAGCTCACCTACGAATCTGCTCAAACACTGTAAAACTACTATGTGCTACGCAATGGCAAGTTGTAATACTGGAGGAATTCAGCCATACTTGTTAGAACAAAAAGACGATTCTGAAGAAAAGTGATACAGAAAGTCCCACCCAGCAAGCTGACACCATTGGTTCCCTCGGTTTGTTACATATGAAACCCAGGAAGTCTGTATCTGTGTTTCTGAGACTGTTATCAGTGTGTGCAGTTTACTGCTTATTGTGCTCATGATGTGACTTTCAGTATATAAAAACACCACATGGATTTTAAATAGGTAAAAAAAACCTTCATTGTCACAGCAGTGGGTATTTAAGAACTGAGGACACTCAATGTCATCATGTTTTTGTTTAGCTGTGTGATTTGCAGTGTTGTTTTGTTCCTGGGTGCAGTTGCCATAGTTACCATAATGCAAGGCAGGGCTGCAGCAGAACAGACAGACTGCAAATGGTTCAAACTCTCTTGCCAGATCCACTCATTTTTCAAAAAGCTTCCAACAACTTTAATTGGCTACACATTCACAATTAAAACAACCACAGACTACAAGACTAAAAAAAATGGAATTACATCTAGATTAGATCTGACAGGATGTGAACAGACTGTACGTTGGTGGGAACTGTACAACGCTGACTCAGTGATGGAGGTATAGGGGTGGCCAGGCTGAGACTCTTACTCACTTTGTGGTCGCACAGAAACTGATATGCTGACAAATTACTGAAGGCCAAATAGCTTATTCAGACATGACTGCCACATGAGGACTTGCATGTAATAAGCTGATCCCTGGTTATGTGGGGTGGAGTCTGACTCACCTGATGTACATTACAGGTATAACCTCACCATTGGGTACTCATTTCACACAGTTTGTTCGTCTTCTTTGGTTATGTTCATGTTTTCCCCTTCACTACAACAACAAAACAACAATCCCCAGGCAGCATCTACCATACTGCAGATTTTAGGTTTTGCAAGATATCAGGATTGTGCAATGAAGCTAGCTAGCTGCTTTTTTAAAAAATTCAAATCAATTATCAATACATTTTAGTGACACTGCTTGCCTCCCTGCATCCACCAAAACAGTTCAGTCGTCACTATTGTTAGGACATGCTGTTCTCAGCTTCCACCAGCATAATTCTAATTGGCTTAAAGAAACAGGAACATACTGGAGCATTTTAACTACCTACAGGCCAACTCATGCTTTTTATGTCTGCATGTGCAAGGGTACATGTGATTTGAATTTCATCATTCACCCAAATCAGCAAGGGTCTGCTTGTAGGCCATAATTCATGCCGCAAAGCATGCCTACTGCACATGCACCAGAAAAACAAAAGGTGCTAAGAACAAATAGTTGGTGATTCACCATCATCCAGACCTTTATGATTCATTGTTGAAAGAGATGTAATTGAAGTAGTCGCTGTTGGACTTTTGAGATGCTTTGATTTCTTTCCATCAATGCAGCCCAAACACAATAGAAAGTCCTCATTTCTCCAGACATCCTATGCTGCGTACACCCACTGTGCTCGACACGCCTCAGGAATAATTACAAGAACAAAGTGCTACATCATACTCTGTAACCAGCTGCTATATCCTTGTGTCTTTTCTTGTGTCTGATATTTGGGCAATGCAACCAAAGACAAGTCCATTCTGTAGAGCATCATGGTCTGGATGTACCATGCAATTATTCTGCAATAGAGACAAAAAGACGCTAAACCACAGTTATCATGGGCAGAGCCAAGCAAAGGATGTGGATTTGGTGTTCCCTCAAAATACTGAAGGGTGAAATTGTTTTGGGGAACATGTGCATGCAGAGCAATAAGAAATTTGATTAAAATGGACCATGCACTGAAAAATAAATAAATAGCAGGGCTGCCTTAGTGCAAAATTCAAATCCTTTGCAAAACTTTTCTGCCTGGAAATGACTAAAGGCACCAAGGGCGAACTCTGAGTTCCATCCCTGCTCTGACCACAGTTTTTTGTTTCTCCCTCCCCTGTGATGAACTGTGCTTTTTATGTACAGGTCATCTCCAGTAAGCCCAGTGCTTCTTCTCCTCTGCACTACATCTGACCCCCCCAAAAGCTCAGACTACCACACTTCCCAGAATGCAAAGCGACGACGTCTTGTGTTTACACTTGACAGTCACGTTCACCATTTGCTGGAGCAGACTGTTGGTCACTGAACTGCAAACAAGTCAGAAATGGTGGTCAGCCTATAAGTGCTCGTTTCTTCCACACTGTGGTTATTGTTTTTATATATTTTAGTGGCGATGCTCTGTTCCAGGCTGTAAGGGCTACAAGAAAGCGAGGTCTAGGGGAGTCGTGTTCCACTCTCTGCCTACCAGAGACCTGGAGCGATGCAGAAAGTGGTTAAAGGCCATACACAACCCCCGATTTGACGAAAACACACCAGCAAATAAATACGGAAATATACGAGTCTGCAGCCAGCACTTTAAACCAGAAGAGTATGAGCCTGACATACAGGCAGAACTTATGAAAACAACGCCCAGAAAGATCCTCAAGTCCAACGTGGTTCCGTCTGTTTTCTCTGGAGGACAGCAGGAGGAGTTCAGCAGGTCTATGGCAACAGGTGACAGGAGCCAACACAGGTAACAAATCACCTGTAGAGCTGTTTTATACAATATGTGAGAGAGAGATGTTTAACAGCAACTTTGGGGAGATGTTAATTTCTTTAAAATAAGTTGTGGGAATCTGAAATTGTAGAAGATGTAGTGGTAGAAAACTACCAGAAAACTATTAGTCCCTGTCGCTAGTTATGGGGAAAATCCTACAACAACCATAATGCATTGCGCACGGTGCCGTCCGGTGTGAGCACAAGCGGCAAGTTTATTTTCATGACAGCTGGTTTTCTGTCAACACGGACCAGAGTCTCTCATGAATATTTCCAACATCCTGTGGAGACCAGACCAGAAAGTATTGAGGCTGTTTTAAGGGACTGTCGTTGTATTTCTTCGTTTCTGGAGTCGTTTCTGCTCAGTATAATGTCTCAGCGCCGAGTGTGGCACTACAGATGCTCTGTTGTTGACTGCAAAAGCGAACGAAAGAGCCTCCATGCCCTCCCGGCGTCTGAAAAACTGAGAGACCAGTGGATTACCTTTATTTTTGACGGCAACGTTCCTTCAACAGTCGGTAAATTCCTGTATGTATGTGCAAACCATTTTACGTCCGACTGCTTTCTCAATAAGGGTCAGTACCAGGCTGGGTTCGCCTCAAAGCTGAAGCTTAAAGATGGATCGATACCGACCGTTCGTGACCCAAGTTCAGATTTGGAAACCGTAAGTTTTACACGTTATCTCTTTTCACCTTTTGGAATTTAGCTGGTTGAAGTTGCTAGCATGTAGCGCGGCTAATGTGGCTAATGTTGTCGTTAGCTTTGGTCGTTTCTGCCCACAAGCCAGAGCTGTACCGATATTGTAATACTGAGGGATAGTAAGAAATTGTGAAAACTTTTAATTGAAGTTACGTTTCGATTGGGTTTTGTGTTTTAATTACCTTAGAGGTGTAAGGTAAAAGCTGTGAGAAAATATACTCCTCTCGCCCCCAAACAAACATGGCCGCCCAGCTCTACCAACCAATCAGGTTTCAGCCCGCCCCCCCCTTCACTGCTGGCTTCTTCCGGGTTGAGCAATTAGACTGGTCCTCAGCTGAGAGTGTAAACATGTCGAGAAAAACCAGCCAAATCAAGTGTATTATTCCAGGCTGCAGTGCATCAAAGAGATCACTGCACAGCCTTCCTAGAGAGAAACATGTTGCAGAGAAGTGGATGGATTTTATTTTTGGAGATTTCCCTGGACCCATCACCAGTAAGTCTGTTGTGGTGTGTTCAGCTAATTTTGCAACAGAGTGTAATATCCAGATTAATATTGGAGAAAGGATAAATTCCAACTATCTGGAACCCTTCCTCAAGCACTGAAACTGTGAGTAAAACAATTTTATTGTCAGAATGTAATGTGTAAAATTACAACCTGTGTGAATGTATGTGTTCTTAGCCAATCATAGGCTGTCCTGATGTGTACTGGGCAGTTACTTTCACCTAGCTGCAAAATCAGACCTTGTGTGGCAGTGACACAAAGAGCTCCCTTTAAAAGCTAGTCCCATATGATGAAAATCCATTTTTACTCTGTGTTGTGGCTGTTGGAAATTTGTAGACGTTAACTAGCAGCTACAAACCATCTAAGTAACCAGTAGTCGTCTGGCACAAACTCTGCAGCCGCCTCAGTACATCAAATCTGTCTACTTTCAAGAGCTGCTTCTGCTAACTCCGTCTCAGACACATGTTAAGTATACCAAATGTTCTACCATTGGACGCAAGAGTGAACACAAGAATCTTCTTGCACTCTCAGCATCTGAGAAACTGAAGATCCAGTGGATTACTTGTACTTTTGGTGACAATGTCCCCACAACAATAGAAAAACCGCTCAGTGTTAGCTTTGATTGTGCGGACGTCCGGGAAACAACCTCATCTCTTTTTATCATGGTGAAACCAAAACCACATGTATGTCAAACCGTCCTCTGTCAACAGGTTAAACTTGGTCTACTTGCAATTTCATGTACAACTGCACAACAATTCAATTTAAATAGTTCATGATAATCATAATTTGCATTTGACAAGCCCTAAAGCAAAAATGGTTGGTTAAAATCCCATTTCATCCCACTTCAGATCAACTCCCTTTTTTGGATTTAACGAGAGCTAGGTGGAGTCAGGCTCTGTCAAGATGGAGACAGTTGGAGCCACCACACTAAACATTAACACAGCTCTTTAGGAAACCCATGGGTGGTGTCATGGAGGGTTCACCCATCTTTGTCTGCAGTCCATGGGCTAAAACGAAGGGTTATGGGTAATGGGAGTACACACGAGGCACTTGGGTTGAAAAAAGTATTTTTATGACTTGCTGCGTGGAGTCAGTCGAGTCATGTTGACATAAGCATCACATGCCCTGTTTGCTTTCCAGTGTGAAAAGAGTGGAAACTATCAAGTGTACATATATTTAAGCTGTGTGTGTTTTTGTCATTTTTGTTCTTTTCCATAAGTCAAAGGCTCCCAGTTCAGCAGCTCAAGCGTCCACGGTGTCTGCTGTGGATGGTGTGCTGCGATGGGCCTCTGCATTAACTTCAGTAAGTGAGAATAGAACAGAATGCTTTTATTGTCATCATACACAATGTACAACGAAATTTAAAAGACAACTCTGGTGGTGCAAAAAATACAAGTATGAGTTATAGAAGATAAATAAGAATAAAAATAAAAGTAAGTTATATAAGTGTATTTACAAGGGAGCCAATAATAATATGAATGTGCAGTAGAAAGGGCACGTTAGCAGCGATGGAATAAATATATTGCACAGTGGGAGATGACAGAAACACTTAAACAGCATGATGACAGTTACTGTGTGTTCAGTACTCTAATTGCACTGGGATAGAATCTCCTAATAGTTTGTAAAGCTATGCCCTGGTATCCTAGAATACATGTAGTTAACTTGTATTGGGAATTATTTGTACACACAGTCATAACTTCTGACAGGTACCGTCTTTTCTGAGTGTAGTGCTATTTTGATCAAGTACTACGTGCTAAACAGTCTGTTTTCACTTTAGGGTGTGCGTACACAGACGTCTTCCTCGGGTGTCCAAAGCACTGCTGTAGACGCTGAATCATCTTCTTCCTCCCTGCCAATAATTATAACAGAGGCTATTGATTACCCCTTTTCTGCATGCAGTCAAAAGTAACTTGGATTGGTGTGAGTTCTACATCTGTTGTGTGTTTATTCCAGGTATCCTCAGGAACTACAAACAACGCATCCCAGTCTCATCCACCAGCTGAACTGAGTGAAAGTTTGTGCAGCGTAAAATCTGCGGCTCGCCTGAATGAAAGCCTTCACCAAGCGACTGAATTAAGCTCGACAGCAGCGTCTAAATCAGATGAAAGCGGGAAAACAAACCTGAATCAATCAAAAACTATTGTGAATGACAGCTGTTTGATGGAGCTCTTTAAGAAGTGTCAGACCTGTGGACATACCATAACCAAAAAGAAGGTGTCTCATTATGGGGCACAGACGAAGGTAAGGTGGAGCTGCCTCGGTGGACACAAAGGTGTTTGGATGTCATCACCCTGTCTATGGGAGGCGTTTCCTGAAGTCCACCTTCTTACGGCTCTTTCCATTCTTTTTTCTGGAGGCACGTTCACACACTTCAGAAAATGGGCCAAACATCTGCACCTGAATTTCATGGGGCATAAAGCATTTCTTGAAGTTAAAAAGGCACACGTCAGCCCAGAAATGAAACAGATGAGCAGAACGGCGCAGGAAGAGATCTTGGCAAAGGAGATCCATCAACAACCTGAAGGCTCTCTGCGTCACATTTCAGGTGATGGCTGCTATAATTCTTCTGTTTCATTGTCAAGAGTAGGGGTCAGGTCTGGTGGAGACTTATGCTTCCAATACTTAGAACCGATAACAATCTGCTGTTAAAACCAAAACACAACGTCAATACAAGAAATATGTTTTTCTAATTATGCTTTACATATTTTAACTACAACAGATCTTTTCAACATTTATTGTTCAGTGTTGAATATAGCACCTATAAGCACTTCTATCTAAACCATACCTCTCCTGTTCAAATGAACTGCTACAGACCTGAGATTACCTGCTTGGGAAACATCCAAATCTTTCAAATGGTCACTGGCACATCTTTTAGTGCAACCATAGGCCAACAGTCGAAGTCAACACTGTCATGTCGTTGTTACGTGACTGTAGGTGACATATGCGCGTTGTTTGATGCTCTACTGCCAGAACTCAACCTTCAAACATTCAGTCGACTGAGCATGTTGAGTTGGTGGCAGAGGCAGTGAACGTTCAGCTCAGTGAATTATTGCTGTATTGTTGTGATATTTCACAGCAGAGCAAAACTTTACAGTGCCAACTTTTTATATTGCGTAATCTTATTTACTATTCAAGGCCTTTGCTGGAACTGTTAAAGTGATTTGTGTCGCTGTGTAAACTGGAGGCTGGCTAATTCTCTTACCGTGATTGTTTTTGGATTAGAACACAGTTTAGTTATGTCCTCTCAGTCTACATGCATGCGGATGGTCAGCTGGCTGCCATCTGTCATGTTGGCTGTGTGTTCAAATGCAACTTTTAACATAAAGCATGAAGCAATGCAAAAAAAACAAAGTGAAGAAAGTGACCTGGAGAGTCAGGGCGCTTTTTAGAACTCTGTGCGTATTTATAACTTTACTCCAGCAAACACATGAAATTATTGTGTTGTGATGTGTCAGTATGAAAAAGGCCGCTCCGTTAAAGAGCCAGCAAATGAAGTTGCCATATTTATGAGTACATTTTGTGTTCTTTTACTTTAAAGATGCCCTGAAGAAAATTAAGGCCAAGAGAAGAGAGAGGAGAGCTGTATCATCACGGTCCAGGTGAGGCAGCATGTCCAGGTTATAGATATCACAAAGCTAGCAAGCTGTTCTGTTAGGTCATCCGTGTCTTCACGTGAAACATGGATATCCAAACAACAATACTAATATTGTCAGTCAAGGTATTCTAATTAAATATATGTTTGCAAATTCTAAAGATCTGAATGGAAAATTCACCTTAAATTGCTATTTTTGTTGTTGTGTGAAAATGCATTAGTGAAGTTTGAAATGAAAGCAGTGGCCTATCAATTAACAGCCAATTTGGTGAGCCACCATGTAGCTCACTGTTACCCATGTGGGCGCAGGTCGCCAGCTGCAGTCGTGAGTTTGGATCTTGCTCACGCCCCTTTGCTGCATGTCTTTATTTCCTCTCTCTAACCCCTTCACCCTGTCTCTCCCCCATCATTAAAACAGAAAAACTCCACCCCCAAATTAAAACAAAACAGCCAATTTGGTAAAGCCAATAAAAAAGGGAGATTGTTGCAAAATAAATGAGGGATTTATTGCATCAGCCTTTTAACTTGAATTAGTTAACAGAATGGAGAATGAGGTCACCATTGATGACAGATCTCTTACTTACTTCTCATGCTTGTGATGTACATTTCTTTTATATATTTTCAAAATTGCCCTTCCATGTATCCTCCTGTGTTAGCTCAAAATAAAGACATTTTAAAGTCTATTCCTCTCATTTGTTGTCATATTTTTGCATCTAATCTGTAATTTGTTTTATACTGGCACTTGAACAGTTTCTGGAATGAGCATAAAACTCTGCTTAAAGCGTCCTCAGTATAATTTAAACCAAAAATAAAAATACCTGAACAGCCTTTAGATGTACTTTCTTCTGTAGGTATGACTCGAACAGTTGTTGTTTTAACAAAAAAAAGGCATTCAAGTCTCAGTTTTGATATGTGCTCTGGCCACTAATGATTTCACACAGGATTTAGCAGTTAAACTTCCTGACTACGACTATGTTTGTTAAGCCAAGGGTAAATTTGAAGGCCTAAGATTTTCAAGGTGGGTTCTGATGTCTAACAACAAGGTTTCTTTTCACAGTTATGAAAAGAGATCCTCAGTGTTAAAGACCCCTGCTGGAAATTCTTCTGCATTATCAAGTCTTACACAGATATCAGATCATGAAAGGTAAACTGCCTTATTTTTATAGTCGATTTCAACCGATCAGTTTTTAGGTGCACTGACTGAGTTTGTACATTTTTTTCACCTGCACACAATCCTCAGTATATCTCTTCATAACATCTTACTGCCTGCCTGCACATTTCAACTGATACTTAAGTCCCCTGATCAAAACACTTGATGCACATGGTAGTTAGTGATGGTTGGGTTACACATGGTCAAAACTAACCTGTCAACTCAGAAAAATCTGAAATTACCTTCCAGTGCATCGGGAAAACTTTGCATGTTCTGATTTACTCTGACTACAAATGTATGTCTGTATGCAGTAAAAACTTGAGAATTGTCAGAAAATGACATTTAGTGTGTGTCTTCAGTGAACAGCACTGTCAAGATGAGACTAAACATCAGAGTAACTCTACACAAACAGCACATGCAGCATCAGAGACGGCCTTTTCTCAGGACAGGTTAGTATGTTTTCACTACTACAGAATGTACATTTCAGTAGGTGTATATGTCTGCCACTACTGTAGTCGCTATACTTAGAATTTCCTGGACAACCTTTTTCCATTTGTTGATCTGATACCATTGTGCTGTGTGTGGCACAGATGTTTCAGACTGATGGGAGCGGCTATAAATCAGACGGTGTCATTATTTATTAGTCATATTCTATTGCTTCTGCACCTTCAAGAACGAAAACAATGTGTGTGTTCGGAGACACTCACACAGTCGGTGCATCTGAAACCTGCCACTTATTTTACTCTCCTCACTGTCATTTTCAGTGTTGAGGAGATGGAAGTCACTATTGACAAGGATGAATGTGACAGCATGAAGAATATAAAGTAATGTTATAGCATATTATACAGTATTATCATATACTAATTTTGCTCCTTGGATTTTATCATCAGGTGTATTTTTTTCCATCTAACAGATCAGAAACAGCAGACCTGAGAATTGCAGGACCCGATGACGGTGGCGATGAGGATGTCTATGTACCCATAATTCCTCAGCGGTACTTTCACACCTTTGAATCTTGTGTACTTTTTGTTTACTTTAACAAAAAACTTCTGGAAGACAAGTAGAATTTCTCCTGTAGGGATAAAAAAAACTTGTGATTCGTACAATCTCTTTGCATTTTCTGTGTTTAAACTTGAGCAGCAGGACAATGAAAAATGACAAATATACCCAAATACTTATTTGCTTCTAAGGTGCGCTGTTCAATTTAGACCACTCTTGTCCTCCCAAAATAGTAAAAACACTTTTCAGTATAACGTAACACAACTCAGCAGTGTCTTCACTGGCAGATTTGGCAAGAAATGAGGCTTTATTACGGGGCTGTTGAGCTGAACTGAAACCGATTATCCATTTGTAGCTTTTTAATGAGCAACTTTTTGTTACATCATGAAAACTAAATGTGTCACTGATTGACCTTTTTTCTTTTCAGGTCTACAGCATCTGAACTCTTACTGGAATGTGAGGAGGAGGAGCTGGAGCCATGGCAAAAACAAACGTCACTGCTTCAAGTTAAAATCGAGGATGACGTTGGAGATTTAGGTACGATTTTCTTAAAACATGTGATTTCTGTATTGCACTGTGTCAAGGTTCAATTTAAAATGACTGCCTATCATTGGACGGCTGTTCATGTTTAGTCATATTGACACTGAATTGATGTTCTGCTATATAAAAGTTATTTAATAAATGATTGAGCCAAGCTGCTAACCTGCCTGTGTGCTCTTGTGCATATTCTTAGCTTAAATGTTCATTTGCAAAGTCCCAACGTCATTACAGCCTTTGTGTATGTTTTTATAGCTAATGACCAAACAGAGTGTAAACCAGAGCCTTCACCACTACAGGAGGATGCAGGGAACACTTCACCACCTGAGCTGAAAACAGAAACTCCAGACCGGGCTGTTTTCAACAACCAAGTAATGATGTTAGAATTATTTTGTCATTAATGTGTAACAACTGACTTAAACAGTGAAAAAGTATTGCAACTACCTTGTAATGTAAAAATAGCTTGATATGTACATTTTGATAGCTATAATATTGGTTGGAACACAGAGTTGTACTTGGTGTTTTCCAACAAAACAAAACAGTGTTATTTACTGAGCTATGGCAGTTTGACATTGTGGTGTCTCCCCATGACCCCCATTGGGAGGAGAGGTGTGCTAGAGGGGGAGGTAATGCCAAAGCAGAGGTGCACTGCCATCTTGGTGTTGAATGGTGCCCTGTTGACCATCTTATTACAGGTCAACTGCTTAGTGCATTTGTGGTTACTGCATGGATCATTGGGACATCAAAATAAATTGCAGACTGTTGCACTCAAACATGGCTTTAGCTTTATTCCTCTTTAGCTATTTGCGCTGTATTTGTGCTTCTGTATTCATAAACTTCAAACTATAGTATATATTCCATAGAGCAGCAGGTGCCCTTGGAGAAAAACTCTCAACAGGATTCCCAAATTGTCAGGGTGTTTTTTACAGCCTCTAATCCACCCACCACTAATTCTATGATAATGTATTCTTTTCATTCCCACTCTGTGTGTGAGTGCACCACAGGTGTGCCAGGTAAGCCTTGGTAACGGAAACCCAAAGGTGCACTTGGCACACTCGTATGGCACAAGGCAGGGGTGCTTGACTGTGATCTGAGCCGCAGGGTTCACAAAAACAGAGCTGTAAAAGATTAATTAATCAGAATATATTAGTAAATGTTAAAGTATGAACTCTGTTTCTTTATTTTGCAGGGCTTCATCGTGGCTTCTCCACAGTTAACAAGCAGCACTAACTTCATTACACAGTGGGACACAGGGACACAGTGCCTTGCTGGGGCATCGTTTGCAGTAGTGCCAGGTAAGTTAGGACACTACTAACTACTGCAGGGACCTTAACATATTATTGTACTTTCAGATTTTTAATCCTTATGTGATGATCCTTTTTTTTTTTGCAGTAATACTGTTTGTTTTTGTTGTTTTCAGCTGTTCAGCAGCAGCTCTTCCAGAAAGTGGCTGCAGCTGCAGTAACACCTGAACCCTGTGGTGTTGTCCACACTTCTGAGGTGCATCAAATCAGCAACAACCCCGTGTCCTCATCCAGTGTCCCGAGTCCTGCAGTATTTGCAACATCATCTAACCAACAGCAAGCGGACCAGTCCAAGTCACAGACTCTCTCTGTTCCCCTTTCTCTGCCTTGCATTACTGTACATGAACTTCAATCAACTGGAACATCAAAAAACAATGAATGATATGTTTAAGTGTGAAGACAACACACTCTAACACTGTAATGGGTGAGTTTAAATGTTTTGTCAAGTGAATGTGCTATATCACTTGCGCAAATTAATAATATGCAGACTATTTGCACATTGAAGCATCTGTGCAGTTGTGACCTGGAGAACCCTACAGCACAGAACCTGTTACCTCTTTAAAAATTAGTTCCATTCAGGTGAAAACCATGATGTCAGTTACATTCCAACTCAAAAATGAAGGTTTTAATGATTTGTCATATTCAGTTTAATAAATTCTTATGTTAAAACCCCTTCTCAAGTGCTCTGTTGTATAACATTTTGTCTGAATCAGTCTGCTATGCCTCCTTTTGGAATCTCCTGCCTCCATGTAGCGCACTGCATTTTATCATTTTATCAACCAGTAACAACGATGAGGAAAATAGTAAGAATAGGAGCCAGCTTGTCTGCTTGTATAGCCAGTGTACAGATGATGTATTTAGATGGACAAAGTGTCATGTTCACCTTCTTTGCTAACGTGTGCTCATGTGTGTAACTGCCACGTTTTTTTTTTTTCAAATACTGGAGAAAAATGCTGACATCTAGTCAAATCTGGCCGTGCAGATAGATTCAGTTTCATTTGTCCAGATTTTAGAAAGTGTTCCTGTGGACTAATATGCATTTTCTTTCCCTTTCACCCATTACTACTGTTTTCTACTGCAAACATGCTTCAACACAACGGAATGGACGTCATGAAACAATCAAGTATATTTGAAATGATAGTGGGCAAATGGAGAATGGGGTCATAGATCAGAAATCACAAGCCAGTACCGAGTCACACATCTGCATAGAGTTAATGACGTGATCATGCTGTTAGTGGAATGTCGTCCCACTTTTTTGGAGACAGGATCATCTTGTCACACAGGTAAATCTTGAGTATCACGTAGTAGACTGTAGCACCATGCTGTCTGAAATGATTTCTTCCATGAGAAATGGAGACATTCAAGGGTCTGACTGATCAGCATGTAGCCAGCAGCCTGTTTTCTTGTCATCTATGGGGTCATGCCATTTGAATAAAGCTGCATTTAAAGGTTACTTTTTACAGTCACAGGTCAAAGGCGAGTCTTTACTCATCATACTATCATTGTATTTTAAAGACAAACCTTACTAGGATGTGGATTAACTCAATGGCCTTTGTCACCAGTTGAACATCTCAGAAGCATTTTGTACACAACAGGCTAAATGAAACCCTTTTCTAACCAAAACAACAGAAATTATAACTTTTTCGCCATGTTGCATTTATGATTTTTTTTCAATGTAAATATAATCTTAACTGAACAGACATGCACCTCATTGTTAAAGCTCCTTCTGGCAAATATTTTCCTTTATCTTTGCTCGGTAAATCTTATCAATAGATTTGCTGCCTTTGTTTATAGTACGATACTTTATTGTCATTCACAGCATGGAACATGACGAACGAAATACAGTACTCAGGTCTCAGTCCCTAGTAAGAAACAGTAATAATAATCAAGTAAATAATAAGCTAAATAGTAGCATATTGACCTGAAGAAAATAAAAACCTATATGAAAACAGTTAGCGTTATGGCAAGAGGTCCATAAGGGAATAGTGCAGCAGCTTAAAGTGCAGGGTTTGATTCAAGATGTGCCATTATTATGACAGAATCAATTTAGTTGAAATGCAAATCAATAGAAGAAACTTTTAGGAAATAATCAAACAATCAGGTCTTGTGTCAGATGTTTGGTCTTTAATCCTCAGTGGAAACCACACTGAACTGCAACTGGGGTCATTTAAAACACTTCATAGCTCCTCCAATATACCTGAAGTGAAGTTTACATAAACACCAACAAATCTATTGACCTGAAGGCCAGGACAATATGACACTAACACCACAGAGAAGATTAGTTTGTGTGGAAAGCCCGGGAAGCACTACTAATGAGAGAGGAAGTGCGGCGGTGTGATTGGTCCTCACAGTCCGAGCAGTTCCGCCGCCTCGGGCCGGCGATACACTTTTCCCCCCTCCGCTAACTCCATCGTCCTAAGGCCAAGGACTGTGCTGAAACTGCTTTCTAGACTCGGCTCTGCCCTTAAACCCAGAGGCTGGGTGTGAAGGAGGTAGGCTGAAACACAAACCCTGCACAAATCAAACTGTGACTGCAGTCTTTGTCCCAGCATCCACCTCCCGCAGACTGAGCATGCTAACGGAGCCCTGCTAATGTTAGGGAGCTGTGATCGATAATCGATAAATCCTGCGACGTACCGATATGAGGATTTGGAGATGAAACGTGCTGAAGGTTTTAAAATCCGATTTTGTGTTCAATGCGTCAATGCCGTCGCACACTGCAGCAGTTTAAGAGCAGGAAGAATAGGAAAACATGGATGTTAGCATTAGCTACCTT
The DNA here is from genome assembly GCA_024666655.1 of Dascyllus trimaculatus. Taxonomy (NCBI): domain Eukaryota; kingdom Metazoa; phylum Chordata; class Actinopteri; family Pomacentridae; genus Dascyllus; species Dascyllus trimaculatus. The sequence continues at coordinate 26,241,145 of CM045445.1, forward strand.
GCTAATGAAAAGCCTTGAGAAGCTAACAGCTCACAGCGCTGCTCAGTGTGTGGCAGCTAACGCCTAACATAACATATGCTAATGTTAGCGAGTGGCAGCTGCTCAGAGAAATGTCCTTATTCTGTTAATGTATTCCTTTATATATGTATTTAGAAATTAATTGCGAAAGAGACCGTGTTGGTGCACCGAGGTTAGCTAGCTTTAATGCCAAAACAGCAGCTTCACATCCTCACATCTTTTCACCAAATTCTACTTTACCATTAGAAAAGTACAAGTTTATTGTTATTACCTCTAATATAAGCTATTATTGCTAATAATCTAGTTCAAGCTTATGTCATTATCGTCATAAATAGCATGTGTTACAATAGAAATGGTGTCTCTGAGCAGAGGTTTGATGGCAGCATCAGGAATCAATTCTGTCGCCATCTTGGAAAGGCAGTTGAACAGCTTTGTTCCAATAATGGGCCTTAATAAATTATTTCATCATCAGTTCAGATTAACCACCAGAAATATTGCAGCCTGTGTCACATATAGTGTCCTTTAAAACCATTTGCATATATTGCTCTAATGGTGCACAAGCTGTAAATGGCTGTTGCAAGGAGAAGATATTTATTTATATACACTATTATTACTGTAACACAATGTTTTTAAAGCATTGGGACCTGAAAGAGCTTGAATAAACCATCTGTACGCTAACTATTCCCAATACTCAATGGCAGACAGGCAAAGTTAGTGATTAGTTGGTGAATAAATTGGAGTTTAGGGCAGCTCAATGTCTTTTTTCAGAGCTGGAGGAGAAGAAACTGGAGGTATGGAATGGAAATATTGCTCTTTCTTCTCAGATAGGCTACAGTTTGCTTGGGAGCTTGTAATTTATACATTTTTGCAGGTTCACATGTCAGCTAATGTTATTTTGTAGTGACAGAGGAACAAATGAGTGCATGTAATGTGAAAATGTGATTTACTCGCCAGCTCCACTAAGCATTTCTGTACCTTTTAGCCCATTGTTTTGGTTTTAGGATTTACAAATTTCTGTCTTTTCAACCTCCTTTCCAGCAGCAAGTGGCAGGGCAGGGGGAAGTGCTGACACGCATTCAGTGTAATACCTGCTCAGCACTTAATAGCAAATAGACAAAGATTTTAAAAGGCTGCAGGGAAATTACTGAAGAATTTGGTAATTTAAAGATTCTGGAATAGGAGACCAAAGTAGTGTTTCAAGGACAGTAAATGTTAGACTTTCTTTAGCCAGAAACAAGAGTGCAGATAAATACTAATATTATTCTGTGTCTGGAAGAATGTCGTTTTGCTAGCATGTTCGCCATAACAGCTTAATCAGGACGCTGTGTTTCAGAAGTTTGTTTTTTAGTTCTGTTTTGTCTGACTGCCTATAGAGTAGTTGTTTATCAAACATACTGATACAACTGTAACTATCTCTGTCTTTCAGATTTTATTTATGTCTTTGTAAAGGGTTTAGTAGCAGTCCTCTTTTTGCTGTTTTTCCTTGAACTCAGATCGTGCAGTTCTTGGGCTACAAGCGAACCTTTCTGTGTCGTGTAGCTGTGTTTGCACTAATGTTGATACATTATATTTGTGAATGTCTTGGCTGCCTGGCAGACGACACTGTCTGCTCCATTTCTGGGGTGAATAGTTCAGGAAGAGATTTCTTCTTAGGAATATGTGTCCTCTATAGCAGAAAAATGCATAACTCAAGACAACAGATAAGTCTAAGAAGTTAAATATGGATTGATGAACATTTTTGTGCATATGTAACATTAGCAGTTACTCACCTAAGTGTAAGCATCACTCAACCTTAAAAACTGTAGATTATGGTGCAGCACATCTAGTGCAGCTAACCGAAATGTTGGACCAGATTGAGAAGATGAGTATCTTGGTAGAATGAAGATTCTACATGGTCAGAGCCTCTCCCTGAAAAATGCTCTAACCAGAAAAGCACTTATCAGACTTCATGTACCGGTATCTGTGCCAGGCTTGGTTTATTACTGTGGAATTGGATACTGCTGACTAGCTGCGTGTAAAATGCAGAATTTACTGCAAGCAAGCTGTTGTTATTTCAGTGCAGACGCAGAAAATGCATCCTCCAATTTCACACCTTAATCTAATTCCTGCCAGTAACCTGACTTCTGTGTAAATGTTAGTGAAATCATAAGTTGTAGCAGTGGCTTGTGTATTCAGCAAAACTGCCATTTTAGATGTACAGTGCTTAGGAGCAGCTCATGTTATGGCTTCATTAGAAACACCTTGAGTGCAGGTGATATACTGTAGTATCATGAAACCAACAGGGCTAGGTTTGTTGATATTCCTGCTATGATGTGTCAAAATGACTTCTTTAGCCATTATGTCTAACAACATTTCCTTCTCCAGAACCACTGTCAGATCATGGCCCACTCTTGTTTTTTGTCATTGTATCATCTTGTCATGTATTGGGCTTAACCTACACTGTTGAAGCTGATATGATTTACCAAAAAATCATGTTTACTATCTTATTAAAGAGTTGAATAAATAGTTCGGCATTCCCAGTCAGACTTTTAAGTTTAGGGGCCAGAATTAATTTTGTGATGGGAATAAGAGCTTTGTTTGTAGCATGTATTTGAAGTATAGTATTAGTAGTAGTATTTAAGTTTTTTTTCTAAAAGATGCTTCTGTTGCAGGTCCAGGATGTCTGAACTTTTTATGGAGTGTGTGGAGGAGGAGCTGGAGCCGTGGCAGAAACAAGCTCCTGAAGTTCATTTGATAGATGATGATGACGACGAACCCATCTTTGTTGGAGTGCTCTGTATGTCAAAGTTCATTTTAAAACATATTAACATTAAGCATTTAAATACCTAATTTTGTTTATTTTGGGATATTGAAGCTCCAAAAGCACTAATAGTTGCTCAATCCCAATATTGTTCTGAATCACCCTCTGCTGTTTAACTGAAGTGTTTTAAGTTTATTGACATGTAAAGACAAGTGATTTGTTGAGTTGCTTATTTTTGCCCTTTTTTAATGTTCTTACAGCTAATAACCAAAAGGATGGGAAACCCAACCCTCCACCTCCTCAGAGGAACACTGTGGGGAAAGCAGAAACAAAGCGTCCCACTGCACAGCCTGCTGTGGGCCCCTCACCAATAGTGCTGCCACTGAGTATACCTGGAAATGCAGTAAATACTGCACCACCCACTCTGACTACCGTCACTCCACAGCCTGTTATTGTAAATAACCAGGTATCATTCGTGTTAAATTTGTTCATTTTTTTAGTATATATTGTAATACTCATGTACAATGTCAAGAACAAACCCCATTTAATGTGGATTTGTTTTTTTTTTAGGGCTTTATTGTCACTTCTCCACAATTGGCAAACAACAGTGAGTTTATTGCCTCTCTTGGGACCCAGTACCCCCCTGGGACGTCATTTACCATCGTACCAGGTAAACCTGAGTCTAATGTACCTCTGAGTAGCGGTGTGGCGAAACACCGGTATTGACGACGATAACCGTGATGTTTTTGAAATAAAATATTAAGTTGTTATTAATGCACATATGATATTATCATAAGTAATCCAGCATCAGCAACTATTTGGTGGACACTCAGACATAGGAACAACGTACAGGATAGATGGGTAGATGGGTAGATAGGTAGATAGATAGATAGATAGATAGATAGATAGATAGATAGATAGATAGATAGATAGATAGATAGATAGATAGATAGATAGATAGAAACTTTGTTAATCCCTTGAGAGGGTTCCCTCAGGAAATTGTGGTTCCAGCCGTGGTACAGCATAAAAACTATTACTAAAAAACTTATTGCATACCAGGAAGACAGTTGCACATGTGTTGTACATTACATAGGCCCAGGAAAAGCTTAGTGTTAATGCTTAGTGCTCATTCTCATCCTCCCCACACCCCTCCTCCTCCCACCGAGTGCAGAGTTGTACAGTTTGATGGCTCGGGGGACAAAGGAGTCTCTGAGTCGGTTGGTTTTGCTTCTGGGGAGAAGCAGCGTATCACTGATCAGGCTTCTCTGTGCTTTGATGACAGTGTGCAGAGGGTGACTGGCATCATCCATGATGGCCAGTAGTTATCGTTATATAACTATTATATATGTTATAGTTAGTAGTAGTTATAATTGCAGACTCTCTCTCCGCCTCCCTACACTTGTATTTTGAGTGTAATTATTTACCAAAAAGAGACAAAAACTCAGTAAACAAAGTGAAAGTTGAATTTGACTGATAGATATTGGAACATTTGTCATTATCAGAACTTCTTTTGCCAATAATAATTGTTCAATGATAATCTGATACTGTGACAGCTGTAGTTTTAATGCCAAGTCTGTATCTTGTGTCTTTCAGCTGGTCAGCAGTCGCTTTTTCAGCAGGTCTCTCCAGCCACAGTGATACCTGGCGCTGTCCACAGGCCTCAGGTGCAACAAATCAGCAACAACGTGGTGACTCTGACTAATGTCCAGAGTCCTGCTGTGTATTCAGCACAGCCTGGTCAGCTGCACCCCAACCGGCCCACCCCTCAATCTCTTCAGACCTTTTCGTTGCCTATAAAGGACAACAGCATTAACCGAGGTCATTTTCATAATGTTTTAACTTTACTGTATTCAATCAGCTGGCAGCTACTAAAATGTATATTTCTTGTTTTTGGTTTTATACAGATCAAAGTATAGTCAAACGAGGACTGACCCCACAGGAAATGGACAGCGCAGCAAAACGACCTAAGCTTGACTTGGGTAAGTTTAAACCAGTAGAGAAGTTTTTATTGATAAAATGTAGTAATCTCGTTATAGTAAACAAAAACCTAAACATGATTTTAGTTCTTGTTTTGCGTTTATATCATGTTAATTGCAACATTTAATTGGTTTTCAGTAGCGCCAGCAAAAGTGATTGTCAGAGTGGAAAATGGCATCATAAAGAAAAAATGTCCAAACTGTCAAGAAGAAATAATTTCGGAGGAAGCCCTGAAATATCATCTTATGGTGAGTGAATTCTTGTAAAGCCGTCACTACTAGTTGGATTTAACATAAAAATGTGATAGATCCACCAAAGAAAGATTGTTTGGACTGAAACCTTGACGCTGGAAAACCAAATGCTTTGTTACTTGATGTTTCCTGCTTTTAGGCAGAGAAACCACATTAAGTTTGCTTCTGAGCGGCAGCAGCTCTTTTAGTTGTTCCCGATGAGGAGAGAGCGTTTGTTGTTGCTTAGACAAAAAATGCCGTACCCAGCGTCTTTGTTCAGAGAGGTCTGCCTCTTTTGTGAGGTCGTTCCGAGCTCTGAACTTTTCAGAAAGGCGCTGATGTCATCACCGTCGCTCCTCTCGAAGCAACCAATCATATGGGCAGGACTCGTCACCTAGGTAACCAAGAAAATGAGGAGAATCTTTATCGAGCCGTGGCTCCCAACTTTAAGCTGTGAGAAATGCCAGACAGAAATTATCACAGGAGCGGTTAGAGTGAAGATATATTCTGGAGCTATTGTTGCCATAGAAACGAAACGATGAAGCGTTCCCCCGTGTCCTGCCACAAAAACATGCTATATGAACAAGCGTGTTTATTTGTTAGTGACTGATAAAATATATTTTTTTGGCCAACTTTATTTACAATTTCCAAGCCCAAAATTACATTAACTTCATTTTCCAGTTTTTTTTAACACATATAAACATTCATGTGTAATTTAATTTACTCTGGATGTGTTTAAATCTTTGCTTTAATGAATCACATTTAAATATGAAGTTGCCACAATTAAGTAAAATGTGTCTTTATTTCAGACTTGCGGTGCAAATGTGGGCAGTACATCTCCATCAGCTCAGAACATCAATGCAAACAAGCGCATCATGCTGGTGTCGGATTTCTACTACGGCCACTTCGAGGGAGACGCGCACAAGAAAGAGGCACAGAAGACCAACACCACTTTCAAGTGCCAAAGCTGCTTAAAAGTTCTGAAGAACAATATCAGGTATGATCATTTGGTTTCTTGCCTCCATGAATTGCATTTCAGCCATTGACACTGAGGCAAATGCTGCAGGAAAACCAAATCACACTGCGACTGATTGAGTTCTAATCAGTATTGTTTGAGACTTCAACACACATGGCTTTAATATGGAGACTCAACATAATAGAACAAGGACAACATTTTAAATACCATCAGTCTGATTTAGTGGACTGTTCTGGTAGTTTGATAAGCCATGTGACCAGCTTTTCTCTGAAGTTCTCTGTCTAAGCAGCTGAATTATCAGATGTCGATGTTTAGTGTAAATTTGTTGGTGCCAATTCAACTTGCAGCTTACGTTTTTCGTTTTAAACTTATCGACCTGAGGATTTTTTTTCCCATCACTGAGTCTCCTGCCAGAAACCTTCTGCATGCAGTAATGAATGTGTTCTCAAAAGTCAGACTGGGACTGCTAAAAAGAAACCTATCCAGTGCCAATAAAGGAAGGGTGGACACGATCCTCTGCTCTAACTGCAGCTTTCCTCTCAGATGGATGATGGTATCAGACCATTTTCCCTCATGGGCTTAAAGATGAAAAATGACTGCTAGTTTAGGTGGCCCAAGAACTGCTCCTTTGATTAAATAACTTTGCTTCAGAGCATTGCAAGAAAAAAAAAGCTTCTGTAAGCTGCTTTTAATGGGGAAACACATTTGTACTGCAGGCGTACTCTCACAGTCGAGGTCATAGTTCATCCACACAAAAATTTCTATTAGGGGAGCTGAGGTAGCAGAATGTACGGTCTGAAAAATGGGCCGTGCCTCGTCAGGGCAGCAGTGGCAGGTAGCTGTGGAGGTGCTCACTGCAGCCGCAGGGCACTACATCATTAGGCAAAACAAAAATCTTTGTGTAATTGCTGATATTATAACCGCTATTATACATGCTTAGAAAGTGAGGTGCAAGGAGAATACTTCATTTATCTTAAAAACCTTTGGGACCTGGACCATAACTGCTGCATGTACACAGGCCATGAATATTTAATGTTTTTCCCCACACTGTTGATGCCGATTTAGTGTAAATGCATCCATTTTCTCTTTTTAAAATGGAAATGCTCCTCAAATGACCACATATAAGTCATGAGATTTTTTTTTAATCTTTTATGATTAATTTTTGCTGAATTCAGTTCACCTTGAGCTTTGTGTGTGCTGCCAAATGCACACATTGTTTTAATTAACGGATGAAAAGAGTGTTTATGGCAACCGCGCCTAAAATATGAAAGTAAAAGCAGTTAATGAATGTCTTAGTTTTGGAGTGATTCATGTCTTCATTTCTTCGAGTTGAAAATGAACTCAACACTGCATGCGACATACTAACTGTGAGTCTGTGTTACCTCATTTAAGGTATTTGATTTAACAAAAATGTCTATTATGCTTGAATAAATAAAACCAAAATTCACAAAACTGGTTTAAAAAATGTATTGCTATTTTCATTCTCAGTTTTTCATTCTATTGGCGCCCGTGATTTTCCTTTGGTGCTGGTTAAAACCTCTTTGAAGGGCTACTAAAAACTACTAAATCTACTCTGCAAGAAAAATCCTGAAAATAATTTAAGCTGATGATCAAAGTAATGATCTTTAACTTCAGTAGTTGAATATTCAAGCAACCATTCATCTCCATTATTTTATCCTGTTCTTAATTAAATAGTGGTTAAATTTGTTTAGCATTGTGTATACAAGAATGGCTTTTTATGAAGATTCATCATTTTACCTGGATGCAGGTGTTGTGCTGTCTGTTCTGCTTTGGACAGAAATACTTAAAATTACATTTTTCATTTAGTCTTTTTTCCCCTCTCCTACTTTACAAATTGCGAAGCAGCCAGTAGCGTCCGTTGTAATGAGAAATTTCAACTCCTCTTGTTACTGTAATGTGCAAGAGTCTGTTGGGTGTCACAAGCTCCTACATGTGAACGGGTTACTTGACATTCTCTGCTCTGTGTGCGTCTGCCTTCCCTTGCAGGTTCATGAACCATATGAAACATCATCTGGAGCTGGAAAAGCAGAACAGTGAGAGCTGGGAAAGCCACACAACCTGCCAGCACTGCTACCGACAATACATGACTCCATTCCAGCTGCAGTGCCACATCGAGAGCGCTCACAGCCCGATTGAATCCTCAAGTATAACATGAAGATCTGTACAGCTCATCCTGGCATGACCATTCACTTAGACACTTTGTGGACGTTTGTAATTTTCTTCTGTTTCCCTTTTCAGCCAATTGTAAGATTTGTGAGCTGGCGTTTGAGTCGGAGCAGGTGCTCCTGGAACACATGAAGGGGAACCACAAACCCGGGGAAATGCCTTATGTCTGCCAGGTCTGTTACTCATCACTGAGTCACGGTGTGATTTAATGTTTCAAGAGAAACACTCACTGATCATAAATCCTGTTTTACTGATTCCACAGGTGTGCAATTACAGGTCGTCTTTCTTCTCAGATGTGGAGACACATTTCCGAAGTGTCCATGAAAACACAAAAGACCTGCTCTGTCCGTTCTGTCTCAAAGTTCTCAGAACGAGTCATATATACATGCAGCACTACATGAAACATCAGGTATGAGGCTGAATGTGCCATTTCATTATTTGGATCTAAAGTCATAACTGATACAGAGCAATTCCTTTTTAAACAGTAAATTCTAAAGATTGTAAACAACATTTACGAGTTTGAACTCTCTTTTGGGTTGTACTGTTGGCTCCAAGTTTGGATTGATTTGGTTGTCCGCTGAGCACCTTACTGTAATACATAAAAGACTGACAAAAAAACCTGCTTCTCTTCACCTACCCTAAAGGAGCAATAAATATGGTAGAGTTGGAACCGAACAAAATTAATTGCCGCTCTATTAATAGCAATGAAAGTAGTTTCTTTCATACTTGCTATGATCTTTCAGTGAATCCAAGTGAAACATTTCAGCAATTAGCCTCTGGTCACAACACTTATTAATCATTGTTTTGTGTTTCTGCGCTCTGAATGCTTTTTCTATTTCAGAAAAAAGGGATCCATCGCTGTGGAAAATGCAGACTGAATTTCCTCACCTACAAGGAGAAAGTGGAGCACAGGGCTCACGTCCACAAGACTTTTAGGAAACCTAAAGCCCTGGAGGGTCTCCCTCCGGGTACAAAGGTCTGACCCAGTCATAACAACATCAGTGCAACATTCATCTTTTGCCTTTTTTGTGTTCTTAGATTTATACAAACTTAATTCACTGCCAGTTAATTCAGTGCCCATTGTGTTCTTGTTGCAGGTGACCATCCGAGCCTCCCTCACAGGAAAGACACCTGCATTGCCAGCCTCCCCTGATCGATCAGGCTTTATTGTCACTCCAGAGACAGCAAGTTTCAATGACTTAAAATCCAAACCTCCAGTCAGTGTGTCCAAGTCTAAATCACCCGCCTCTGGAGCAGGAAAAGCCAAGACGACTCAAAACAAGAAGCAAGATGGGCGAACGTCCAAGCACAACCTGTCACTGAGGAACCTCAGGTGGTTAAATGAGCTTTTTCATACAGCGGTCAGAAACAATGCAGTCACAAATCAGACTGATCAGCAATTAGAAACAACATAAAGTCAAATATTATTAGACATTTTTGGTGTTTTTAGCTTGATGACTGCTTTTTGTTGGTTTTATGTTGACCAGCCTCATGAATTTTTTTTACCTAAAAAAGGGCCCAGTTTTTAAATCAAGAAAACAGTCTAAATTTTTACTGGCCTCACTGAAGTCAGCAGCGTCGCTTGAGTCTAAAAATGTGTGGAGTTAGAAGTGGGCTGACCAGACCTCTGTATCTGCTCGGAGCCACATTAACCACAACTATACCTGAGTCTCTGATCGAGCTGACGAGTTAAATCTAGACGTTTTGTGACACAGTAATAGAAGCTGGTTTTGAGGTGGGGAGCACTTAATGCTGACTGAACTGATGGAAGGTCATCAAAAAGTTTAATGTTGAGACCCTCTTATTGTATAAATGAGTTAAATGTTTACACTGGAGATAATTTATTTTAACGAGATGTGAGATGTGCTCTTGTTTCTAGCATCTCTAACCCCAGACGAGTTCAGCTTTGAGTCCTCTGAATCATTCAGAAACCCACAGCAGCCACTAACATGGAGCCCCACCTCCTGGGTTCTCATGACAGGGGGGGAGCAAATTAATGGATGTTATTAAAGCCTAGCAGTACACAAAGTAGCTAATTGTGTTTTCAATTAATTTTCCGGACACTCTCCATTAGGCTGGCTAAATATAATATGGTGGAAAGCAGAATTTCTTTCTTTAAAAAATTAATGAGTGTGATATTTGGTTAATTGGGCTCAGTAATCAAAAACAGTACGCTGCCTTTAGTCACATGATATGGCCTTTTAAGCAGATCAGACGTAGTATAATGTAGTGGTGTTATAGAAGAGTTCAGACTAGTAGAATAAAATTAGGAACCTGCAGACAATTAAAAGAGGTAATTAGTTATAGGTTTGTGCATCTGCTGTAATGATCCAAATAATTCATTCTTTGTTTTATCTTAAAATCTGACTAGACCCATGAACAGAAATTATTTTCAGTGTTTAAACATCGGCCTCAACAGTATGGTTAAATTTTGTGTTTTCAGTGTCAGTGGAGGGCGCTACACGTGCATCGAGTGCAACACACAAGTGGACCACTTCTTTTCTCATTTCCCAATGGTTTCAAATTGTGGTGCATGCAAATACCGGACAAGCTGCAAAGTTGCTATCGGAAATCATATGATAAGGTGAGTAAAAACTTGATTTGAATCAGTATTTGAGTCAGTTTTAGGTTCATTGTCCTTATTTGACAAATGTGTTCTCTGCCCTTTTAATCAGATTCCATAGTACCATCACCAAAAACAGATTTTTGAAAATGGATCACAAGAAAAATTCATCGGCGTTAAAGTAGGTGCACCTATTAAGTTATATTTTGCACATCAGTAAATTAAGAGTTGAACATGACAAGATTCAGTTTTTTCTTTCAGACTGACCCTGGTCTGTCTCAACTGTGATCTCCTTGTGGATGCATCAGGCGGTGACCTGATGACCAAACATTTAAGTGATCGACCAAATCACACATGCAAAGTCATTCAAGAGAAAGGTATGTTTTTTTTTCTTCAGCACCCCCTGAGTCATGGTTAGTATTTAGTGTTACAAGTTTCTTGAAAAGGTTGTTTCTTTTTTTGACCCAGCAGATATCAAAGCCAAAGATCGAGTGTGAGTAGAGTTTTCGACTTATCTTTTTCTATATAAAATGTAGACCAAAAACGTTCATGCAGTCCTTAAAGAGGTACTCGTGTGAGTTCATAGCGCACTTCTATAAAGTCAAGCAACCTGAATAAAACGGTTTTAAAGAAGTCAAAGCAGAAGCAGCATCCTGACATATCCTGACAAGTGCCACAGACACTAAATCCCACAACTTTCCATGATGCTACTTGGTAGTAAAGTCAGCATGTATTTTTAACTCTTAACCCTTTAAAACTTTTCATGTCACCGGTGACAGGATATGACATGCACACTTCAAATATCCATAACTCCTCACCATTTGCACCATCTAAAAAGTGATACAAAGACATTACGATAAAGTGAGCAAAAGAAAACCAACTCTTAGCCAGGGGGAGGGGAGAGAGACGATAAAGAGAGGAGAGAAGAAAGATGTCAAGAAGGTCAGAAAGACTGAGCAAACAACAAAAGACGAGGAATGAAGAGGGAGAAACTTCATGTGAACCAGGGTATGTAAAAAATGTTTGTTCAAGCTAAGCTTTGTTTTTATCAATGTACAGTGGATGTTTACTGGCAAAAAGTTAGCTTGAATTTCATTGCAACATTATTTTTGTATGTACAGTGGATATTTATTTTGCCAAAATAAGATTCAACTTCACTGAAGCATTATTATCATGCAATGAAATATTAGGATTTTATTCTGTGCTAATGCAATGCATTTTATATCTGACTTATTCATTTTTGTACTTCATCTGGTCCCAGAATTTCCATTGGGATGAATGAACTCTATCTTACCTTATATTTATTTACTTTTAGGCCATCCAGTCCACCCGAGACCAGTCCCAGCCATGGTCAAAGACGGGGCCACAGTCCCGTACCCAGTCAGCGAGATGGAGGAGATCATGTCCGAAGCAGGTCACCTTGTCATCCTGCAGCAACTGCATTGAAAACCGAGGTTGACCCAGACGAACCGGGGTTCAGTCCCAAAAGAGCTCCTGGGGTTCAGCCACCTCTCAACAACCCCCTCTCAACTCCAGGTGAACTTTTCTCTCACTTTTTCGACAGTGAGGTTTTGAAAACATTGTGCCAAAACACCAACAAAAATGCAGCCAGAAATTTTCAAAGTGGGAAGAAGTTTGCCTGGAGAGACATTAGCCCAGAGGAGATGAAGAAGTACCTGGGCTTGTTACTGTACATGGCAGTGTGGGGCTTACCAAAGGTTTCAGACTTTTGGAAGGCCCACACTGCCATGTACAGTAACAAGCCCAGAGGAGATGAAGAAGTACCCGGGCTTGTTACTGTACATGGCAGTGTGGGGCTTACCAAAGGTTTCAGACTTTTGGAAGGCAAACACAATTTTCCATGTGGCCTTACCTTCCACTGTCATGTCCAGGGACAGGTTCATGGCAATTTCTTCAAGTCTGCATATGAGCGATCCAGCAGAGGATGCACTCAGTGACAAGAAGAGGGGCACAGAGGAATATGACCGTCTCCACCGGGTTAGACCTCTCCTGGACATCATCAGGAACCGCTGCCGGTCAGCTTACCATCCCAAGCAGCACATCTCCGTTGATGAGAGGATGGTTGCCACAAAAGGCAGGATTGCCATCAAACAGTATATGAAGGCCAAGCCAACCAAGTCGGGGCTGAAGTTCTTCGTACTGGTTGACGTGAACGGCTGCACTGTTGACTCGTCACTGTACATGGGTGAAGTCAACCACAGGATCAGGGAAGGGGCTCTCCTTTGACGTGGTGGTGTCACTGGTCAATAAAGACTACCTGCAGTCTGGATATATAGTGTATTGTGACAATTTTTACACAAGCCCCCTCCCCTTCCGTCATCTGGGCCAGCAGGGATTTGGGGCCTGTGGGACTTAGCGTCAAGATACAGTTGGTGTCCCGGTCACCAAAGAAAATGCCCTGGATAAAAGGTCACCAAGAGGCTCCATGAAGTGTATTGACACAAGAGAGGTCTCCATCTGTACAAACGTACATTCTGTGTGGAATGGAGAGACAGTGCTCTGCTGGCAGAAGACAGAGGATGGGCAGCACCAAAGGATCCCTGTCTGCAGACCAACAACTGTGCGGACATACAATGAACTCATGGGCAGGGGGTGGACGCAAGTGACCAGCTGCTGGGAACCAACACCACCCACAGGAAAACCAGAAGGTGGCATATAATGGTTTTCCAGCATTTACTGGACATTGCTGTTACAAACAGCTACATTGTTCAGAAGGAATTGTGTACCAGCCAGCAGAAAAATCCAAGAACACGTCTGCAGTTCCAGGAAGAGCTTGTTGCATTTCTTCTCGGAGTCCCGCTGAGCTGCAGGCCACAGATCACTGGCAACCACTTCCCTGTTCCCACAAGCCATGGACAGGAGAAGGAACAGAGAGCTGCCCTGGGGCGACGGCAGTGTGCTCTGTGCAAGAGGAGCACCCCATAGCAGTGTGAGCTGTGTGATGTGGGCCTCTGTCTGCAGCTGGAAAGAAACTGCTTCAGAGATTACCACGGCCAAAAAACGCCAGGAAAAAACAGGAAAATAAAAGGCCAGGAGTGACATATTTTTTTGTAAATATGTAATATAGTTCACAGTTGCACATTTAAAATTATTTTATTATGTAATTTCCATGTTTTAATCCAGCAATAAACTTGTAAAATCCATATCTGTTTTATTCTTTTCCCCCTTGAAACTGTTATTGCACAGACAAAACACGCAGTGATACTGAAAAACTGCCAGATATTGAAAGGTGAGCTTATCTTGGGAAAGGGGTAGAAGCACTCACTCATTGCACATTTCTACAGCCATATAATCAAAATAAATCCAGGTTGCCATGTGCCGTTGGAAAGCTCGCGATCTCTGCTTTCAGAAACCGTTGGAATTTTTTGAATTGCGCAAACCGTTCATTAGTTACCGTTCAGAGAAGCTCATATGACAAATGTGTGAAAGCTGGAGAATGTTGTCTGTGATTGTACGGTCGTACTGCGGAAGGCCTCGGGGGTAGGGATGGGAGTCCCGGCTCTTTTACGAGAGCCAGTTCTTATGGCGCCGTAAAAAGAGCCGGCTCTTTTGGCTCCCAAGTGGCTCCTCAGATTTTTTGTTGCTTAAATGAATTTATTACCAAAAATAATGTAAATTTTTGTGTAAAATGAATTACAAATGTACAAAACATACATTATATCAAATGTTTATAAGTTATAGTTCTTCTTATGCTCAGCATGGAATAGAGTGCTACAAAAAATAAATGTTAAAGTACAAAAACGAATACCCATCTGAATTTGACAAAAAGATCCAATCTCTGATTGTAAGTATAATATTTATAATCTTTTAGATAGACATAGAGATGCTTAGAGAATTACACAACAAAATATAAATGAAAATGTGTGAAACAAAAATGATGGATGCACAGTTCTAATGTGCCTGTGCAGGTTATTTGTAGAGCCTGCTGGATATAACATTTCAACCCTGCATACTCTGCCTTGGTATTGTGGATGTAATTGACATGCATCCAAATTTTACTACATTTCCTTCGGTCACTCATTTTCTCACCTTTCCAGCATGTTCTCTCTCTCGCTCTCTCAGTATCTCACAGACCTCACCACCACACCATGTAGTTGACCAATCACGTGTGGCTTGAACAGAAAAAAAAGCGGCTCCGGTCGTTCACGTCAAAGAGCTGTTTTGTCTGACACATCAACACTGGGGGGGTACCGTACTGTGTCATATATGAACGGAAAGCTCTATTTCTCAGTTTTCTGGTCCTTTTTAGATTCTTTAGATATTGCAGATGGTATAGGAGTTACGGATATTTGAAGTGTGCGTGTTAAATCCTGTCACCGGTGACATGATCGGTTTTAAAGGGTCAAGTCAACATAACAATATGGTCCCTTTAATTTGACCTCTTGTCCACTTTTACTAACTACACACTAGCTGTTTACTTATGACTATTTTTTGTTTTTAATATTAAGCTCTGTTCAATATTTGTTCATTTTTTTGGTGATAGTTGAGAAGAACTATGACTGTTCATGTGAAATATGTTGTTATCATGCTGCCCTCTTACTTTTTGTCCAGGCACCTCCTCATGCGGCAGCCAGCAAAAGTCCAAGTGTACTTCTTGACATCAGCATCTGGGCAAAGTCCAAAGGAAACAAACTTGAAACCAGCCGAAAGTGTCACATCTGGAAATGTAACGGCTGAGCAGCCAGAACTGGAGCCAGTGTTACCAGCAGGCGATGAGGAAAAAGATCCCACAGAAACGAGTGCCACTGAAGGTTCCTCTAAAGGAGACGTGAAGCAGCTGCAGCCCGATTTATCATCTTGTGCGTCAGAAAGCAGCGTAGGTGTCTGCGATGACTTGGTGGGTAACTCCGAGAGCCCAGATGTCGGAGATCAGCTCCCCGTCTCTGTGACTGTGACCGAGGAACAACAACCTGAACAAGACTGAACCTGTACATCAACTGAACATTGCAAATGACAAATAGGACTGAAACGTATCAATTGAAAAACAACCTCTGCAGAGTTTTTTTTTACGAATATCAAACTCATGATGTTGCTTTGGCTGTTAATAATCTCCTTCAGATTCATGTGTTCGGCACGACGGTTTTAACAACTGGAGAAAATATTTTATCACAGGTTTTTGTTTACTCCTCTGTGAAACTTACATCGCCTAACTATATGTAAAAAAAACTTGAGATTTATAAATACAAAAAAATCCTCTGAAGTCGTCTTATTTGCCCTGTAAACTTTATGGATAAAGAGTGTGCAGTCGCAGGATTATTCTGTACCTTGACTGATTCCAGACTTTGTTTTAATTGGCTTACGCTCGTTTTATATTTCTTAAAAGATCCAAATGTCCGTATAAAGTCAGTATTTAAAACCTAAAGTAGGGGGCATTATCCTTTAGAAGGGTGTCCATTGGCCGAGTTCTCTGATGTCTGTCAGGTGATTTATATATTTTTAATTTGCTTTAAACATAAATTTGTCTACAACTTTGACTGTAAAACGCCACCACATTATCTGCTAATCATGCTCAGTGGCATAGAATGTTCATGCTCAAATTCTGCATAAGGTCTCCCTAAAAGTGTGCACACTGACATCATGTATTTTTATCTTTGATTGTTTCAGCAGTTTTAGGCCCCCTTTTCAACAGAGAATATTTTTGCACTGTTATTTTGAGTTAAGCTTAAATTGTTTGGGCTGTTAAGTGAACAACAGATTGTTTTGGGTTTTTTTTATTTTACCTTTCTTTCATCTGTGGTTTGGTGTTATTGTATGATTTATATTCTTTCTGATGTGATCTCTAAGCTGCTCCCTTTACATTACATCTGGTGTTATACCAAAAAACTAAAACATACATCGTCACTGAAATGTTTACATGGTTTACAGACAATTACTGATCGTGGCAGAAAAAAGTGATGTAGCACCTTAATCTTTCATTATCACCTGCTGGTTTTGAACGTCGCAGACTAATACTGTCGTCTGAACACTCAAACAGCTGCTTTAAATCAATAAGAAATACAGTAGTACAAGTGTAGAAAATAGTCGTGTCAAATTTTATTCTCCAAAGGAATGTCATCTTTGTGAAATGTGTGGCTTAGAGGGGGGCATAGGTGAAAAAGTGGACTAACGGTGAACCTATGTAGATTATGTTGTTCAGCTGTGTCGAAAGTCCAGGCTTGTGAGGGTAATGTGTACACGCTACCATTGGCGTAGATACTCAGTGTGGTACTTCAGTTTGATTAAATCCATTAGCCAACTATTACGCCCCAAATGCTGGTTGATTAAGTTGCCTTTTATTTTTCATTTACTGAAAAAAGGACAAATTCCCTGTAGCTGTGGGAATATTTTATACTATGCCATTTGTTTGATTTTGTGTGGCTTAATATGTTGAAAGTAACTGGTCACTTCATGGGTTTTTAAGGAGGGTTTTCACTCGTGTATATATAGTAGAGCTGTAGGGGCAAGTCTGCAAATGTATATATGTCTATGATGGCACTATAAATGTAACCCACCGAACCTGTTTTGAATGCATTCCATGGAGATCGACAAACTGGGTCTAGAACAGTGGTTTATTGATGTTGGTTATGTAAATAAATCTTTACTACAAGACTCTGCATGTTATTTTTTGCAAATGTTGCTCTAAAGAAGCCAGACCTGATCCTGTAGGTAAAGTTTACTTATCACTAAGGCATATATGGCATGTAATGTAAGCCTTCACGTTTGTTATACACCTGCTTATTAGAGGGGGGAAATGGGTGAAACATAAACAACTAGTTGACGGTTAAAAGTAAAGTTGTTACTTTCTTAAGGAACAGAATAAAAAATGTTCACAGGTGCAGTTGCCAAGTATGGCAAAAATAATAGGAATAAGAACAAAGGAATCATGGGGATTGAGTGCTGTTGGACCTGTTAGAGGGCTGTGAACATACTTAAAGAACAGAATTGAATTCTATTGATTGTTTTTAAGCATTTGTTGCTCTAGAAAACGGCAATGCTACAACAATGGACGTCATGAAACAACTAAGTAGGCTCTGTATTTGAAATGATTGGCTTTTTGTATAGTTCTCATGGAGTGGCAGAAAGGAACAGCACATCAGGAAGGTTGGATGTAGAGGGAACTGATCCTGGACAAGGGTTTGCACATACTGATTTGCATAGAAACCAAAATTAGACACTCACTGTTTAGTCACTTAGAAAGAACGAGGCGAGCTGTAGAGTCTGCATAACTTACAGTGTATTTTGGTTTTGTTCCTTGCTCTTCTTTTTGTTCCTTCACAAAAAAGGACACAGGCAATTTAAGATTTTTTTTCCTTTTCTCTGATTTTTAATTTCTGATTTAATTATGATGAACTTTACTTGAATGAACCAATAAATTATTTTTTATTCATTCCAGACTTCCTCTCCCCACTTTCCAGCTCCTCCTGGAAGATCCCAAGGCGTTCTCGGGTCAGATGAGTCATGTAATCCCTCCAGCAAGTTCTGGGTCTAACTTGGGATCTTCTCCTAAATGGATGTGCCTATAAACCTGCAAAGGAAACTCCCAGGAGGCATCCTAATCAGATGCCCAAACCACCTTAGCGGGGTCCTTTCAATGTGAAGAAGCAATCCACCAGCTTCCGACAGACAACCATGGCCTCAGACTTTGAGGTGCTGATTCTCATCCCATCCACATCACACTCTGCTGCGATCCACTCCAGTGTCGCTAAAGATCTTGATCTGATAAAGCCAACAGAACCATGTCATCTGCAAAAAGTTAAAATTTGACTCTGAGGTTCCCAAACCTGATGGTCTCTTCACCTCAGCTGTGCCTTGAGATCCTGTCCATGAATATCACATACACAGGAGCAAACAGGAGCAAAACAAGTTTGACCTGAAAATACAAACACAGCTCTCAGTTTGGTTGTACAAGGCCTGGACGGCTCATAGCAACGACTCCGGTGCCCCATGCTCCTGCAGCACTCACCACATGGTTCCTGGGGGGGGGGAGTCGTGGGCTTAAGTGTGGACTGGATGGTCAAACTCCCATGACCCACTCAGTAACTCTGCAAGGATAAAGAGCTGGTCCACTGTTCGACTGCCATGGAATCCACATTCTCCTGCTAAATCAAATATTCAGTGATGGATTGGTCCCTTTACGGACCATGGAGTTAACTTTCTCAGATTACACCAATTTATCATTACCTGTATAGACATTGAAATGCCTTTATACTGAACAATCAAAACTGGCTCACAGAGCATAATAGTAGAAATGCTGATCTAACAGTAAATTTTATTTATTATTATACTATATATTTATGTTATTTCAGGCAAAAGGGTAATTAAATGTGATGTGTGGATATACATATCATTGTATTTTATCATATTATTACTACATGTACATCATACATGTAGCAGGTGAAATGATGTATGTTCTAAGTTTCCCAGACCTGACGTCACTGTCAAGGTTCATTTTTATTGGCTGAGCCCACATCGTTCCCAGGACAACGAAACGCCGATCACCGGGGAAACCGAGGCACTCTTCAGCTTAACTACCGACAACTCAACAAAACAATAGTTGTGCGTCGGAACTTATATTAAATTAGTCAATTAAAAGTTTCTTTAAATGGTAAGATAGTTTTTCAAAGTTTTAAAAAGCGGGAGTCGACGAAAAGAACCGCAAACATGGTGAGTGCTCGTTGCCAAACCGAAGTTAGAGTTAGCTTCACTGCTACTAACAGTTAGCTCGGTTAGCTTTGCTATTCACCTGGCAGGTCTTTCTCAGTGTTTTCTCCTGTGTCTGTTTCACTGACACAGAGTCGTAACTGGAAGTACAACCGGCAGCAGAGGTTACTGTCTCAGCGCCAGAACCAGGAGCAGCACCGGCAGGAGGAGGCCCGGCGTGTGGACCGAGAGAGGCAGCTGCAGGCCGGTCTGAAGGAGCAGGAGAACAGTGAGAACAGGAGACACCTGCGGCAGGTGCAGCAGGAGCTGAAGGAGAGGCAAATGAAGAGCGCTCTACTGCAGGTCTGTGTTTCTGTTGTTGGACATTTAATAGGCCACCACTATCAATTATGCTTTGTTTAAATATAATCCAACAGGAAAATTTCAGCCACTAAGAGCCTCCCACGTCTTACTTCTTGGTATAGAACAGAGGACACACCTAGTCCTTTATTGTGGAAAAAATGCAGTTTTACACAATACAGTTTCTATAAACAAGACAATTACAGAAAGCATAAAACACTTACTTTACGATACATATATACACAAATATGAAAAGTATACTGTACACATACCCAAATTATGTACAATATGACTGAATATTTTTATTGCAAAGACATTTGGTAGTATTGTGAGTGGTGATAGGGCTTCTTTAGCTTATATCTTCTTGCATGATTACCCAGTTAATGTGCTTAAACGGTACACAGAGCAGTTAAACAGTAAAAATAATTTGAAGAGGAGGTGTAATGTGTTTGTTAAATAAAATCCCTTAACCTATTATTACAGCTACAACAATTAACCAATTATTTGTCAACTATTTTGATAACCGAATGATTGGTTTGGCATTTTCATAAAAATAAAATAGTAAAAATGGTTAACTTAGCCCTAACCCACTTCTATGTCAGTAAACATCTCCTGGATGTTGTCAAAACAAAACATTTGAGGATGCCATCTTGTGCTTTAGCAAACACTGACAGTTTATAGCCCCAACAACTAATCAATTAAAAATAAATAATCAGAAGATGAATCAATAAATAATCATTAGTTGCAGCCCTACTTATTTTTAGGATCAGATCTGCAACTCTTTCTTGACAAAACTTTCAAGACTTTACAAATGTACTAGATATGTAACATTTACAGGTGCTATGATAATTAATGTCTCCTTTTTTGTTCAAAAAATTCACAAATGTGGTGGTAGTTTATATGTTAAGTGCTGCTCCTTGTTTTATGGGCAAAATGGAGCTATTTCTGTATAGCTGTAGTAGTGAACAGTGGTCTCAGTTTTTTCAACAGTTGGTTAATTTTTGTTATATATGTGTATATGTATTGACCAACAAAGCTGGTAAAATCCATGACCAATAGGAGATCCAAACACAGTTTTATATATAACACTATGTTGTATTGTAAAGGTATTTACTGCATCTTACCTAAACTTGGGTGTAAATAATGAGAATTGAATGTGACTTTCAGGCAGAGGAGGAGAGAATAAACAGGGAAAGGCAACTTGAACAAGAGGAGAGAATGGCTAAAGAGCTGGCCCGCATCAACTATGAGAAGCAAAAAGAAGAGAAAATGAGGCAGTATATCAAAGAGAACAGGTACAGACTTAATGTTTTTGGGGTCAGTAAACAAATGCAACACTTTATTAATCTTTTTCTTCTGCTTGTGTCAGTTTGTGAAAGGCTATAACTTTCTGCACTTTCCAGCGTGGAGATTCGGGAACTCGAGTCAAAACTGAAGTCTGCGTATTTGAACAAGGAGAGAGCTGCACAGATCGCTGAGCAGGAGGCCATGAGGTTTGAGACAATGGTGAGTGATGCTCTTGTTGGTTCAGTTATCAGAAACTGTTCTCCATTTCCTGAATGATTGGTTTTTTTTTTCGTTGCATGAAAGAAACCAGAAGACATGATAAAGTTTCTTTAAACACTGAAAATGTAAGGAATAATACGTTATACACTCTTTGTTCAGAGCCTGCTTAGGAGTAAAAAAAAAAAAAATTAACTCTTGCTTCTAAGAGTAAGAAATTGTCAAGAAAGTAGTAAGTTCCTTATACCTATAGGTAATCAAAAAGAGGAGAAAAAAAGAGATTATTTAATTAGCAACGTTTCGGTCTTAGACTTTCATCAGGCAAACATTTGTAAAATGGGCAGGACATCTTAAATAGGAAGTCCCTACAAATGAACCTGCATCCAATCCTTTACAAACTGACATTTTTTTGTAATTTTTTTTGTATTTACACTTGATAATTTTAAGAAACCATCATATCTCTTTTGATTAACTGTAGTATTGTTCTTGTCACTATTATGTCAGTTTGGGTTTGATTGACCCCTTATTTCTATGTAGTTTAGAATACTCCTTTAGTTTTTGTTTTGTGTTTGCTCTCTCATCCAGGAAGCTGATGCTTATTGTCTGTTTGTCAATTTGTAACTGATTGGATGCAGGTTCGTTTGTAGGGACTTCTTATTTAAGGTGTCCTGCCCATTTTACAAATGTTTGCCTGACGAAGGTCTATGACCGAAACGTTGCTAATTAAATAATCTCTTTTTGCAAGTGAGACAGTGTGCGGGAGCTTGTTCTTCTACTTTATACCTATGGGTAAAATGCTCCAAGAGCAGCTTTTAGCCAGATTTAAGAGACATTCTCAAATACAAAGATTGTACTTCCATGGTAAAGTCTATAGACTATACACTGTACATGTCTCTTCTGTGACGTTAGCGGGAGGAGGCAGACTATGGTCGCAAGATGAAGAGTGAACGTGAGCGAGCTGCCGTTGAGCAGCAGAAGCTGGATCAGAAACGCCATGAGGAGCTGGTTCAGTATCAGAGACAGCTGGAGCAGCAGCTCATGGACAGAGAGCGCCAGAGACAGGAGGCATACGAGGAGTTCCTTAAAGAGAAGCTCATGGTGGACGAGATTGTCAGGAAGATTTACGAGGAGGATCAGATGTGAGTCATTACTAATTCTTACACTCTTCAACATGAATGCAGAGAAGCACTTTGTATTGCTTCATATCAGTAAACAGATAAGAAAGTAGTGTAAGAAGTGGTTCAGTGTGAGTATACATTTCAAGTAGAGTGCCCATCTAGAGAAAACATCAAGATAGTACAATGTAATGCGCTTATTGAAAGAATCTTTTCCTGAAAGGGAGCAACAGCTGAAACTGGAGAAGGTCAGAGCTACACAACAGCACATTGACGAATTCAAGAGACAGCAGGCCGAGTGGAGACGCATGGAGCAAGAAAAGATTGAGGCCGAGAACAGACGCATCATGGAGTTTGCGAAGCAGCAGCAGGACATGGAAGAGACCAGAATGGCTAAGATCCGAGAGAGAGAAGAAGCAAAGGAGCATCTGCATAAAATGGTTGAGACAACTTTTTATCGAAGGCCAGTCGAGTTATCTATTCAGTGACAAATAAGGTAATTACCTTCTCTGTTCTGTAGCTGTGTGGGAAGATGGAAGAGGAGAGGCAGCAGCGTGAAGAGATGGAGCGGGTCCGCGAGGAACTTTATTTAGAAGAGCAAGAAGAGGCTAACAGGCAGAGGGAAATAGTAAGGATCACTATTTTACTCTCACTTTGCTGATTCTACAGTGACAACAAAAAGACAACTAAATGTATTGTTTATGTAATGAATATTAGAGCTGCAGATAATCATTATTTAAAATGTCAGTTAATCTACCAGCATCTTTTAATGAATTATTTGATCTATTAAATGTCAGGAAATCTGTGAAAAATGGCCAACATTTCCTATTTCACTGAAACACCTGTCCAAATCAAGAAGATTTTTCATTCTAATACAGAAAAAAGAACAAAACTCCCACCTTTGAAGAGCCATGATGTGGAATGTTTCACATGTAACTTAAATTGTTGTGGAGTTACTGTACAGTAAACACAAAGTTGTAAATGTCTTTACTGTCAGAAAAGTCTTACTTTCATCATTTTTAAGTGACACAAACTTTGAATGCTGCCTTCCACAAACCCTTTGAACAAAGCAGTTTGAGTGTGTTAGTTAAGTCACCCAGTTAGATAACTTAATTAACAGGAATTCTGACTCCATTCTCTGCGGTGCTTCCTCTTGGTGGGCAGTGTGTTTCTGAGAGTGGATTTCAGTGCACCTTAATTCTCTTGATGTTTCTTAAACCTTCATCTAACAGGAAGAGATGGAGAAGAAAATCAGACAGAGGCTGATGATGCAGCAGAGCTGCCAGGAGCAGATGGCTTTCAAAGAGATGCGGAGGCAGGCGGAGAAAGAGGAAGAGGAGGCCTTCAGGAAAACTATGATGGCTAAGTTTGCAGAGGACGATCGGATTGAGCAGATGAACGCCCAGAAACGACGCATGAAGCAACGTGAACACCAGCGCGAGGTGGAGAAACTGATAGAGGACAGAAGGCGGCAGCGTGAGGCCGACATGGTATGAATGTGTCCCATCAAGAAAATAGCATTTGTACTAGTTTGAGTACTTATTTTACCACAGAAAGTAAAGATTTGACAAGAGTTAGTGAAACGTAATACATTGTCCTGTCAGTTTGGAATGGCCTACCCTGTTCATAACATTTTCAAAACTCTCTTCAAGGAAATGGAGGCTAAAGAAAGAGCGGCTGAGGAGGAGAGGGAGGCGCTGCGCAGACAGATAATTGAAGAAGAGAGACAGCGACTCCTACAACGTCACGCAACAAAACTCCTGGGATACTTCCCTAAGGTGAGAGACAGCGTGTGTGAATCAGAACCTTCACTGAGCTTCACATACCAGTGTATGACTATCGGTGTGTATATTTTTTCAGGGCCTGCTCCGTGAAGATGACCTGCAGCATTTTGATGAAGACTTCAGAAAACACTTTCAGTCGCGTCGGGCTGATATCTTCTCTGAAGACGGCTGGGACGATGATGATTAAACTTCTTCTTCCGCTGTGCCACTAGAGGGCAGTTTAAGGTCACGGTGAATGAATTAAAAGTTTTAATGACCACTAATACATTTTTCAATATTGTTATCTGACAGCAGTTGTTTTGATTTCAGTGACAATAAAATGATTTTGGACATCTCTTTATTAGAACTGTACTGACAGGATCTTCATTAAAGTCATCCCAAAAAGACCTGCTGACTGAATGTGATCATGTTTATTAGACAAACATCTTCATATAAGTTCTATGTGAATTCAAACTGTAGGCTTTTGAAATGTCAGCTTAAATTCTGAGACTGCAAACTAAAGTTCTTTACTCCACAACACACAGACATGTCTTTAAAAATTAGGTAGTCGCTTTTAATCAGCTCTCTTTGCTTCATAAAAATGAAATGTGGACGGATTGTTCATGACTTCCCCCAGTCCAGAGCTTTCATGAACTCGTCTTCTGTGAAGGACAGCAGCCTGGCAGCTTCAAAATGCATCTGTGCACAAAAAGACGACGTTAATTTCATTAAAAGCTGTAAACATTTTATATATGAACAAGAGTATGCAGTGAAATTTACCTTTTGTCTTTTGAGAATGTCGATCAGCTTGAGCTGTTTCTTGAATCCAACGATGAGTTCAGCTTTCTGTTTCTTCAGCATTTTGTTTTCAGCAAGTATGTTTTCTTTACTCTGATGCTCCTCACTTATCTTGTCCTTAATGACCAGAATCAAAAAGAATGAAATCAGTGGAAGTGCAGCAGGACTTTACCTTGTTTGTGCAACATAAAGTCTCAGTTACAAACCAGATTTAATTCAGTTTGAAAATGAGGTTTATGTTGTTTTAAAAGGAGCTACTCAAACAGTTTTCCTCCCCTACGATCTTAAGATAACATATTTCACAGATACTTTTACTGCACAGCTGCTTTACATAAAAAACCTCCATGCTTCAGTTTGGGTGTTTATGCCACCAGACTGTGTGGCATTGTGAAGTTTAGCATTGTGGAAAGTTAGTAAGCTGTTTTCAGTAGATTTTCATCTCATAAAAGAATGCATTATGTTCTTACCTTGACATTAACACATTATTTTACTTATACATTACACTCATACTCTTATATCTACATGGCTTCCTATGATGTGACACCTCATTTTCCTGCTGTGCCTCCTTAAGAGGAATTGATAGTTTTTATTCAATTACAGATTAAGTGCTGTGATTGTTATGCACGTGGTCTTGTTTTTCTGGCCTTTTAAGAAACCAAAATTCCTGTTATAAAGTCTCTACTCCCAAAACTAGTTACATTTTTTTAAAGAATTGCTATGTTGTCGGGGAGGGGTGGCTAAAACTTCTTTGGAGAGCAGCAAAAATTTCTCCGTCTGAAAAAAAATCCTGGTTTGTGTTATTTTAAACGTACTCAATGGGTAACATCAACAGCAGAATAAGAACCATGTTAAAAGGAAACGTGTGGTCTCTAGTTTCTCCACAAAGGATGAGAAGGTGAATTCAGGTAATTGTAGAAAACAAAAGCACCTTTTGCTGATATGGCTCTATTTAGAGATGTCTTGTTTTATAGACAGGTTACAGTTAAGATGAACAAATTATCTATCAAGGGAAAACCTTTTTTAAATGACAGAAAGAAAGGTGAATATGAATAACGGTAAACACACCCTTGTTTGGAAAGAAAAGTTATCTTACAAGCCAACAGCAGTTTTGCTACACATGAAAGTCTACAACTTGTTAAAATCATAAAAAATCACATTTGAATGCGTGCCAAGAAGCGGCATGGTGGGCTCACCTTGTTCGTCTGTTTCATCTTGTTCAGTTCAGTCTTTAACCTCTCCACCTCCTCCAGAGCTCTGTTCAAACGGACCTCCACGGTGCTGTGAACAGCTGCTGCTTGTTTGTGGGATCTGTTCAGATTTTCTATTTCCTGCGCAGAGCACAGACAGGAAGTAATCAGGCATGAACGGCTCACATGAATGATGGAGGATGGTGTCAGCTTGTTAATAAGAAATATTTGGAGCAGTTGTCAGTCTTGATAGATCAGACCGGAGAAACGCTCTCATATCATGCTTCACTTGTCACTGACACAAACCTTGTGCAAACCAGACGCTTGCAGCTGAAGGCCGTCACATTTTTTGGCCGACTCCTCGGCTAAAGCTCTGTGCTTCTCAATCTGTGTTTGCTGGATGCTTGTGGTCTTCTGCAGTCTGGCTCGATCCTCCTCAAGCTCCTTAATTTTTGCACTAAGCTTAGAATTTTCATCATCCTGCAATGGCAGAAAGACAAAGTTAAATTTATTGAGTGTCTACAATGTTTGAGTAAAGTCATTTATTAGAAACAACAATCCAGAATTAATACTGTTAGCACCACTGGTTTACATTTTACAGTACCTTCTTATAATATTCACTCGATAGCTGATCCAGCTCCTCTTGCATAATGCGTAGCTTTGCCTTGAGAACTCGCATCTGAGCATCTGAAATGACTTAGAATAGAACAATAAACACAATCAGACATACTGTATGAGCCAATGCAGGACGACATTCACTCGACGCCACACAAAATATACATTAAAGTCTTATTTAACTTATCACATTATTACTTAATGTAAAGCTTTAATTCAGATTTCATTTTGGATTCTGAGACAGCAGGATTTGCTGATATAATTCCGTAGTAACTAATAAGTCCCACATCAACTCTAACACACAGATCTTCTTTTGATCTTCTTAGAAAATGTAAAAAATTAATTTGAAGACTCATAAAGCACAATTGTTTGCATGTTATTAGTTTAGTCAGATGTGTTAGTCTAGAACTGTGACTAAGATGAAGATCAGACCACAGTTCATCAATAATCAATGACATTAACATTACCTGATCCTACATTTTCTCCAGTGTTGGTCACATCATCCACAGCATCTTCATGGGTAACAGCGTCTTTCATCTTCTCCTCCATGCTCTGAATCGTCTTTGCCAAGAAAAAATCTGCTGAATCTTCGACAGCTGCAAAATCCTGTCCCTGAGACACCTTTGAGGTTCTGAAATCAACCAAACAACGTAAAGACTTCTGGGGGCCTTAAAAAGGATATTATAAATAATACAGAACACAGTTTAAAAAAGCCATGACTCACATAATATTTTTTATTAGGATTAAAAATATTTGTGATGGAATTAGAAAATATACAAAGTCAAGCTCACACTGATTTACGGTGAGGCTCCTTCCCTTGTTTTCCTGTGCATTTGTTTTGCGATGCTGATGTGGTCCTTTTTTTGGTCACCATCTAAAACACAGCACAATGTAATGTAGACCTGCAGATTGTAAACCATCAGAATGTTTAAGAAATACAGACATCCTGAATTTATCTTCTGAACTGATACCTTCACACCAGGCTGTTGAGGCTTTGTTATCCTGTAAGTAAGACACAGAGAGACAGCAGGTCGATACAAACGCACATTTATGGTGCTTTAATTATCAATAAATATCTGAATATATCTGTCTGATCAGAGGCTGGAGTGTTTCACCGAAATACATGTAGACTTTTTAGGAAATTAACAACTAAAAAAACTGCAGTCGTTCTTGTAGCATCCTCCACCTTCTTCACTTCAGAGCTTTAGATTTTTATTACCTGGAATCCTCCTCATCTTCAGTGTCCGTAAACAGGATGTTGGATAAGGGCTTGGACAGAACTTCAGTCTGTTCTCTCTAAAATCAAACAGAGAACCAGCTTAAAAGTAAATCTGCTACTCAAGATTTAATGCCCTTTTCTCAGCCTTCCCCATCAGCTGACATTTTTCAGTGACATGATACATATATGTTAATAACTTACCATGAGCTGCTCCGCCTGTCTCACTAGTTCTGCTGTTTTGGCTTCAAGTTCTGCATTTAGGAGTCTGATGGAAATAAAATGTTGATAAACAACTTTGTATCATAATTATAATTTCTTTAAAAGGACCGTAGAGCTGCAGAAAACTAAAATTAATCCAGATATTTAAAGAAAGTCCCTTTTTTAATGTTGGAGGGAGAGGTTTTCTATTATTGTGCCCTAAAGTGCACATGGTTTGAGCAAAATCCCCTTTCAAACTTTAATGTATGGACACTCTTATATGTGGTGTTAAGGTAATGAAAGCATTTGTTAAATAGCGAAAACCAAAGTCACCTATGCTTATTATTTGCAAGTCTACATGACAGCTTCTCTTTAGGCCTGATTAAGGAGTCAAATGAAGCTGAAGGAGTTCAACAAAGGGCCTTCATTTAGAGCAATTTATTCTGCAAGAAATATTTATCTTACACAATTCAATGTTTTGATTAGTCAGAAGGGGTAATCGGATAGTTATATAAATAAAATATTTCAAAATGAAGAAGAAAGAACAGAACGTCTTACTTATATTGTTCTTCTTTAGCGAAAAGGTCATCTGTGTGTTTCTTTGTTGGACCAGAGGCAGATTTTGCCTGCGGCCTTGAGTCGACCCTCCTGGACCTTTCAGCCTTACTGGTAGAGGCTGGGCGTCTCTTTGTCTAAACATCAACCAAACAACAAAACAGAGCAGGAAAATTTAATATATTAGGTGCCTAAGGGGGGATTTTACTTCCCCGATATCAGACAAAACTGTCAATTTAATCTTGAGGAGTGGACGCATTCAAAGGTCTGAACCCTGGCAGAAATTTTACATTTACTGGGATTAGTGCCAATTAGTATTTTAATGTAATCCACAGTATTCGTTTATACACCACATTGGAACATACTAACATAACAGAGCATGTTTGCAAAGCTAGTCTGCTAGTCATTGAGAACAAGGATGAGATTTGCCCTTTTTATGTATTTGCACAGTATAAAAATAAAATGGAACTAAGTGGGGGTTTGCACATTGAGAGAGTCAGCTAAACACCTACAGCACTCATACACTGTAACTAATGCAATTAATAGAAATATTCATAACGCTGTCTTTAACATTTAGCTTCATAACGCGGAATGTTTGCGGAAGTCGATACGTTTGTTGATAAAGTTGAAAGCAGGTGAAGTGGCTGTTATCTTTAAAGTTTTGCTAGCAGCACAAACCCATTTCTAGTCAAACATCTGAGAGACGAACAGGAAAAAATGACACTACAAACCTGCAAAACGACGGGCTGAAGCTTTTTATCCAAACTTCTTTCAGCCATTGTGCCACACAGAGAGGCGACGCGGCTCTGGTCGCGTAGCAACAGCACCTTCAGCGCGCTCACACTACGGCGGCCTTTGAATGACATTTGAAAGGCGATTTTTTTTTACAGCCACAATTTGATCGCAGCAGTTTGTATTTAAACAGTAACAAAACATACTAATGATAATATGTAATCAAAATATCTACGATTGATGAATTGAATTACTTAATCAATTATATTTAAAAGGTTTGTTACTAAACAGAAAACAGCTGGATTGAAATTCTGGCTATTACATCATCAGTTTCGGTGGTTCACTGCTAGGGCAAGGCAATGGAGTTGTATGTCTACAGCACATTTCATGATATGTAGGCTCAAAGCTGCTTTATATTAAAAGCACACAGTGTGTGTTTTGGAAATGTCACAATTTGTCCCATGAAAGCACAACTTTTATAACTGGATTTGTTGAAAGGACCCACTATAGCCACCAACCACACCTTAAAGTTCTCCTCTACTCAGTCAAGCGCTGTATTTTTACTTCACTTAGGCGCCAAGTTGCAGATTGACAGAGTTTGACATTAAGCTTGTTTTCACATTCATCTGAGAAACTGGTTCTTCTGTCCTCATCATAAATCTGTCTTTAACACGTCTACATACAGGGTGGTTTTGTAAAGTCACTACCAGTCTAGAAGCCAGTAGTGGTCCAGTTACAACTTGTACAAACTTGAGAAAAGCATGTACACTGAGAACAGAGCTTTTCCTGAAACAGAAAAGGAGAATCAGACTCACACTAGCTGAAACCAACAGATTCAAACTTTCTTTTTTTTTAACTATTTAGATTCACTTTTTGTAAAATATAGTATGAGACATAAATTAGAAATCAAGGCAGAATTCTTTTGCAAGTCTTAAACTATGTCTGGAGAGGGGTTCACTGTAAAATCTACATCATGTTGTTGATGTAATGTTTTTGTGTTGCATATTCCCAAACAAATAGCAACAGTAGAAGTATGCAGCTCTTTTTCGCAACTAAAATACCACTGTATAGAAATACTCTATAAATAAAAGCCATGCATTTAAAAATTTTCTTAAGTAAATGTACCAAAAGTAAAAGTGCCCATAATGCACAATGACATATTTAAAGGGATGTTTCTTATTGGATTATGATAACTGATGGATTGTGTTCATCACTTAAAGATTGGAGCTGATAGAGGTAATTTAACTAGTTTATATGGGTTGTCTGTTGGGTATCTTGCAAATTTTCCCTCGAGGATCCATAAAATTTTGTCTCAATCTATAATATTACATAACAATGTATTATTATCATAATATTACCATTGGTCTAACTCTGTAAAGGAACTGAAAGCATCAAACAAATATGGTAGAGTAAAAAGTATTGCCTCTGAATTGTAGTGATGTAAGATAACAGAAAATGGAAGTATTTGAGTAACCTAGTAACTCAAAATCAAATATGTGAGTAAATGTACTTAGTTACTTCCACCACTACTAGTACTACTACTAGTACTACTACCACTGCTACTACTACTACTCATAATAATAATAATCATAACAGTATCTCTTTTAGTGCTGTGCTCATGTCAGCAGTATGCATATAAAACAGAATAGCCCTATTTAAAGCCACAGCGTTAATCACAGTCTGGTGTCTTCTGCTTACATCTTGTTTTTAATGCTGGGCGGCTCAGTGCGCATGCGTGTGCCCAGCAGGCACTACTCACCGTGCACATGCAGAGAAATCTCATAACGTGCGGGGCAGAGCACACCGGAGGGACCCGCTAGTTTTTTTTGTTTTTGTTTTTTTGCAGCTGCCAGCTTTGCTGTTTACTCTCGCCGGTATTTATATCCATGCATCCCGCCGTGTTGGACGGCGGCACGTAGCTCCGCTGCACAGCCGCTTGAGGTGACCGACTGCCGGACTCGGATCGAGCGATGTCGGAGGAGGACTGGGTGGCAACAACAACAACAACAGGGCGCGCTGCTGTCCCGTTAGCATCGCTACGTCCGCCGGTCCATGTCGTTTAACTCTGCCGGGCGACTGCACCCGTCCGCCCCACCCGTCCAGTCCAGTCCTGTCCCGAGGCCCGACGCGATGGCCGAGGAGGACCCCCAGCAGCCGGACCGCGGGGCGGGGAGCCTGCCCGGCCTGCTGCCCGTGCTGCAGGGCGCTGAGGCCGGCGCTCTGCAGCTCAGGATCAAGAACTCCATCTGGTGAGGAGATGTTCACACACTGCTGTGCATGGTGCAGGGCAAATTCATCACCTGGTACCAGATTCACAAAGTTTCTAGTTTTTTCTCCTTGACCTTAGATATGGGGTCAGTTTCATCATCTTCCCTTTCCCATTTATTCTTAATGGTCATGGTTAAACAGAAGTTACAGTACCACAATATACGAATACTGTATTACCAGTAAAAGTAACATCTGCAACATGTACTTATAATATGCAAAAAAACTTTTTAAAGTACTCGTTAAGCATTAGATTGGCATCATGTGGGTGTTACATTGATTTTTAAGTACATCTATAATTGAATATTCATGCTTCAGTGTGTAAGCTGCTGCTGCTGTAGTTGTTTTTTACCTGCACACAGAAACTCATCATATTGTATATTGTAACCTGCAGGTAAAAAAATAACCTGCAACTGTTAAATAGAGCTAGTGGAATAGAGACAGAAAAATGAAATACCCAAGTAAAGCACAAGTACTTTATAGAGTACTTGAATTAACTTTTTCACGCTTCAGGAAAAGTAGCAAGGCCACAGTGTGAATCTGCTCTGCCACAAGTTGAAGTTCTGCATTCAAATAAACAAGTATGATGAGGAAAACATTATCTCTGGTGTAAGCAGCATTTAAATGTGTTCTCTGGTCGGATTTTAACTTGATGATACCATCAGATGCTTTTATCTCAATTGATTGCATTTTTTGGAACGTAAGAACTGACCGCAAGATCAATGCAATATTTCCCCTGAAATGCAGTGAAATAAAGGTATTAGTAGCATTAAATGGACATGTGGAGAAGTAAAGAATGAATGTTTGTGCTGAAGTAAATCTGCTGTGATTTCCTACACATATTTATTTATATGCAGTTTTAAAGTCGAGAGTGCAGAGCGTCAACACTTGATCTGATGATGTCTTCAGGTGTTTAGGTGCGACAGACTGTGTGGGCCTGTGAGGATTTTATCGTGAATACATGTCCCACACTGTCTGCTTATGTATCAGCCAATGTAGAACTGAATGGCTGTATGATAAAACTATGGATGCCTTATACTTTGCCTAGTTAAGAAATAAGGTGTGAGCTGACAAACTTTGATGTATGTTTTATTACTTTAATCTTTGTCTTTCTGCAGATGAAGGGTGTGTGTAGATCAGGGCTCAGTATAGCCTTATTTTTTAAGGTCATATGTAGACTTAGGCAGTGGTGGAATCTAACTAATTATGCTTTTTTTTAAACAGTAGATCCACTACACATCACCACAAAGTGCTTTTTACATGCAAAACATATCATCAGCTTATAAAATGTCAACACTTCACACAATCAAACAGTTGTTCAAACAGATCGCTGCTCATGTTTCAATGCACCAATAACACGCATCTCATAATTTGTTATATAATATTACAAACATTCACTCAAAATACATTTTAACAGCCTGGATTTTACTCGTAACGGGGTGTTGCCACTTTTACTTAAGTAACGTGCTGCTTCACCTCACACCTGCCTCCTCATCTCTTGCGTGTTTGCTGATTGGTCGAAGGCATTCTCGCAGTAGCGGCCGTCTATATTCGGGCCGAACTGACGCAGCAAACGCAGCAAATGTTGACTGCTGCAATATTAATGTCACTGAACATAAATGCCACAAATTGTTATGATATAACTGAATCGCTGCCAGACCAGTTTCCTTAGAAGATCTCTCGGAACTCGGGTGTCTTTTAACCAATAGATTAAGACACAAAAATACTTGGTTTACATGGTTTGAATTCCTAATAAAGTAGTATTTTCAGACTTTTTTGGATTAACAGAAGCATTTAAAGTATAATATTAGCAGTTCGACTGGCAAAAATGAAAAATTGGAATATACTGAAGCCCAGTTGGTTCTGTGATTGCGAAGTGCTGCAGTTGGATGAAGAGTTCCTCACAATGCAGCGCTTGGTTCTGTTGGTTATTTTCAACTGCTGAGTCTCTGCCTGCTGTGGGTCGACCGAGAGGCAAGTGTTAGGGTTAAGCTAATTTCCTTGACTGCTGTTGGCGAACATTGTGTGTGTTTGCTGTTACTTAAGGCCGTGCTCTGACCTTTTATTTGTGAATGAACTTCGGTGCCATCACTTAAATATCAAACAGCCATCAAATGTCAAAAGGCTGCAGCACCGGAAAGCACAATGGTTCAGAGTTCAAATGTCTGCAGGAAGTACCTCAACAGAAACGTGTAACTGCAGGTTTATCAATAACATATTGGGATATTGAGTGTTTGTCCAGCTCCATGAATTTTTAAGCCCTAAATAAGATTAGAGTGTAAATATTGACGTGCGCCTCGGTGACCTGCTGCTGGTAGAATGAGACGGTTGTAGTCTGGGTCAGCAGGTTCATGAGCAACACAGCATCACTGTGTTCAGTTGAGTTTACAGTAACACTTCCCTGCTGAATTACACCTGCGCACATTTGTGGTGTGATGTGAAGGATGTGTTGCATCAGTTCTGTATTTTCCAGTCCGAGTTCTTGCAAAAAATTGCGTCAGGTGTCGTTCAGTTTACCTGCTAAATCGGCCTAACCAACGGCTTAATGACGGTCTTTCAGCACCGGGAAATCCTTGACCCCCTAGTAACAGTGAATTAAAGTGAACTGTTCTTGTCATGGCTTAGAGCGTCTCCTGACTCCGACCTGCCCGGTGTCGTCAAGTAAGAGTCTTTAAATGTGGCCTACCTTCTGTTTAACAACAGTCAACAACAGCCTGAGCTGTGTGTGGATCACAGATGAAACCTGGAGGCGTTATTCATGTATGTGGTTTGACTAAATAGGAACATCAGTTTGGGCTGATGTTAATTTACTCCAGAACTATGTACTGGTCACTTTCCACTGTAGAATATACAGTCAGCATGAATATATGGACAATATCAAGCAGCACAATAAAACGTGGTAAAACAATAAAGTTTACTTTTCTGAAATCTTATTTAACATAATGGCTGTGAGCATGATTAAAGGGTGAGAGTCCATTATTCTTATCAGATTCCTCCTTTTAGATTAAAGATGAAACAGATTTCCTCAGTCCCTACAAAAGAATTTGGGGGTTTCTGAGTAATAAAATGTCTCCTATCCCAAACAATGTTTGTACAGTGTCTGTCTCTCTCTCCTTTTACATATGACAACATGTGTTCCTGGTGGTGGGATACATGACCTGAGAGATGCTGAAGGGAGGGTCGTCTCATACCAAACATTCCTCTGCTTTATAAATAAATACACTTTAGACACACGCGCTCATGTTACACCGGCTTCATACTAATTTATACTATGTCTCTATTTTGCAGCAAATCTGTTCAATCAAAAGTGGAAAACATTCTGGTGAGTACTTTTGACACATTTTTGATCTAAAAATTACAACTTATTATTTTCTTTTTTTTTTTTTAATTTAACGGCCTGTGATAGAATGTTGTCAATAATGCACTGGTGGTTCCATCATGTTGAGCTGAAAAAGTTTAACTTTTTGATGGTCTGTTTCCATCCAGATACTTTTTAAAAAAAGGACAGCGTATCTGTCCCTGCGTACTATTTAGATGAACCTATAGAGGGCGTATCTGAGCCCGGACATCTCTGCTGAGCTTCTCATATCTATGGTCAGTTTTTATTACCTCTGCCAAGGAGGTTATGTTTTTGCTGGGGTTTATTTGTTTGTTTGTCTGTTAGCAACTTTTCGCGAAAAGTTATGAACGGATTTTGATGAAATTTTCAGGAAAGGTGGATAATAGGACAAGATTCAGAATCCGAATCAGATTTATTACCAAATAATTTTTACATTACAAGGAATTTGTCTTTGTACGTTGGTGCAGGCAGTTAAAAAAAGCAAATAGCAGAAATGAAATATTAATATTAAAAATATAAAAAACAGAAGTACAAAACAGAAGTGTTTGGTTGCAGAAGTGAAAAAGAAAACTATATAAGATATGATATACATAGGAATATACAAGGAACAGATGACTAGATGTTGGTGGTGATCCGGATCACCGTCTGGATCCAGGGATTTTTTGCAGGATTCTTTAGCATTGGGAGATAGGGCAATGTGCATGCATATGTGCATGTAAATCCACAAAAAATGTCTCATTCTGCCTGGTAATTTCTACAACACATCAAAATTTGATCCGGATCCGGGCAAAATTCCAGATACTACGATCCAGAACAGGAAAAACAAGAGGGCCTGTGGAATGGTCATCACTGTAAGGTAACACATGAAGATCCAGACATGCAGCCAACACCAACATGTAGCTGAGACTCTGCTGAATCAGGAGGATGCCAACAGATCTGTTGTAGAATCAACAGCTATGGAGCTGGATCCAGAAGAAACCACCATTACCCAAGAAGTGATTTTAGTGAATCCAGATGCTAAGGGTGTGTTTACTTGATCAAGGAATCTAATAATGTAGATAAAACAATCCTGGGACTATTATTTCTGGGTGTAAATTCCAATATGAGGTGAATTTTTTTTTGGGCTAGATTATAGAAATTGTATTGCCAGACCATTCTGTACTATAGAATGGTTTGGTGATGTATCTCATAATCAGTCTGCTATGGTAAAAAAAAACGGTGTCTTGTTTGTATTTCTTTAAACCAATCACAATCATATTGGGTGGGAACTAAGCCCTGGATGCAGCAATGGTGTCCCCTCAAAGTAGCAACAGGGGAAATCATTGGAATATATGCATGCAGAGAGCCAAGGTCTGTCATTAAAAAGGCAGGGCTGCCTTACTGCATGATCCACGTCCTCTGCAAGACTTGAAATTTTTAGTGTAATGATCGCTGACCTGGACGTTGTTGTTTTCTTTTGCTAAATGAATTTTGCAAACTGTAGCCCATAGTTAGCAGAAGGGGAGGAGAAAGCTGTGTGAAATGCGCAGCCATGGCAGACTTGTACTGTGAATCGGTCTACTGAACTAGTGACGTCTACAGGATGGTCAGGGATCAACAAGGCCAATTATTAGTATTTTAATTTTAATTTTTAAGTCCTAAAAGTTTAACATTTATAATGACTTTAACTTGCATTCTTCCTAACGACCAGCAGGGGGCAGCTCCTGTGGTTAAGCCTGATTGCATGGAAGTGTATGAGACAATGACGTTGCTTCTCACTTGGTCAGTTATCTCAGTAAACATTTTCCTAATTAGTTGAGGGTCTCAACTGCTAGTTTCAAGTCTTCTTCAGTACAGCAGATTGTTCATTTTTTGAGTTACAGTGCTATTTGGAGTAAATAGACAATTAATCAGGGTATGTTTTAGGATGTAGCTACTTTGTGATCCCACGTTGTTGCAGTGTGGGTGTGCGTACTGTCCTTGGGTTCTTAGATTTAACTATCACTCGCTATGTGTGGTTTTAAAGGACCCAGACCAACATTTCAAACTTGAGGCTTCAACATGAAAGTCCAGAAGTAATAGGTGATGGACATCGTCAACGCAATTAGTGGTGTATTGTAGTTTTGAAATAGGAGTGGTGTCAAATTATTCCTGAACAAGATGTTATTGTCTTGGCCTCCTTGGTTGTGCATTATATTGCATTGCTAATTACAGACCACAATAGGAGAAAGTTGGACAGAAGATAATGGAACACACTATATTCTTTAATGTGTACCATTAATTGGTGGGGAAAAGTATTTAAAGTTTTGAAGCTGTAGCCAACATATACCGTATAAAATTATAGAGAAATAATATTATTTCTGTGCTTAATTTAATTGTGAATTAAAACTTTATTAGCAAATGCTGTTGTTGTTAAGTTTTAGTGTAGTGGAACAGCCCAGCATGACGTTTGAGCTTTATAAAGGAGGACACCACAATGTAAAACCTTCATGGTGGAGCCAAGACTTGTAGAAGTTGGCTGGGACTTTGGGTGTCCTTATGTAATATTCTATTTGTAATGCATGTCAAAAAAAGAAAGATAATCTCTTTTCACATTGCAGCCTCTGTTGCTCTGTGTCATCCACCACTCTCTCTGTGTTCTTCACTGTTATAAGTATGATTCAGATGAAACAATCCAGTAACTCTTCTGATGTTATGGTCACAGTTACCAAACTCTTCTTCACCATGTGATGCTGGATTAATAAAAGAGTCTGTTGTTCTTCCACTTTACTTCTCCTTTGACAGTTCTGATGTATTCACATCTTAAAACCTGATGTTGAAACAGTGCAGCTCCACAGCTAATTGAAGAAGTGTAAACGTTTGAGCGGCTTTGATGAGGGCCAAATTGTGACAACTGGGTCAGAGCATCTCCAAAACAGCAGGACTTGTGGGGTGTTCCTTGTATGTAGTGGTTAGTACCTACCAAGAGTGATCCAAGGAAGGACAGTTGGTGAACGGACGACAGGGTCATGGATGCCTAAGGGCATTGGAAGCAAAGGCCTGTGTGGGCTGATCCCAAAGAAAGAGCTACTGAAAACCTTAATGCTGCCGGTGATAGAAGTTCAGAACACACAGTGCATCACAGCTGGTTGTGTATGGGGCTGCATAGCTGCAGACCGGTCAGAGAGCCCATGCTGACCCCTGTGCACTGCTGAAAGTGTCTGGACCGTGGAGCAAAGGAAGAAGGTGACCTGGTCTGATGAATCACATTTCCTTTTGCATCATGTGGACAGCTGGGTGTGTGTGTCATTTACGTGAGGAAGAGATGGCAGCAGGAAGCATGTGTGAAAAGGGCAAGCGATGTTTGGCTGGGAAGCCTTGGGTCCTGGCATTAATGTGGACGTTACTTTACCATCCAATACCTACCAAAGTATTGTTGCACAATACGCACACTCCTTCATGGCAGCAGGGTTTTTAGATGGCCTCTTTCACAGATAATGTGCCCTGTCACAGAATTGTTCAGGAGTGGTTTGAAGAACACGACTGAGAGTTGAGGGTGTTGACTTGGCCTCCAAGTTATCTAGAGCCCATGGAGGCCCCATTTGGCAACTTCCAGGACTTGAAGACTATGCAGCTAATGTGTTGGAGCCTGATACCACAGGGCCATTTCAGAGGTCTGTGGAGTCCAGGTTATGAGAGGGGCCTGCACAATGTTAGGCAGGTGGTTTTAATGTTGTGGCTGATTGGTGTGTACCATGTTAATTAATGAGCTTTAGAGGAGCTGGTTGACGGATGCCTTTGCACAGACACGATCTAGCTTTGTTCCCAGTCTTTATGCTCGGCCAAGCTAAGAAGCTGCTGGTTTCAGGTTTACTTAACAGATAGAAAATAGTGTTATCAGTTGTATCTAATATACACAGCCTGTGGCCGGCTAGTTTAGCCATGACACTGATTTGTAAGTTTTAAAGGCATTGATAGATCAGCTAATTTGGATGGTAACATACTTCTTGGCTCTAGGTTGCTTGAGTTTGACAACTTTAGTGGCTTCAGACATTCTCTGTCATCCCTCATTGTAAATGTCAGTGTAGCCAGTCTCACTTGTATGTTTTTGTTTCTGCTGCCTGGGCATGTTGTCATCTTTTAATAATGGTTGGTATTGCGTCTCTGCAGTTTGGTAATGATTGTGACATAAGATAGTGTTTATGAGCCACAATCAAATGTCTAATCTCTGTTATCTGACAGGAAGAATGTATCTGCATCAATGGGGGCAATATAGAATCTAGAATACCTTTGTTTTCGAACATAATTATGTGTCCCCAGTGTGTCTAGATGCCCGCAAAATATGAGAAAAGACCATCCTCTCAGCCTGTTTTAATGTCAATATAGGATAAGCTCCATCTACCATTGGTAGACAGAGCTTATCTATCTTATCCAGCTTATCCATGGGCTCCTCTCTGTCAATCAATCAACAGGGTAGATGCAGACAGAGTGAGTCTTCTTCCTGAAGGAGGCGTGTACAGTGCCAGTTCCGAGTGATTTAAAGCTATAGATACAGAAAAGGCCTGTTTAGAGTATTACAGATAACGATCTGTGCAGTATTTTGAGCTGAAACTTGAAATGCACAATCTTTGGATTTATGAGATTTACAGTAACTTGTTCGAAAGGAGTCTAATATGGGATCTTTAAACTCAGTATAAGTAAACCCACAAAGATGGGACTGACTGGAGATTCAGACTTGCTTTGTGAAAAATATTAAATCAATAGCAGTAAATACGTGGATTTATAAGGAAATCTCATGCTTCAGAGCTGTGAGATGGTCTGGCAGAAACAGACCTGCCACATACACTGATCAGACATAACATTATGACCACCTGCCTAATATTGTGTTGGTCCCGCTTATGTGCTCAAAAATGCTCTGAACCATTGGGCATGGACAAGAGGACCTCTTAGGGTGTCCTATGGGGTCTGGAACCAGAATGTTGGCACTGGATCCTTTGGGTGCTCTGGCTTGTGCAGTGGGGCCTCTGTCAATCAAACTTGTTCCACTGCATCCTGTTGATACTTGATCACAATGGGGTGTAGGAAGTTTGGAGGTCAAATCAACATGTTGGGCCATTGTCATGTTCCTCAACATGTTCCTGATTGTTGGATGTTTTTCCATGTGGTGGGGTGCATTTTCCTGTGAGGGTAGACCAGCGACATTTGGGATTTCCATTAGCATGAGGGAGTGTGTTTGTTGTGGGACAATGTTTATTTGGGTGCCTAAGTCTCATCAACATGGATGTTAAAATCCAAGGTTTTCCATCAGAACAGCACATAGTACCAATATGATCAATGTTATTCACTTCACCTGTCAGTGGTCAGAATGCTGTGACTGATTGGTATAGATATAGTGGCGCATAGAAAAGAGCCACATGTGAGATGCTCTGGACATGAATGTAATGGATGCTGCTGTGTACACTTGTCATAAGTCTCAAGTTCTGTAAAAAAAGTTGAACTGTTCCTTTGCATTTGATTTTTACTGATTAAGTTGTCAGTGAAATCTTTTGGATAAACTATGTAATGATGACATTTTGGCAGATCTGTAATGCAGTTGTTACTTAAATGTAATGATCTCTGTGGTCATGATAAACAGCAAACAAATTCAAACCGCTGCCTCAGATCACAAACCAACTGAAATGTCTACTTTATAGCTCATAAAGCTGCACAGAATGAGCAAACTTAACTTCAAATCAACCGACTACACCCACTGAAATCTGGTAATCATCTGTTGTTTCAGGATGAAGTGAGTTAAAGCGGGGAAAAGCGTTCACTGTGTGGAGGTGGCACAGTAACATACAGACACTGACAGTCCAAGTCAACAGAGCAGGAAGTGAGTCACGCTATAAAGGTCAGCGAGTGATGCGCAACAAGATTTTGAGCAGGATCACATTTACAACGCAGCACACAGAAAAAAATGATTGGCCACTGTTTATTCCCCTTTTGTGAAAATGACCGTATCATTATAATTTCTGAGAATTATGTATCTTTAACCGTGTCTGATGCTGCTCAGTGTCTGTTAGCTTCTCTGACAACAAAGGGGTTAATCATTATTGTATGTGTGAGAGGAGGAACGTGTGGTGAGCGAGTGAATGTGCATCTTTATTGTCACCATGCAGCACGGAAGGGTTAACAGCGGTTCACCCTGCAGGCTCTCCTGTCCTGCAGAAGTCTGTCTGTCTGTCTCCATGTGTCTGTCTGCAGCCGTTTATACTGAATGTGTGCACGTGTTTGCGTGTCTCAGGCTGTACAGATA